>CM076581.1:1662841124-1663441124 GCA_034641835.2 Pinus albicaulis
CCCCCATTCCTCCCACAAAATCCTATCATGGCTACATGGTATGCTTTTCTAGTTCTTCCTTTACCTTTAGTTGTCTTACCACAAGATTACCAGTCCAATATTCCTTTATATGATGCCAGCAATTCAACTACTGCTTCACAACATGTGGAAAAAATGAATGATTACTTTGATAGGAATGAAATAGGTGATGAGAATGTTAAACTCATATTTTTTTCTCAGAGTTTAAGGGGAGAACTAAGAAAATGGTTCAAAATCTTAGCCCCACAGAGCATCAACGATCTTCCTGCCTTTCATCAACTATTTTTGAACAAGTGGGAAGTCAGGAAAAACACTCTCCAAATTCTGTCAGAATATGAGAATATTAAAAGGAATCTAGGGGAAGGTGTATAGGAATACTGTGCTAGATACAATAGGGTGTACAATGCCATACTAGCTCATGTGAAACCTCCACAAGGCCTAGCTTTAATGAAATTCCTTGATGGATTTGATCCTGAAATGGCCTACCAACTGAGGGAAAAGGAATACCTCACATTAGAAGATAAGCAGCAAGGGGCAGTGAGCATTGAGGAAAATTTGATTGCCAAAAGAGCTAGGATGAGGACTGAAAATAAAGTGACATATAGGGAAGACACTACACCTTCCACATCTGACTCAAAATTATACCATCTAGCCAAGAACATGGATAGATTAGAAAGAATGATGGAGAGGATGGTTGTCCAAACAAATGCTCAGAATAGGAACCAACCTCAAAATCAGAACCAGAACTTTAGAAGGAACCCCCTTCAGATTAGACAAAGAGATATTGATCAACAAATCAGACCTCCATTTCAAGAAAATTATGTTGATGAAGATGAGGGAATGATAGAAGAGCCAGAGGTAACTAATATAAACATGCTGGGAGTAAGTAATGAAGACCCTGCCTTTTTCATAGGAGATGACCAGGCCACATATACATATTATGATAATGAAGGCTTAGAATCTGAAGACTATAGGCAAGGCTTTGAGAATGCCATCATGGAGGTCCATAAACAATATGACCTCAGGAGAAAAAAGAACCACAAAACTCCCCAAACAAAGACCTCTGAAACTATTGTTAAAAACAGATCTGAAAAGGTGGTTAGAAGGGCTGTTGAAAACAACAAAACAACAACTGAAATTTCTAGTAAAAACAAGAGGAAAAGCACTCAAACCACTGATAAACAAAGTGGTGACCCTAACAACCCTAGCACTTCAGCTAGCGCCCCTGTAAAAACAGTTTTAACTGATGTACATAGTAAAAACCAGCAAGCTGATTTTGCTGATAAGTTAGTGACTAACAAGTCATATTTGAGCCTTTCAAAGAATCAGTTCCCTTTCAATTTGGAAAGTGAAATTGCTAAAATCAAGATCTTTGTCCCCCTCACTGAGTTAGTCACTCAAGATGTATATAAATTTCAGGTGTTAAAAGCTTTGAACATAGAAGAAAATAATGACTCTGTCCACCTAAATGATGATCATCCAACTCTTTTATTTGGTCCTAAAATTGAAGGAAAGTTCCAAGAAGGAGTGGTCCCTCCTTTCTATGTTAGTTTGAATATCCATGATAAGATTTTACACAATGCTATGCATGATTCAGGGGCTTCACATAACCTCATTCCCAAAGTAATCATGGAGATATTAGGCCTCGAGATAACTAGACCATATAAAGATTTGTATTCTTTTGACTCCAGTAGAGTAAAGTGCTTAGGCCTGATCAAATATCTTTGTGTAAACTTGACCCAAATCCCATCCAAATGCATAGTGATGGATGTGGTAGTGGCTGATGTGCCCCCCAATTATGGCATGCTTCTTTCAAGATCATGGGGTGCTAAGCTTCAAGGTACCATGCAAATGGACATGACATATGCCACCATCCCTGTTTTCTGCCAACTTAGAAGACTTTATAGGGAATCACACATGAAATTTATGGTGAGTATTCAAGAAAAAACAAAAAATTCCCCTCTTTACTCTGTCCATACATACCTAGACTCATTCGTTCTTTACAATGATGAAAGCTTGGATGAGCTAGAGTTGGAAAGTGAGCAATAACCCAACATTACAGAAAACATAGGAGGAGAGGATGAAAAGGGAGAGGCTCTCAAACAGTTTGCCAAATCTGAAAATTACAGCAAACAAAACAGAGAGCATGAACAACCCACTGTCCACCAGCTTAGTGCAAGTCATGAGATTCAAGAAGAAAGGCCTCAACTCCATGAAAAATTTAAGGAACAAGACCAACATAAACATGCTGTAGAACCCATAAAACTACATAATGACAGTCAGAACAGACAGGAAAAAGGGGACAAGAATGAAAACAACAACAAGTATGAAACTATCCCTCTTTGGAGTATGAGTTTTGATGGGTCTTGTAATAGAACTGGTGCAGGAGCAGGTGTGTGGCTTCACAACATAGAGAATAATTACGCTGAAAGCCATTCATACAAGTTAAACTTCCAATGCACAAATAACATAGCAGAGTATGAAGCACTCCTCTTAGGACTACATTTACTAAAGAAATTAGGAACCAGGAGGATAGTTTTTCATGGAGATTTTGAACTGATCATTAGACAAATAAATGGAGAGTACACTGCCAAACATCCAAGACTAAGAGCCTATAGAAATGATGCCATGGACCTTTTGAAAACTTTTGAGGAATATGAACTTGTTTTTGTCCCTAGAGACCAAAACATTATTGCCAGTGGTTTAGCTTGTGCTTCCAGTTCATGCCAAAGACCCTATGACAAAAAACAGTTCACAGTCCAAGTGAAATATAGACCAGTTGTCCCAGAAAATGAAAAGTATTGGCAGGTATTTGAGGGAGATAAACAGATAGAGGACTTCTTGCAGTTCAGAAATGAGTTTGGATTGCCAAATTCAGCCTCAAAGTATGATAAATATTGTCTTAATGAGAAACATCCTATTGAAAAAGAACCTTCTCCCATTGCAGAAATAAATCTGCTAACCAGAGAGTTCGAAAATCAAACAGAAGAGTACATAAAATCAGAAAGAGAAGACATAGAGATACTACAGTCTAAAGACAAAGGCTTACCCCAAGGACTAGCACCTCTAGATTTTAGTGATGTTTCCAAAAAACAAAAAATAGAACCCACCGAATCTGATGTTGAAGAATGCAATATACGCAGTAAAGACAAGCCTAAAATGATCAAATTATCTAAAAAAATTCCAGCTCACATGAAACTGAAATATATTGAGTTTTTTAAATAGTTTTATGATGTATTTTCTTGGAGCTATGAGGATTTAAGGGCATATGACACAGAGACCATTTAGCACAAGATACCACTTAAAGAAAACCAGAAACCTTTTAGGAAAAAATTACGCAAAATAAACCTCGTGCAGTTACCTCTGGTTGAGAAAGAAATTAGGAAAATGTATGATGCTGGAGTTATTGTCCCTGTGAGATACTAAGAGTGGGTATCTAATCTTGTAGCTGTAAGAAAGAAAACAGGAGAAATAAGGTGTTGTATTGACTTTAGGAACTTGAACAAAGCCTCATTAAAGGACAGCTATCCCTTGCCTAAAATGGAGCACATCTTACAAAGGGTAGTTGGTTCCAAGAGGATTTCTTTGCTAGATGGCTTTTCAGGATATGATCAGATATTGGTACTCCCCGATGATCAACTTAAAACAACCTTCACTACTCCTTGGGGCACTTTCATGTATTTGAAAATGCCGTTTGGATTAATGAATGCGGGTGCCACCTTTCAAAGAGCCATGGATATTTCTTTCTCAAAAGAAATAGGACACTTCATTGTGATTTATTTAGATGACATTACAATCTATTCCAAAACAGATGAAGAACACCTAGTACACCTAAGAAAGGTCTTTGAGAAATGTAGAAAGTATGGGCTATCCTTGAATCCCAAGAAGACACTTCTTGGTCTCCAAGAAGGTAAACTTCTTGGTCATATCATATCTGAAAAGGGGATTAAAATAGACCCAAAAAGGGTTGAAGGTATATTGCGAATCAACCACCCCAGAAACATCAAAGAACTTCAATATTTCATTGGAAATATTAATTTCTTAAGAAGGTTCATACCCAACCTGGTAGAACTCCTTAGGAACATGACAAACATGCTAAAGAAAGAGATAGGAGTTAAATGGACCTTAGAAGCAAAGAAATTCTTTGAACTGGTCAAACATGCACTTACTCAAGCACTGGTTCTTATCAATCCTGATTTCACTAAGGACTTCCTCATATTTTCACTTGCATCAGAACATACTATGGCCGTTGTCCTATTACAAAAAAATACAGAAGGAAAAGAGCAGCCAATTGCATTTTTCAGCAAGGCATTAAGAGATGCACCTCTGAAATATAATATCATGGAAAAACAGGCCTATGCTTTGGTCAAAGCCTTGAAGGATTTCAAATTTTATATCTTACACTTACATTATTGCATTTGTGCCTCATGTAGTGGTAAAGGATATTTTGTCACAAGACCTTGATGGCAAAAGAGGAAAGTGGATTGTTGTGATATTGGAATATGATTTGGAAATTAAACCCACTAAACTCATAAAGGGTCAAGGCATAGCATAATTAATGATTGAATCTAACTTGCAAGCACTTGATATAAACATGATAGATGCATTATATGGGTAGGAATAATTACCAGCCCCACTTATTAAGGATCATTTCCTGAATTCATCCTGGTATGCTGATATTTTGTATGTGCTTATTAATCTCAATGCCCCTCCTGGCTTGTCTAAAACAAAGGCAAGATTCTTGAAGTTAAAGGTTGTTAATTACTGAATTTTAGATAAATGTTTATATTGGAAGAATGCCAGTGGTTTATTGCTTAAATTTTTTCTTGAGATTGATGCAGATAGGATCAAGCATGAGTTTCATGAAGGAGAATGTGGAGGCCACCTCTATTGGAAAACCACTGCTACTAAAATCCTTAGAGTTGGTTATTACTGGCCCACCCTCTTTCAATATATCCACAAAATGATAGTTGCCTGCCACAAATGCAAAATCTTGGAAGGCAAGAGGAAACTGCTTCCCTTACCCTTGCAACCAATCACTGTTGAAGCTCCTTTTCAACACTGGGGCCTAGACTTCATTGGAGAAATCCATCCTGCCTCATCTGCCCAACATAGATGGATACTCACAGCCACTGATTATTTCACCAAATGGATAGAAGCCATCCCTTCTAGGAATGCCACAGACTCAGCTATCATAAAATTCCTTGAAGACCATATCCTGTCTAGATTTGGTTGTCCTAGGAAAATTATCACTGACAATGCTGCTGCATTTGGTTCTAAAAATATGGTTGATTTCTGTCACAGATATCAGATTGTGCTTAGTCATTCCATATCTTATTACCCTCAAGGTAATGGGCTAGCAGAGTCTTCCAATAAGAGGCTGATAAACATAATAAAGAAGATGCTAGAAGAAAATAATAGGTCATGGCACAACAAGCTAGTACATGCATTATGGGAAGATAGGTTGACAACAAAGAAATCAATTAGAATGTCTCCCTATCAATTGGTTTATGGAGCAGATGTAGTTTTTCCTACCAGTTTAGGAGTGCCAGTGATGAAGTTGGTCCAAGAAATACAATCAGAGGAAGATAGCATGATGAGAAGGATAAATCAGACCATACATATCTAGCAAACCAGGGAAGAATTTTATAACAGAGCACATAAAGTACAAGAGAATATCAAAAAGTTGTTTGATAAGAGGTTAAAGGCAAGTGACTTCAAAATTGGTGACAAAGTACTCAAATGGAATTCCAGGAGAGAATATAAGGGCAAACATGGCAAGTTTGACAATTTATGGCAAGGCCCTTACATCATTCAATCTGCCATTGGTCATAATGCATTTTTTCTACAAGAAATGGATGGTATAGACCTGTTTGGGGGTCCTGTCAATGGCAGGTTGCTCAAGCATTATTTCTGCTAAACTCTCAGTTTAAAGCTTTCATTCTTCATTGTAAATATCGTTGCTTTATTTTGTTTTGAAAAATGAAAAATACAAAAAACAATAGAAAAGGAAAAGATGGCAGATCGAAAACAAGAAAGGTACAACCCCACACCAAAAAGAAAGAAAGAACTTCTATTTAGTCATACATCCTAATCATGACTAAATATACTTTCAATTTACTATTGATAGGTTAGTGAAGAAGATTTTCCAAACTGTTTAATCTTGGCTTATCAGTAGATTAGATTAGGATAGAGAGAATGGTTCAAATAAGCTCAAAACCTGAACCAAGAAAGCACAAAAAGAATGGCTCTAATTAGACCAAAATATGAGCCAAAGAAAAAAGAAAAAATGGTTCTAATATGCTGAAAACCTGAACCAAGAAAGAATAAGAAGATAGCTCTAAAAAGATCAAAACCAGAGCTGAAGAAAGAATGGAGGATGCTTTTAATTTTCAGATCTTAAGCCTTCACAATTTTGTCTCAATTCCCTGTAAATTTTAGTCTATGTGCAGCTTGTTTTTATGCTATAGTCTTACAACAAATTAGACAGCTTAATCCTGGTTTGGCTGTGTTTTCAATTTCTGTTTTAGAATATAGAGAATGAAATCTGTCAGACAACTTAATCTTGACAGATAGAAGTTAGGTAGAGAAGTTAATGAGTTCAACCGTTTAAACTGAACTCATGGAAGTTATAAGGGTAGATCTAGGTTAGTTTCCTGCTTTCAATAAAAGAATAAAATGTTGATGTCAAAAGGTTTGCAAGTCCAAGTGCACTTTGCTGAAGAAAAAATGTTAGGAAAGTAGGTTGTGTAGGTCGTTTTTTGGGCAAAGAAATTGATTTGTTATGATGTAATGTTGATCATCTTTTCAAGCAGCATGATCAAAGAATAAAAGGTTGTCAAAATGCAAGGCATTGATCTACATTCCAGAGATAAATCTCTGAGGTTCTTGACAACTCCAAGGAGCTTCCATCCCCAAGTGGAGCCACTGTTAGCCATCCATAATTTTGACATATTCAAAGATGGCTAAAACAGGTCTTTATCCTTCAAGAAACAAATTTGAAGCAAATATGTGAGTTCTTGAAGTCTATTGTGTTCAATATCCTTCATAAGACCCATCTCATTGATGTCTTCACTCAAAATCCTCAAAGAAGCCATGTTGTCTCAGAGAAAAAATGTTTTTCATGGCCTCATCTCCATCATTTCATTCCTCCATTTCATCTTCACAATTCCCTCCATATCACTCATTTTTCCCCTTTGCTTATCCTTCATTTCTTCTAAAGAATCCATTTATTTGCCTTTCATTTCCATTAAAAGGCTATCAAAACCCATCTAGACCATTTATTTTTCTTTTACTTGGTCTAATTTAGCCTTTTTAACTCTACCGAAACCGTTATCAGGCCACGTAAAACCTTTATTTTGGCCTCAAAGTGCTAATTTTATCACATAGGCCTTAAGAGCCTTTTGTTTAAGCCCCTAGCCCTTCATTCTTCATAAGACCGAGGCCCGAGACTGTCGACTAAAGTCTTAAGCCACCATCGGCCATCGCACTTCGGTGTTTCCCGTTTCCACTTTCCCAAACCTCCGCCGATGGATTCGCAACCGTCGATCTCCCTCAGATCGGACAGTCCGCGCTCCATCGCAAATTGCAAAGGGTCACTTCTGCCTTCCCTTTCGCCGTCGATGTTCATCCCCCGTCGATGGAATCTTGACCATTGATCTCTCCCAGATTGGACGATGCTGATTCACTACGGGGGCACCCGACCAAAGTGGCTCGTAGTCCTCAGTCCCCCCACACCCTCGATCTCCACCGTCAATCTTCTCTTGATCCAACGATCATCAGACTTCTCTACTTCCCATTTCCATTTTCCCGAACTCTTTCATTCGTTTTCCCCAAACACATCTAGACCATTGATCTAGCAGATCCAAGGGCCTCTGCTGATCCCCGGTTCCAAACCCTGCCCGATAGAAATTTCGCTACCCGACAATGTAGATGACATCACTGTCGGTCCCACCCGACCGCGCATCTTCCCCGTCGCGTTAACCCTCCGCTGTAGATCTGGATCCCCCAGAGCTAACGACCTGAATTCATCTTCGTGCTCATTTCTCCGCAGAGGCTTAACACCTCGTTTCAACGCAAAAAAAGTAGTTTTGGGGGACATGTGTCACCCACCCACCTATATCGCGTCTGCCCGTCCATTTACCGCTTACCACCTAACTCTCATGCGAATACCACCCTGGTTTTCCGCAAAACTGCTCATCATATCTCTGCGCCATATTTAAATTTAAACCCTGATTTTAGCCCTCGCCATGGTTTTACCTTCCATCGTTGCATTCGCACTTCCTCTACAAATGCTCCTCCACCTCCGTTGAGCCCTCTGAAGCAGTTAAAACCAAAAACGCGGGATTTCATATAACATATTGGTTGTTTTGTGCAGGTTTCATGGTGTTTAAAGGTTTAAGGTCATTCCACAGTCAATACAGAGGCTAAGAGCCGAGGATGACGATCCTCCGTGGCTCTAAAAGCAGAAAAGGGACCAAGCAGGGTAAAAAAATCACGTCTTAACCAATGGATCATGACCGTTGGCCAAAAATCAAGCCCTCTGGTTCCGTGTAGCCACCTGTCAACACCAAAAAAAGGTAAATCAAGAAGAAACCGTGAAGACCGTGAAGAGTATCAGGAGATAAAATAAAGGATTTAACATGAAAGCCTAAAGATCAAAAAGCTTAATCCATAGTCAAAGGATAAAAATACAGTTAAAGCTAAAACAATGTTTGAAATGACGAAGATGGATATATCAGCGAAGGGAAGCCTTAACTGCTATAACATCAAGGTTGTCTACTCCTCCAAGGACAAAAATGTCCCCTTTGGCCTACTTTTCACTCCAAGACACCGTGACATTCATTTTGACGACAGAACTTATTTAAAACTATCAGAGAAGTTATTGCACAGTCATGGGAGGCCTCAAAAATGAAATATGACAGTTACTTGTCTCAGAGGTCAAACAGAGTACTTCAGCCAGAGATATCTTCAAAGGACAGGCCTTAGAGTTACTACCAGCCCGCTAGTTGGCTTCAAAGTCAACTAAAAGCAGCTAAAGTGGTACAAACAGTTATTTCTATGATTATTAAGCAGAATGGGCATTCAAATACCTCTCCCCCTCTATCTTAACTGATATTTATGATCTTTCGTTCAACACTCTTCCTCTTTCACCTATATGTATTCATAGAAAACTCATTGTGAGGGGTTGGAAAATTGTTAATTGTCGAACTGTTATTGAGTAAGAGTTGCTGAGTAGTTGTAATATAGTAGGTTGGGAAGAGAATTATTGGCCTATAGAAAGCCATTGGACTCAAGTATGTAACTGGTCTTGGACATCAAATAGGCAAGCAGATTCACTGGATCCTGATCTAAATCATTGGTGATGTTTTTCCTTATTGTCACTATTGCTTCTTATGTTTTTCACTTTGTTCATGTTGAACACCTAATCCTACATGGGTAGGTGTGGAATGCGAAAAGTCACAATGGAGTCCAAGTGACCTTGGAATGTGAAACCAAGAGTCACACCATTGTACTATAAATGTACATCTTTGTATAATGGAAAATAAGAAAGCCTCACGCTTATCTTTCATTGTGTGTTTAGTCTCTTGTGTGTGTGCTCATCTTCCTCATACACCATGTGTGTGCCTTAACATGGTGTTTAACATGGTATCAGAGCGGGCGATTGCTGGCCCTGCTCCAAATTGAGTGAGCCATTTGTGTTTATGGCCTGTGCATATCTGCAAAATTCTTGGCATTTTTGCAGCATTTAGAGACTTTCTGCAACGGTGTTTTTGCCACCATTTAGAAGTGTTTTGAAGAGGAGCAGCATTCAAAATCGCAGCATTTAGAAATTGGCAGCATTGATTTTGAAGAAGGTAGCACTGCCCATTTGAAGGTTTTCATTCTAATTTTTCTCTGCAATTTCTGTCTTTTAAATTCTGCATCTTAAAAAGCTGCTGGAATAGTGTTTTAAATTAGGTTTCTGAAGAAGAAGTTTCTGGTTTTAATGGAAAATATTTCTGATTTTTTCCATTGAAAAATCTCTGCAAATTTCTGAGTTTTACTGCTAAAATCTTCTGGAAAATTTTGCATTCTCATTCTCTGCTGCTGAGAAAATTAAATTTTCCTCCAAGTCTACAATATTCTGCAACACATTTTAGAAGGAAAAAATTCTGCTGCTATTCTAAAAAAAATCTTTCACTGCTCTCTCTGCTGTTCTTATATAAAAAAATAAATAAAAAAAATAATTTTCTGGGCAAACTCTGCCCTCGGCCCTCTACACAGCTCCTACGCTCCTGCAATTTTTAAATTAAAAATTAATTAACCCACTACCCAACCCACGCTGCACGCTTCACATCCCTCCGCCCTTACCCTTCTACCTGTGGCTTTAGCTCGGCCTTACACCTTACCCCCTCATATCCGCCTCTTCCCCTCTGCCTACCCCCGCTACCCCACGGCATTACCTATACCCCTCTCATGCCGGCAATCCAAGCTCACACAGCACAGCCCTCCCTCTCGGCATAACAACCGGCACTCACAACCCACACCCTTGTTATACAACACCCTCGACTCCGACACCACTCGCTCACCCCCTCCCTCTACGTATATTCAACCCACTCTGCGTTGCACCTTGCAATACCTTTCCCTGCCCCCAAGCCCCCCCCCGCGTTAATTTTAACTTAATAAATCCCTTCCTCCATTAGTAAATTCCCTCCTCTCATTTCAATAAATTAATACCTCCTTCCTTTTAATTAAATAACCCCCATTTCCCATTAATATAACCCCTCTATTTTTAATATCCGTCTCTCCCATATAATACTTCCCCCCTCGCTTCTTTAAATTCGTTTTTTAATTTATTAACTCTCCCCCCCTTACGTATATACATTCCCATTTTAATTTTTTATTTAATAGTCCCCCCCATCCCCATTAATATACCCCCATATAATACCCCCCACCCAAATAAATTTACCTACCCTTTTTTTAATTACTTCCATTTTTAATTATTCCCATTTTTTTAATTTAAAAAAAATAAAGTGTTAATTCCCTTCCCTTTTTTTAAATCCATTCCCATTTATATATAATCTCATTTTTATTCCCATTTTTATATAATCCCTTTCCCTTAGTTTTCTCATCCCTTTCCCTTTTTAACTTATTCCCATTTTTTTAATTAATTTTTAATTAAAAAAAAAAAAAAAAAAAAAAAAAACAGAGCAGAGAGAGAGGAAGAGCAAAAAGAGAATATGAACAGCAGAAAGGAAGAGAAATGACATGTGAGCAGATGAACTATACATAGAGAAAATTGCAGATTTACATTGTGATTTGTGGCATTGATTTAAAGGGTGATTTTTTGAAGAAATTTACATTTGAAGACAAGTCTGCTATCATTCAAAACAACTCTTTGAAGGAAAATTCAGCTGCATAGTGTTTTCAGCTGCACATATTTTGCAGAAATATTGTATTGAGTTGACATTGTATTGCTTCTTCATAGTTGCAATCAGTATTTGAGTTGTTGGATTGTTGATTGCCCTCCATCATTTGAGGAGCACACTTTGTACTTTGAGAATTTCTTGAGTCATTTGTATTTGTTGTTGAATCACATTGTAAACGGGTGCATTCTCGGTTGAAGCCGACACCCTTTCATTTTTGAGCCTAAGTTGTTGAAATGGCTAAAATCAATGAGGCATTAGAGTTGTTGAGTAACCTCATTCATTCAAATGTTGATGATGTGATAAAAATGAGCAAGGATGCTCTTTGTAACATTCAAAGTTGTTTACAAGATGCACAAGAAAAGATTGAGTTTTTGCAGTTGGAATCTCAGCTCCAACAAGACGAACTTCAGCAAAAGAGTCACCATTCTGAACCTGTTTCTGTTCAGAAGATTGTGAAGGACTCTCATCAGAAGAAAGAAGACAAAGTTCCAATTGATTCCCATTCAGTTCCTTGTACTAGAGCAGATGTACATGCAGATGCAGCAGTTCAACCTGCACTTCCTAAGCCCATCATCAGACCTTGGGAAGAGCTTGTCCACAACAAGCACCGAACTGGTCTTGGATATGACAAGGATGTGTCCTTTCATATTCCAGACTACACCAAGCCCATCATATTTCAGAGTGTCGGATTCTTGTATGACAGTTCACCTGCAGCTGTTCCAGATCTTGTTCCACAACAACAACAGATTGAGAAATGCCAACACTGTGATCGAGTTGGCCATATGAAAGATCACTGTTTTGATCTTCATCCATGCAAGCACTGTGGTCGGCACACCCATTCTTCAGACAAATGCTTCAGACACAAGCCTCCTGCAAGAACCAAGATTCATCTTGGATGGATCGCTTCTTGGCAATGGGCATCAGCAGCCAAGAAGATGTTTACAACACATGTTAGAACTTGTTCATGGATATTGAGCAAACTTGCAGTTGAGTTTTCGCCATCATCTCACCTTGTCCCTGACAGGGGGTAAAATGATGGTCATGTACAAGCTTCGACGTCGTATCAATCGAGCCTGAGCCACAATTCGTCATTCCGGATTCAGAGATGTAGCCAAAGACATAGATGCCCATGAGCATGCCTTCGGTTGGTGGATAACCTAAAACCATCATCTTTGGTTGGTGGACAACCTAAAACCACCATAGGTAGTAGACCTCCCTTCTTTTAGGTCGAAGGTCTCCCTTTCATATATGAGGAACACTTCCTCTAGTAGAAGCCTTCAGCTTCTTGCCAGCTTTGGTTGAGTTCCAGGAAATGCTTCAAGCATTCCAGAGTTGTTGGTAATCCTAAAACCATCACAGGTAGTAGACCTCCCTTCTTTTAGGTTGAAGGTCTCCCTTTTTTATGAGGGACAATTCCTCTAGCAGAAGCTTTCAGCTTCTTGCCAGTTTTGGAAGAGTTCCGGGAACTACAACAAGTTTTGCGTTCCAGTGTTGGTGGTCATCCTTAGACCATCTCTTTTTTCCAACATTTCAGAGAGTTGATTCAACCCAAGTGCTGCCATGCATACTTTGCAGATTTGTATTACAACTCTTTTCTTGGACTCACACATACCCCTTCGGATTAAGGGGGGATGTTGGAACACCTAATCCTACATGGGTAGGTGTGAAATGCGAAAAGTCACAATGGAGTCCAAGTGACCTTGGAATATGAAACCAAGAGTCACACCATTGTACTATAAATGTACATCTTTGTATAATGGAAAATAAGTGAGCTACACGCTTATCATTCATTGTGTGTTGAGTCTCTTGTGTGTGTGTTTATTCTTCCTCATACACCATGTGTGTGCTTTAACATGGTGTTTAACAAATATATTCTCTGATAGAAGAGCAGGAAATATAGATTAGGATTTACTTCTAAATTACCCTAATTCTGACTGATAAGATCTATCTTTATGTTTTCTTCTAAATGTGTGTTTGAGAATGAATCAATAGAGTATAACCAGTCAAGGAATGTTGGTGAGCCCATGTCTTGCAGTGTAGAACTTGAGATTCTGTTCTTGAATGTTCTTGAAAGGATTTCTAAGTAGAGTTGAACTAGGGAAGTCTATGGTTAGCCCTGTCCTCTAGTTTCTTCTCCAACAACTAGATTTCAAAAGTTCCCTTGAGTGTATGCCGAAAGCAGGATAGGTTCAAAGTCCTTACTTGATCTTAGGCTACTCTTTATGTTTATCTTAAATGTTTTCTACTTTCTGAAGGTAGTCAAGAGGATTACTATATTGTTGTCTTAGAAGTTGGCTTTAGTAGGAGTATTGACCAAATAAGTCTACGGTTTGCCCTATCATTTGGCTTGCTTTAAAACAGTCACTTTAAAAGGTTTTTCTTGTGTAGTGAAGTTATTTTTCTTAATCGAATATAACTTTGCTTCTTTCACGACATTTCTTACTGTTTCATACCACAAACTCAACTTAAAAAGATCTTCTGATATAGATGATTTTCCCTATGAAAACCCTTGAATAGTTGTTGTGCGAGTAAACCTTTTATGACTCAATAGCCCAATGGATTGACACTTTTTCTTAAACTATCTTCCCATGCTGAAATATCCTTCAATTTATTCCCTCCTTCACACTTCACATGACCTTCTCAGTTAATGATCCCCAACCAACAAACAAAAAAATCCCTTGTGCTTCATAACTAGCCTAATATAATATCATAAGCCTTAAAGTATATTATTAGAAACACATATTGAGAGATCCCTCTTTGAATCTAGGAGGGCTAGATCCTAGGATTCCAAAGTGGTTTTGATGTTGCCTTGTCATTTGGTATGCCAATCGCCCAGCCAAATCACAGACCCCAACAAGGATTTGTTCCTTTAAGCCACACCTTGGAGATAGTCAACACTTCCTCTTGTCGATGTCCTTGTCCTCTTGTCAAGTATGGTACCTTGCTATAGTCAAAAAAAAACTGAAAAAAAATCTTCAATAGATGGCAGTTGAAAATTATCTCCTTGATCTTCAATCAAAGGAGGCTCATACAATCTCAAATTTTCAACATTCACAAATGAATAAATTTTCATGTATGAAGGAAGATCAAGCTTCAAGGCATTGTTACGAATCTTTTCTAGAATTTTGAAAGGACCATAACGGATTGGTTTCAGCTTTTTACCTTCTCCTTGCTAATGTGAAGCCAAACTTCATCACCAACTTGAAACTTATGATCCAACCGATGTTTGCCATGCCTCGCTTTGTACTTGCCTTTAATTTTCTCTAGTTTCTCTTGCACTGTTTGATGAATCAGCTAAATTTTCTCTATGAGTTTCTTTGATTTATCTATGTCGCTATGTCCATCGATAGCTACATTTTTCCCAAAGATGAAATCCACTGTCAACTTTGGCAAGTAACCAAGATATGCCTCAAATGGCGACGTTTGAGTAGAAGAATGTTTTGCACAGTTGTAAGCATGTTGAATGTAATGCAACTTCTCATCCCACAACTTAGGATGTTTGTTGCGATATCCTCTAAGAAGATGATTTTTATATTAACCACCTCAGTTTGGCCATCTATTTGCAGATGAAAGCTTGTACTCTTCTTCAAGTTAGTGTTCATCAAGTCCCACAGAATTGACCAAAAATTCCCAACAAATTGAGAATTTCGATCACTTACATAGATGTAGGCAATCCAAAATGAACCCAAACATTTTGAAAGAAAAGATGAGTTGTTTGTTCAGCTGTAACTTGCTTTTTACATGGCATCAAAATACACATTTTGCTGAAACCTAGCCACACTACATACAAGTAATCATGACCTCTTTTCGACAAAGGAAGACCTCCTACAAAATCCATAGAGATACTCTCCCATGGACGTGAACGAACTGAAAGTGGTGTGTACAATCCTAAATTCCTATTACTAGGCTTACTGATTGCACATAAAGAACAAAATTTTAAAAAATGTGACACACTTTCAAGCATACGAGGCCAATAACAATACCACTGAATTTTTTCCACTGTTTTTCTTACACTAAAAGGTCCCGTAATAATAGAAGTGGGTGCTTCCCTTATGACATTCACTCTCTCAACCTATGGAATACAAAGCTTGCCCAAATGATACAACAAGTTATTATGAACATAATAATCTAATTCCTCAACTTGGCGACCTTGACTTAAGTTTGCATAAACATCTTGAAATTCATTGTCCAATGCATATTGTTCAATGTAAATTTCATGTAAAACATAAGTATTCTTGACTAAAGTAGTTGCATTAATAATAGGCCTAGAAAGCATATCAACAACCTTGTCGTATATACCTTTCTTATACCTGATGAACAAGTGGAATTTCTGCAAGAATCCCATCCATCGAAAGTGACTTGACTGCTACAATTTAGTTTGTGATTGCAAGTATTTCAATGGTTGGTGATTGGTGTGAATGATGGCTTCCTTTTTCCCATCAAATAGTGTTTCCATTTCTTCACACTTTGTACCAACGCATATAGCTCCTTAACATATGTATGATAATTCATCACTACACCATTAAAAATTTATGAATTGAATGAAATGGGTTTACCATGTTGTAAGAGGACTGCGCCCATGGAATAATCACTTGCATCTGTTTGAATCTCAAAGGGTTGTCTCAAGTCTGGTAATGTTAATATTGGGGCTGAAATTATCTTCTTCTTCAAAGCATCAAATGTTTTCTTATGATTTCTTCCCCACTGGAAGAATTTCTTAATACTTGTCAATGCATGTAACAGAGCTGCAATAGAGGAAAAATTAGCAATGAACTTCCTCTAATACTGTGTTGCTCCTAGAAATATTTCTTACCTCCATGACTGACTTGGGTGTAGGCCAATTCACAATGACCTCAACTTTAGAGGGGTCTATCTTCATCTCCCCTCATCCAACAATATGTCCCAAATACACAAATAATTTTTACCAAATTCACATTTCGACATCTTAAAAAACAATCGTTCTTTTCTCAAGACATCAATCACCTTGTTCACATGGATGATATGTTCTTCTCGTGATTTGTTGAATATCAAAATATCATCTAAGTAGACAATGACAAACACGTCTATAAATGGTCCTAATATATCATTCATAACTCTCATGAAAATATTTGGAGCATTGCAAAGACCAAAAGGAATAAAAAGCCACTCAAACAATCCTTGTTTAGTTTTAAATGCGGTCTTCCATATTTCCTCTTCAACTATTCTAACTTGATGATAACCACTTCTTAAATATAACTTAGTGAAATACTTTGCATACCTCAATTGATCAAGAAAATAATCACTCCTTGGGAGCAAATAATGATTCTTTATCGTGATTTTGTTGAGTGCTCAAAAATCCACACACATGCGCCATGTTCCATCCTTCTTGATACCGTTACCCCTTATATTTTTCGACAAGCAAGCAAGGGGCTAGTTTGTTCTATAAGCCCGCAAGGAATGCATTTCCCTGAAACACATCATCCTTGCAAATGCCTTTTCAAGTTCCCTACCTTGTGACAGCTCTCCGCCGATTTAAGTCAATAAGCCTTGTTGATAAAGAATTATGCTCCAAAAGGCTTTATTTCGCCCTGTATCCCTGCATTGTTCCTTTTCTATCCTTTTTCCCCTTCTTCTAAGTCCCCTCTTTGTTCCCCCTAATATCCTCACCAACCTCCTAAATTCATCCAAAATCTCCATGAAGTCCCACCTTTCCCTTTGTTTCCCCTCAAAATTCCCCTCTATCTTCTATCGTTACCCTCCTCAAAGCCTCAAAATGCATTAAAAGGTTAAAAAACCCAATTTTCGGACTATATAATAGGCCCTTTTTACCCCTTCTCCGCTAGCCCGTAACCTTTCTCTCCATTTAACCTTGCGCCATGACCGGTGCCGTAGTAAAGAGCGCTAAAGACATTTTGGTTAAATGTATTATAAGCCGTTGATCTCCACCAATTGGACGGCGATCGCCGCCCCACAAAGGTGCACCGTGCAACCTGCTCGCCGCCCGTCGTCACATCTCCGCCACCCGTTAACTCACTAGAACAAGGTCCACGCCCTCATCCATATCAAGCATGATTTAAACCGTTGATTTGTAACATGTATCCGACGGCGTGCATCCGCCCGTTGCGTGGTCTCGCCCGCTTTCACTGCCCAACCGAGGAGCTCATCGCACCGCTTATGGAGGTCGGGCGGTATTTTCCTTTCGGCCAGCGATTCCATACAACGATCGACGCGTGGCTCATGTACGGTTTCAAAACCACCCTCCCATCGCGTGTTACCTTCCGGTACAGGACGCGCAGCAATATTCACGTCAGCCGTCAGATCTGCCCTTGCTCATCCAACGGTCACCGCTCGGCGAAGCTGCGCAGGGTTTAACCCATAGTCTCCGTACTCCTAGCCCACCAATCATCACCTCCCCTGCGTGTTCAACCGTCGATCTCCTATCGGATCCGACGGTCCAGATTTTCCCACCGCTGTTAACTTTTCCGTCGCCACCCGGTCCTGCCACGTCACCTCCACGTGTCTCACCGTACATTCGCCCATCCTGTTTCATATATTGGTTCATAGGTCATTGTTTATACGGTTTCACGCATGATTTTTCCGCATTCCGCCAACCTGGCGCCATCCCTGATCTCCACCATTCCACAGCATTTTCCGCCATTTCTCCACAGTCCCACTCTCATCCACATCATCCGTCCCATCCATTGTTTTTTTAACAGGTTTCGTGTTTTTGCAGGGATATCAGAGGCAGAAAACAGCCATGGTTCACATGTACTTCTTCAATGGCGTGCTGCTCAGACAGAATTAAATCTGGGAGCTGGTACTACAATAGAAATGCCCGGAAATGGTAGCGGTGTCATGAATATTACCTAAGGACAGTTTAATCTTCGCAAGAAATATATCCGGCACCATTAAAGCCCGAATTTTGCAGATCGAGACAATTATGGAGCGGTGGAGAAAGAACCAGCTGATGATCAAGAACTTCAGCGTTCAGAATTGAAGGTTTTGAGCCTTAATACAGCATTTCAGAGGCAAAGCACCAGATCAACGATCCCGTGGATCATGCAGAAAGTACAGCACGCAGAAATCAATGCATATCAGGAGTTTTTACAGCAGCAAAATGTTTTTCCTCCATAAAGGACAGAGCGCCCATGCAGTGTTCAATCTATGCCGTGTTCTGGAGAGACTTCCTACCCTGAAACAACCCCGGTACTATCAAAGCATTTATTTCATCAGTATGGCAGACTTCTTTATCACTCATTCATCTTTTGTTTATTCACCAATAGCACCACACAGTACTACAGACAGAATACATCAGAGTCATATCATAATAGTCTGAAGACTGAAGAAGATCATTCATGCACCCAAAGAACACTAGGAATTAAATGCACAGGATTTAAAACAGAATGGGCTTCGGCCCTCTTTCTTTTCAGAAGTTTAATACTGCATTTAGTTCTTCACCTACCTCCTCTGTTTCCCTTCAGCTATAAACTCATGAAAAAATTCATTGTAAGGTTGTTGATCAGTTATCAGAGAACTGCAAGTAGTTTCTGTTGAGACTCATTCTTTGTGTAAAGATTGTAAGATAGGTTGAAGGAGATGTTTTCAGACTGAGTATTCAGCTATTGGCAATGTTGTACTTGATTGGTATTGCTATTTAATATGACAAGCACATTTCTTTGGATCCTGATCTGAAGCAGCGGTGATGTTTTCCTATCTTTGTGTTTACATTCATTTCATTTCGTTTCTACTGGCTTGCATCAGAATATTGGCATAGGATTTACCCTTGTTAGGTACCCTATGTTTCTACTCTCCTTGCCTTTGATGTTTCTCTTCTGAATGTATTATCTAAGGAATGATTTCAGTTGGTTTAACTAGTGTAGTGGATGTTATTGCCTACTCTCTAATGTATGAATTAAATGAATTCAGTTCTTAGATGTTTCTTGTTATAGATTTAGTTGGAAGATTTGGGAACACTGGGGATTAGAGTTAGCCCTGTCCACTAGGATCCTTGTGTGACCAGCTAGTCTTTAACTTTGTGCTCTAAATCTGTGTTACCTCCTCCCCTCTTACTTTCCCATATCACGCAATCATCTTGAAGATCCTATGTTTTAGATGACTAGCCCAATTGAAAGTCTGCCTATTGATTAGCAAGCAAATCCTTTCCTGAATCCATTGCCCAATGGTCCTGAATATTCATGGAATATTACTTCACCTCTGCCCTTTTTCCTCTTTGCTCATCTTGGTCTTACATTGAACCCTTCTTTCCTGATAACCAACAACCAAATCAAAACAAACAAAAAAACCTTCTGCCTATAACTAGCCTAACATCTTAAACCTTGAACTTCAAAGTCATATATCTTCGACATATCATAGAGAGATCCCTCTCTGGAGCCAGGAGGGCTAGATCCTAAGGTCTGAAAGTGGTTCTGATGTTGTCTCATCTTTTGGTCTTGCCAATCTGGCCAAAACATGGGAACCCCGACATAATGGCGACTTCACTGGGGAATTTCTGAGTTTTCCACACATTACTATATCATAAGCCTCAGAAAACCTACAATATCTGGTTAGGTTGGCAGTTAAACAGTCTTATTCTCACATCAACCTCTATACAATTTGTTGTGTTTTCCCATACTCTTGGACAGAGTGTGGAAAGGGCCAGGTAGCCTCCAGATCTCACACTCTTTCAGAGGTGACATATCTGGTAAATGCCCTCCCAGTCAATCTCTGGTTATATTTTGCAGTGTTTGGAAGATATCCTTGAAAAGGGACATCTCATAAGCACTGTGGTGGACAGTGTACCCTCCAAAAACATCCTAAACCTTCCACTTGGCAACTCCATTTTCCCTAAACGTTAAAGACTCCACTGGTGATCAATAGGCCTGCTAATTATCTAGGTTCACATAAGACTCCACTAGGAGACCAGCCTCCATAACAACATAAACCACATTAGAAGTAACAAGTAGGGGTAAGTTGCTTGGTCAGAAAACAACATTCTGGCTTCTAGAACCATTCATACAAGAGCTTACCCTAACCCAGAACCACCTGAAATAGTTGACAATCCTGAGAGTATCCTCAAGGGAGCTCATACACCTAAAAGATCAACTGTTTCCAGTCACATCTATAGAGCTAATTCTGCACCAGAAGATCTTACAGCTCTATCACACTTACACCTTGACCTAGACCTACCTAACAGCTTACCTAGAAATAGGTCATCCAGTAGCTTAGACCAACCAGACCCTGAGCTTCCTGATTCACCATAGCAAAGTGGTAGGCACCTAGGGAATAGGCATACCCCTCCTTATACACCTCCTGATATACATTTCATACAAAAATTGGGGCTCAGTCACCCTAGATCTTCTCATCAACTTTCTGCTGGTCATAACATCCCTGTCATCCACATACCAGCTATCCGAGTCAACCATTTACCTCATCAAAACATCATCATGGCAGCCTGGTATGCACCTCTGGTTTTACCTCAGCCTCTAGTACCCTTGCCAAATGATTATCAGTCAAAGATCCCACATTTCACTACAAAGGAGTCCATCACAACCCAGCAACATGTAGATAAGATGGAAGATTCTTTTGACTACATGGAAATAGATGATGATACAGTAAAAATGAGAATCTTTGCCCAGATCCTAGGGGGTGATGTGAAAAAATGGTTTAAGGGCCTACCTCCAGGTAGCATAAATGACCTCCCATCCCTATATCAGACCTTCATAAACAAATGGGAAGCTAGGGAAAAGCCTCGCCAAATCTTGGCATAATACATGACCCTCAAAAGAAACGTAGGAGAGAGTTTCCATGATTACACAACAAGGTTTAACATCATTTACAATGCCCTCCCTCCACATATGAAACCTCCACAAGGCATGGCCCTAGCAAAATACCCTAAAGGCTTTGATGCTGACATGGCCTATGAGCTTAGGGATAAGGAATACAACACATTGGAGGACATGCAGAAAGGAGTAGTAAATATAGAAGCTAATCTGATTGAGAAAAGAGCAAGACTGAGATCTGAGAAGAGGGTAACATATAGAGATGACACTGTAGCTTCTACATCTGATCCAAATTACAATAAATTGTCTAAAAATGTGGAAAGGTTACAACAAATGATGGAAAAAATGGTTGTCACAGTTAGTAACCAAAATAGAAACAAAAACCAGAACCAGAACTTTAGAAGAAACAATAACATCCCCAACAGACAAAGAGAATCAGATCATCAAGTTATTCCACCATTCCAAGAGAAATTTCTTGATGAAGATGAGGGAATCATAGAAGAGTCTGAGGAAAACACAATTAATATGTTTGAAAAAGAGGATTTAATCCAAAACTGTTACTCAGAAGAAGTTCAACCCTCACCCTCTGGTTGGGACGAGGAATGGTTAGAAAATGAGGATTACAGATTAGGATTTGAAAATGCCATGATGCAGGTCAGAGAGAAATATGAACTTAGAAGCAAAAAGAGTCAAGAAACTACCAAACCAAAAGCTTCTGAGGTCACCATCAAGAAAAGACCTGAGAAAACTTCTAAAGCAACTGTTGAAAATAATAAATCAGCAGCTAAGAGTTCTGGAAAGAATGAAGAAAAGGACAACCAAAACACTGATACACAAGGTAAACCAGCTAGCAACACTAGCACTGCAGTTAGTGCTCCTGATAAAACTGTCACAAACATTGTACATAACGAGAATCAGCACACTGATTCAGCCACTAAGGCAGTGGCTAACAAAATAGAGTTGAGCATTCCCAAGAGTCAGTCCACTTTCAATTTGGAGAGTGATATTGCAAAAATTAAAATCTCTGTTGCACTCTCTGAGCTGGCCACTCAGGGTGTATATAAAGGCCAAATTTTGAAAGCATTAAACTTAGGTGAGAACAGTGACACTGTAAATCTGAGTGATGATCAACCTGCCCTTCTGTTTGGTCCAAAGATAGAAGGAAAGTTTCAGGAAGGGGTAGTGCCCCCTTTTTATATCAGTCTTAATATCCATGATAAGATTCTCCACAATGCAATGCATGATTCTGGGGCATCACACAACCTGATGCCTAAAGTAGTAATGGAAATATTAGGCCTAGAGATAACCCGTCCCTATAAAGACCTATATTCATTTGACTCTAGTAGAGTAAAGTGTCTTGGCCTGATCAAAGATTTATGTGTGAGCCTTACTCAGATTCCTGCAAAATGTATGGTCATGGATGTTGTTGTGGCAGATGTGCCACCCAAATATGGCATGTTATTATCAAGATCACGGGGAGCCAAGCTGCAAGGAACAATGCAGATGGATGGGGCTTATGCCACAATCCCAATCTTTGGCCAACTTAGAAGACTGTACAGGGAAGCACAAATGAAATTCCTGGTTAGTAGCCCTGAGAAGCCTGAAAATTCTCCTCTATACTATGTACATACAGACCTGGATTCCTTTATCTTCTGCAATGATGAATCTTTGGGGGGAACAGAACCTGAAAACGTAGATATAAGCAAAGGTACACATGATGAAATAGAGCTAATTGATTTTAACATAATGGCTACCCTAGACTCAGAGGATGAAGACGTAGAAAACCTTGAACAATGCACTGAAAAAACAACGCAAAGTGAACAAGAAACAAAACACAATCAGCCAACTAGTCACCTCTCTGACATCCATATCCATAACGAAAAAATAAACTGCCCACAGCCTAGTGAAGACTCTATAACGCAACATAATGGCGAACCCCTGTGGGAAATGAGCTTCGATGGGTCCTGCACAAGAAGAACTGCTGGGGCAGGAGTGTGGATACATAACACAGAGAGTGATTACGTAGAGAGACATGCCTGCAACCTGCACTTCAAATGTACAAACAATATTGTAGAATATGAGGCTCTGATCTTAGGCTTAACTCTGCTGAAATAATTAGGAGCTCATTGGATAACTGTGCATGGGGACTCTGAACTGATTATAAAAAAGGTGAATGGTGAATACACAGCAAAACATCCTAGGCTAAGAGCATATAGGAATGAAACTATGGATCTACTGAAAACGTTTGTTGAATACAAATTAGTGTTCATTCCTAGGAGTCAAAATGTCATTGTAAACGGATTAGCTTGCCTAGCAAGTTCCTACCCCAAGACTCCTAGTGACCAACAGATCATCATTCAGACCAAATTCAGACCTGCTGTGCCAGAAAATGAAAAATATTGGCAGGTTTTTGAAGGTGATAAACAGATCGAAGATTTCCTGGTAGGCAGAAACGAGTTTGAATTTTCTGATTCAGACTCCCAACCTAACAGTAGTTGCCCAAGTGATGAGTCCTCATATGAGGAAGAAACACCCTGTAACATAGAAATAAACTCTTTAGATGAACAGACTGGAAATCCAGACGGAAATTGTGAGAATATAGATAGTGAAGAAGTAGAGGTGCTACAGGCCAAAGATAAGAATATACCCAGAGGCCTGGCACCCTTAGAAGACCTCTTTGACTTTGATGATGTGGCTAAAAAGCCCACTATAGAACATGCAGACTCTGATGTGGAAGAATGCAACATAGGCTCTGAAGATAAGCCCAAAATTATTAAACTGGCTAAGTCTTTACCTGCGGACATGAAGAAAAAATACATTGACCTTTTCAAGGAATTCATTGATGTGTTTTCTTGGAGTTATGAGGACTTAAAGGCCTATGACACAAATATCATATAGCATAAGATACCCTTGAAAGAAAATCAGAAACCCTTCAGGAAAAAGCTTCGCAGAATCAATCCTAAACAACTACCTGCAGTTGAAAAAGAGATTAAGAAGATGTATGAGGCAGGTATAATTGTGCCTGTGAGGTTCTCTGATTGAGTATCAAACTTAGTGGCTGTGAGGAAGAAAACAGGGGAAATCAGACTGTGCATATATTTCAGAAATCTTAATAGAGCCTCACTCAAAGACAACTACCCTTTGCCAAAAATGGAACATATTCTTCAGAGGGTAGTAGGCTCTAAAAGGATCTCCCTGCTGGATGGTTTTTCAGGTTACAACCAAGTCTTAGTAATCCCAGAAGATCAACTCAAGACAACCTTTACCACTCCATGGGGTACCTTTATGTATGTGAAGATGCCTTTTGGATTGATGAACACTGGAGCCACCTTCCAAAGAGCGATGGACATAGCTTTTTCAGATGAGATAGGGCACTTCATTATTATTTACTTAGATGACATAAAAGTCTATTCCAAGACTGAAGAAGAACATCTGAAGAATCTGAGAAAAGTGTTTGAAAAATGTAGAAGCTTTGGTCTGTCACTGAATCCAAAGAAGACTGTATTTGGGCTGCAGGGAGGAAAGCTTCTTGGCCACATTATATCTGAGAAGGGAATTAGGATAGACCCACAACGAGTTGAGGGAATGCTACAGATCACACACCCAAGAAACATCAAGGAATTATAGTCCTTCATTGGGACGATCAACATCCTTAGGAGGTTTATTCCAAATCTAGCTGAACACCTTAGGAACATGACTAACATGCTGAAGAAAGGTGAAGGGGTTAAATGGACTGTTGGAGCTAAACAATCTTTTGAATCAGTAAAACTTTCACTCACCCAAGCTCCGGTTCTGATTAGCCTTGATTTCTCAAAAGACTTCCTGATCTTCTCATTTTCCTCTGAGCACACGGTGGTTGCAGTCTTGCTGCAGAAAAACATGGAGGGAATGGAACATCCAATTTCCTTTTTTAGCAAAGCACTTAGAGATGCACCCTTGAAATACAACATAATGGAGAAACAGGCCTATGCTCTAATTAAGGCCTTGAAAGATTTCAGGGTGTACATACTGTATTCCCACACTATAGCTTATGTGCCCAACATTATAGTCAAATATATAATATCCCAAGACCCAGATGGAAAAAGGGGCAAATGGATTGCTGTAATCTTAGAATACCTCCTTGAGATAAAACCCACCAAACTGGTTAAAGGTCAGGGCTTAGCTCGACTAATGGCTGAATCAAACTTACAAGCCCTGGACATTAACATGATAAATACCTTGGATGAGCAACAAGAATTTCTTGATTCCACTGTTGAGGAAAAGTTTCAGAGCTCTCCTTGGTATTCTGACAATCTGTGTGTGCTTACACACCTCAATGCCCCACCCGAACTATCAAAGACCAAGGCCAGATTCTTAAAACTAAAAGCAAAAAATTACTGCATTTTGAATGAAAACTTATACTGGAATAATCCTAATGGTCTATTACTCAAATGTTTGCCTGAAAACAAGGTAGAGAGGATTAAAAAAGAATTCCATGCTGGAGAATGTGGAGGCCACCTAAGTTGGAAAGCCATTGCAAACAAAATACTTAGAGCTAGCTACTTTTGGCCCACACTCTTCAATGATGTCCATAAAATGATAGTTGCCTGCCACAAATGTTAGATCTTTGAAGGCAAAAGAAAACTCCTCCCTTTACCCCTACAACCCATCACTGTTGAAGGTCCCTTTCTGCAATGGGGCCTAGATTTCATAGGGGAAATTCACCCTGCTTCTTCTGCACAACACAAATGGATCCTAACAGCCACAGACTACTTCACTAAGTGGATAGAGGCCATACCCACTAGGAATGCCACAGATTCAGTCATCATTAGTTTCCTAGAAGGTCATATCCTCTCCCGGTTTGACTGCCCAAGGAAAATAATCACTGATAATGCTACTACTTTCGGATCGAAGAAAATGGTTGATTTTTGTCACAGGTATCAAATAGCACTCAGTCATTCAACTTCCTATTACCCTCAAGGTAATGGATTAGTTGAATCATCAAACAAGAGCCTGGTAATCATCATCAAGAAGCTGTTGGAAGAGAACAAAAAGTCATGGCATAACAAGCTAGTGCATGCCTTGTGGGCTGACAGACTTATAACAAAGAAGTCCATTGGCATGTCACCATTTCATCTTGTCTATGGTATAGAAGCAGTATTTCCCACCAGCCTTGGGGTACCAGTGATTAAGCTGGTCCAGGAGATCCAAACAGAAGAAGACAGTATGGTAAGAAGGATAAACCAAATGATCCATCTTCAGCAAATAAGGGAAGAGGTCTACAACAGAGCAGTGAAAGTTCAGGAAAATATAAAGAAATTGTTTGAAAAAAGAACCAAAGCTGCTAATTTCAATATTGGAGATAAGGTTCTGAAGTGGGACTCAAGGAGAGAAGATAAAGGAAAGCACGGCAAGTTTGACAGTTTGTGGCAAGGTCCATACATCATCCAGGCCACTGTTGGTCCAAATTATTTCTTCCTACAGGAATTAGATGGTACAGAGCTGTTTGGGGGTCCTGTCAATGGCAGGATGCTCAAGCACTACTTCTATTGATTTTCCATTTCCAGTTTCCATTTCCATTGTACATACCGTTGCATTTTTTATTTTCAAGAAAAAGAGAAAAGGTTTCAAAGAACAGAGGAAAGGAGAGGTTCAGACATGCCCGAAACATGAACCTCAGAAGTGCAAAATATTGGCTCTAATATGATCAAAACCTGAGCCAAAGAAAGAAAGACGGTTGGTCCTAACATGCCCAAAATCTGGACCAGCAAAGAAGAAAGAAGAATCAACTCTAACACGCCCAAAACCAGAGGTGAAATGAAGAAAAAGAAGTGACTGTAACATGCTCAAAACTTGAGTCACAAAGAGAAGAAGGATACTTCAACTTTCAGATCTCAAGCCTTCACAGTTTTGTTTTTATTTTTCTACGAATTTTGTCCATGAGCAACTGTCTTTATGCCTTGGACCCATAGCAAGTCAAACAGTCTAATCCTGGCGTGACTATTTTTCAATTTTTGTCATATAATATAGAGAAGAAATCTGCTGGACAGTTTAATCCCAGCAGATATTAGATTAGGTAGAGAAACATATGAGACCAACAGTCTAATCTGGTCTCATGGAGTAATAAGGGTAGGAATAGAATAGGTTTATTTTCTATTTAAAAAAAAAAAAAATTGTAAAGGGTCTGCTAGCTCAAATGCACCCTAGAAGAAGAAAAAATGTTAGGATTGTAGTGTGGGTAGGTAGTTTGTTGGGAAACTTTTTCTGCTGATGTAATGCTTTCATATTGTGGCTGCTGATCAAATAAAGAAAGGGATGTGCCAAGCAGCAAGCCACTGGCCTACTCCAAAGATCTATTCTCTGAATTCTTGACTCCTTCAAGAAGAATCCATCCACATGTGGAGCCACTGTTAGCCCCTTATAAATTTCTTGCCAAGCAAGCAAGGGGCTAGTTTGTTCTATAAGCCTACAAGGAATGCATTTCCCTTGAAAACACATCATCCTTGTAGCCTTTTTAAGTTCCCTACCATGTGACTGTTTCCCTCTGCTGATTTAAGTCAATAAGCCTTCTGATAAAGAATTATTCTCCAAAAGGCTTTATTTCACCCCTTGTATCCCTGCATTTTCCCCCCATCTATCCTTTTTCCCCTTCTTTTAAGTCCCCTTTTCTCCCCCTAATATCCCCACCAACCTCCTAAATCCATCCAAAATCTCCATGAAGTCCCACCCTTGCCCTTTGTTCCCTCAAAATTCCCCTCTATCTCTCTATCGTTACCCTCCTCAGGCCTCAAAATGCATTAAAAAAAAGGTTAAAAAACCCACATTCGGACCATATAATAGGCCTCAGCCCCTTCTCCACTAGCCCGTAACCTTTCTCTCCATGTAACCTTGCGCCATGAACGGGTGCTAGAGTAAAGAGCGCTCAGTGCATTTTTGTATTGGGTGCATTATAAGCCGTTGATCTTCACCAAATGGACGGCGATCGTCACCCCCGCAGCGTGCACCGTGCAACTCGTTCGCTGCCTGTCGTCGCATCTCTGTCACCCGCTAACTCACCAGATCAACGGTCCGCAGCTCATCCATATCGGGCATGATTTAAACCGTTGATCTGTACAAATCCAACGGTGCGGAATCCGCCCATCACGGTGGTCCCCGCCTGCTTCCACTCTTCCAAAACCATATGGTTTCCATCACTCCGCTTATGGAGGTTGGGCGGTATTTTCCTTTCGGCCAGCGATTCCATACAATCAAACGATGCGTGGCTCCCCGCACTACTTTCAAAACCGCTTGCCTACTTCCATCGCGCATTAACGTTCGGTCCAGATGGCCGCCGATTATCATATGAGCCATCGCATATGCTCGCCCATCCAACCCGTCATCGCTCAATGGGAGTTGCGTGGGTTTTAATCCATGATCATCGTACTCCTGGCCCACTGATCATCGCCTCCCCCATGTGTTCAACCGTCGATCTCCTATCGGATCCGACGGTCCAGAGTCGTCTTCCCGCTGTTGACTCTTCCGTCGCCACTCGGTCCCGCCACGTCACCTCCACGTGTCTCGCCGTACATTCGCCCATTCCGTTTAATATATTTGATTCATAGGTCAGGTTTATTAAGGTTTTTCATTTAAATATCCTCTGCGTTCCGCCGATAAGGTTCCCTCCATCATTCCTCTCCATTTTTTCGCCATTTCACCAGTCGCACGACCATTTGCAGTCATCCGTTGCGTCCACCATCCCAACGATTGTTTTCTTAATAGGTTTCATGTTTTTGTAGGGCTATCAGAGGCGGAAAAATGCCATGGTTCACATGTACTACTTCAATGGCATTCTGCGCAGACAGAATTAAATCTGGAAGCTGGTACTACAATAGAAATGCCTGGAAATGGTAGCGACGTCATGAATATTACCCAAGGATAGTTTAACCTTCGCAAGAAATCTATCCAGCGCCATTAAAGCCCAGATTTTGCAGATCGAGAAATTTATGGAGCGGTGGAGAAAGAACCAGCTAATGATCAAGAACTTCAGCGTCAATATTGGTTTTGGGCCTTAATGTGAGTTTAGAGACAGCACAAAGATAAATGATCCCATTGATCATGCGTAAGGTACAAATGTTTTTAAATCAATGGCTATCAAATGGTTTTCTTTACAAAGAAAGAGAATTTTTTTCCCTCCATAAAGGACAGAGCCCATGCGCTCGTTCAATCTATGCCGTGTTCTCGGAGAGACTTCCTACCCTGGAATAGCCCTCGTACTATTAGAGCATTTATTTCATCAAAAGAGGGCGTACTTCTTTAGCATTCATTTTGTTTATCCACCAATAGCACCATGGATTTCAGTGAGGTCAAATACATCGTGGTCATATCGTGGTAACTGAGTCCGAAGATCATTCGTGCACCCAAAGAACACTGTGAGATTAATGCACAGGATTTATACGTAATGGGCTTCCCCTCTCTTCTTTTTCGTGTTTAGCCATCGCATTTAGTTCTTCACCTACCTCTTTGCTCTCTGCTCCTCCGGTGCTATAAATTCATGAAGAAACTCATTTTAAAGGTTGTTGATCAGTTATCAGAGAACTGCAAGTAGTTTCTTTTGAGACACAGTCTCTGTGTAAAGTCGTAAGATAGGGTGAAGGAGATGTTTTTAGACTGAGTATTCAGCTATTAGCAATGTTGTACTTGATTGGTATTGCTACTTAATATGACAAGCACATTTCTTTGGATCCTGATCTGAAGCAGTGATGATGTTTTCCTATCTTTGTGTTTACATTCATTTCATTTCGTTTCTACTGGCTTGCATCAGAATATTGGCATAGGATTTACCTTTGTTAGGTACCCTATGTTTCTGCTCTCCTTGTCATTGATGTTTATCTTCTGAATGTATTATCTAAGAAATGATTTCAGTTGGTTTAACTAGTGTAGTGGATGTTATTTCCTGCTGTCCGATGTATGAATTAAATGAATTCAGTTCTTAGATGTTTCTTGTTATAGATTTAGCTGGAAGATTTGGGAACACTAGGGATTAGAGTTATCCCTGTCCACTAGGATTCTTGTGCGACCAGCTGGTCCGTAACTTTGTGTTCTAAATCTGTGTTATTTCCTCCCCTCCTACCTTTCCACATCACAAAATCATCTTGAAGATCCTTTGTTTCAGATGACTAGCCTGATTGAGAGCCTGCCTATTGAGTAGTAAGAAAATCCTTTCCTGACTCCATTGCCCAATGGTTTTGAATATTTCCTGGAATACTTCACCTCTGCCCTTATTCCTCTTTGCTCATTCTGGTCTTACACTGAATCCTTCTTTCCTGATAACCAACAACTGAACAAACAAATCAAACAAACAAACCTTGTGCCTATAACTAGCCTAACATCTTTAACCTTTGAACTTCAAAGACATACACCTTTGATATATCATATAGAGATCCCTCTCTGGACCCAAGAGGGCTAGATCCTGAGGGTCTCAAAGAGGTTCTCATGTTGTCTCATCTTTTGGTATTTCCAACCTTGCCAAAACATGGGAACCCCAACACACCAATACAATCGGTGAACCACATGGAGAGGTACATGGATGAATGATACATTTATTCAACAATTCTTGGATTTTCATCTTGATTTTTTCACTTTCCATTATCAACATGCGATACATGCCAATGTTAGGGAGTGGAACATCTCGCTGCAGCTCTATATCATGCTGGATTCCCCTCTTAGGAGGTAACCCCTTTGGATCTTGAAACATCTTGCCATGCTGACTTAACACATCAAGCAAATCAGAAGATTAAAATTCCTTATCATTCTTTTGTTTGATCATAAGAAGCACAATTTTTTTGCTTGAGTTTACTAGTCTCTTCATTTGCCCAGCATTAACCAAAGAGAGGTTTAGCTTTTTGCGATGAGCTCTCACAATATATTCCACCCCATCTTTGAAAAAGTGATACTTTTTCTCATGGTGATAAAAGACTATTTTCATGTCATAGAGATATGGGCTATCCAAAACAATTCCAGATATGTCAAGCGGTACAACATCTAACTCAACTTCATCAATAAAGTTTGCAGTAATTTCAAACTGGAAAATGCCCTTGTAAATTTGTATCTTTTGTTATCCAACCCAATGGGTATGGCTTATGATGAGTTAAGGTTTCAAGGTTCAACTTCTTGACTAAGTCTTCAGATATTAACATCACTTGAGACCCACTATCAAATAATGTGTCAATTTTTTATGTTTTGAGATCACTCTTACATGAAACAAATCTATTCTTGTTTCTTCATTTGGAGTGTTATTGTGACAGTTTGAGGAACTAGTAATTGCTATGGCTTCTTTTCCCTTTGTGACCATGGCTATAATTTTAGTCTCATCTCCTGAATTGGATCCAAGATCATGTTTTGTGGTAGCAATTATCTTTTGTTTCCCCTTATTGTTGAATTTCTTAGGCCTTAATTCTGGATGAAGTTTACAACAATGGGCTTCATCATGACCCTTTTTGGAACAATGGTTACATGTGGTTTTCTCCCCTTCTTTATTAATGGATGCATTCTTCTTTTTCTTACCCTTGAAACCCTTTCCTTTTTCACCACCCTTGAATGGTTTCTTTTTACCCTCATCTTGTACATTTTTCCCTCTTGCCTCAAGGTGTGTAGCTTGCACACAGACCTCATATAGACTAGTGGGATTAAACATGAGGATGGTATGTTTCAGGTAACCATGAAAACCAACTATGTGCTTCAACAAATTTTCTTGGCTATGCAAATCAACTCCTAACATAAGAGCACTTCTCCTAAATTCATGAGTATAATCTTGCACACTTTGACCTTTCAATTGTCTAAAATTTTTCCAACTCATAATATCTTTTTTCATGTAATCTAGAGAACAGAATTGCCTTTTAATGGAAGCAATTAAATTTGACCAAGACATTGAGATCTTACCGTGTTTCTTAATCTCCTCTTGTGCCTTTGCTTCCCACCATACAAGTGCTCAACCCTTCATTCTCAAGGAAGCCAATTGAATCTCTATGTCATCTTCTTGAAGGTTATGAATTCTGCAATAAACCTCCAATTGATGAATCCAATTATCCAGCTTCTCTGCATTCACTTCACCATTATACATTGGAAGATCAAATTTAACATCAAATCTAAGTAAGGGTGATTTACCAGCTCCTTTTGAAGTATGTGTATGAACATATGGAAGAGTTGAGGTAGTGGAAGATGATGATGAGGAAGGTGAAGATGGTGGTGAGGATGATGGTGGAGTGGATGGTGGCTTCTTACCATCTCCATGGCCTCCTCCTACTTGAGAACCATCTCCTCTTGGAGGCCTTGAACTCTCTCCTTGCATCCTTAAATTCCTTTCCTCATAGAGGACTTTAACCATCTCATTCATATCAAAGAATTTCTTCACGAATGCTCTTTGTAGAAATTTTTAATACAATTATGTATTGCCGGATTCTCCTGATCTAACAATTATATGCCACTGTTAAATTAATAATCCTTCTATTTAAATCTTTGCGGAAATTTGATCGCCAATTGAAAACACATGAAGAAAGATCAATCACACATAACACAAATGTTTTTACCGGGAAAACATAAAGCTAAAAACCCCACTATCATATATTATGTATATATCATGGATCATGAAACAATCTCATACAAAACTCTTATCCAAGAGCTCTCAGTACAATATACAATTGTCTCACATTGTCATACAAAAATTGGCATAAACATGCACCAATTTACTGCCTCCTTACAGTCTGCCTCCACTGCGCAATCCCTATTGATCACAATCTTTGAATGAATTCGATCTTGCCTTGACTTGAGTGCACAATCCTCATTGGCATCTCCAATGTGTGTTTGGTTGCACTTGTGCACCCACTATAGTCACAACTGATAGTTAAACTATCCCTTTCACCTATCTCTCAACTGGGTCTCCATTGGATCTAACATGCATGTAGTTAACAGTAGTAAATCTTCAATTGCATGTGATATCACTCCATGTGAATTAATTTAATATTTATTCACTGATCTCTCACTAGTGTATCTTTAGTTCCAACTATTTACAACTAACACAACTGATTTTAACTCACTTAACTAAGTTAAACTACTTTACAACTCACATAACTACACATCCAACTCGGTTACAACTTTGTATCACTCAGTTGCAACAAAGTCCACTAGCATGTCCCACCAACCAACCTTTGAACTCAAAATTCCTTCAATAAATTGGTTTGCCACATCAGTTAACTGAAATCAAGTGCTTCAAGAGAATAAATTATTATTTATTGTCTAATTATTGTTAAGGGCTAACAATAATCGACATGCATTCTATTTTTAGACATGCATTCCACGAAACAACTTCGCACATGCATTCCAAAAATAGACGCCCATCCATTCATATAATTTGCTCAACCATCTATAAATAAATTACTGCTAAAAATAGACTTTGACCCAAATTCTAAAAATAGACATATCACCTAAAAATAGCCTGTGGGCCCCACCTAGTGTAGGTGCTTAATTTTCACTAGGATCATCATCTTGTTGAATCTCAAAACTCTCTCATCTTTTGTCATGATAGGTTCTCCTTCATGAGACATTCTCACTAAGGACTCAACTTAAACTTGAGGATGTGCTAGTGTTGAAGACTTTGGCAACCTTACCCTTCTTCCTCTTGACCCAACTGTAGGGCTCTCAACCAACTTTCCTTCTCCTCTTTTGAGTTTTCACCTTGTAAGTGCGACACAAACTTGCAAACAATTAGATCCCTTCTTGTACAAAAAAACCTAAAACATCAACATGGGTATTTGATGGAGGAGTTCACCCCTCCTGGGCTACATCTCCTTGGTCCAACTTCCATGGCTCTGACCTCTATATTATGCTCAAATTGTCAAATTGACCTGTTTACAATTCTCTTTTGCTCCTATAACCTACACTAATGAGTCCATAATGGCAAAAAATGGTCATCTAGCCTCTTCCTGCGCTTGAATTGGTCAAAAAATCCAAAATTTATGACCATTTACATTTTCCCCACTATTTCAGGCCCTAAATTAGCTAACTACAGCTAAACTGGCAGTCTCCACCGAATTTTGGAGTCCTTTATATTAATCCTTCATTAATGTTAAGTGGTAGTTTAGCGCTAATCCCGTGTTTTAAAATAATCTGCATTTAAATCTGGATTAAGCGCATTTAAGCAGGATTACGATTAAATAAACATGGGTTAATGGTTTAAACTCTATGTTAATGTTGGAGCCCCTGCTGGTGGTCTCGCATGGTGGCCTTACGGATGGGGGGGTGGCCCCCACCTTCCCCCACCATATTCCAATTGAAACGTTAAATAGATGTGGCCTTCGTTGGTTGTTAAGAACCAATGTGCAGGCAGGACGGTAGGGTGTGGCACTGGCAGTGGGGAGGTCGCGCGGTCGAACCCTGACGCCTGCACTCAGACTTAACCCAAAAATTTTGCACCGCCTTTCAACCTTGGTGGGGGGGGGGGGGGGAGAACGTGGTGGCCCCAGGCTGCACCACGTGTCCTCACCCATTTGGCCCGAAATGAACCAATGAAATTTCACCACGTCACCCAGAATTCAACCAATACCATGCTACCAGTTGGTAGCTCACCATTCGCCAGAGAAAATGCCAAAAAAATGACCCTACACAGTTAGCATGCCACGTCAGCAGTACGGATTGTTGACTGGGCATCTGTCTGTCATTTTTTTAAAATTTATATGTTTAACATAGGGAACAAAACTCGTTTCCGGGAGCATACAGAGACCACTTTTCGTGAAACAAAGTGAGTCGGATTCAAAACGACGAGCACTACGCGGTCATTTAGGTTCTGAGCCATTCTGAGAACTTTGATTTTTTAGCATAAAACTGAGCCCCTGATCAACACCACAGAGCCTCTGGCCTCCATTGTGCCTCTCAGCCAAGGTCGAAACCCCAGGGAGTTGCCATGGATCCAGACCCACACACCTCACTTACCAAAATTCATCACATGAGCTTCCAAACTGAATTGCGACCCCAGTAATCCTTCACATTTATCCACAGAGAGAGCAAGATCTTCCTTCATACTTAGATTTTGCATGAGAGAGAGTTAATGTGCACGTGGAGTAGGAGCAAGTCCCAAAAGCCACTCATTTGACATTTGCACTGGAGTTTGATCACCCCATCATGGCTTTTATATATCTTTATTTAAAAGTAAATTTAAATTATTTTTTCCATTTATATCATTATTATGTTCTTGGTTTTAGAATAAGAAAATGAGAACTTAATTTAAATTAATAAAAATAATATTTTTTAATATAAAATGATAGATACTCTTTAATTACTTTGTAAGTTAAATTTTCATTAAAAAATAAGTTTATAAACATTGGTTTTTATGTTATTCTGATTAGATATAATTATAGGTTTTGCTTGGGGATGATAAGTATTTGAAAACTTTTGTAAATGTTTATCATATTTAAAAAAAAAAAGTTTTGGATAACATTTTAAAATAGATTTAGGAACCGTTTTAAGTTGAATAGATCCAAAATTTTGCAAATGTCAACGTCAACGGCATAAAACTTTCAAATGAAAAGTAATACACCATAATATATTATATAAAATTAGTCGTATATTTTCAAGAAAAGATTTATTTACGAAAAATAAAAACTATTTTCTAATTATTGGGATCGGCAAAATATGATTGCGAATGAAACGTATTCTTTCTCGATGAAAAATATGATTGGCGTGTAATAGAAGTTGAATATCGCCACTCTTTTCGTGAAAGTGCTGCGCGTGGTGGAGTGTTAATTATTATCTTCGTAACTGGCTGCGTTGAAATTATTGGCAACACTAAAGTCATTTGCATGTGGACTGCCCATGTTTTTACATTAACATAGGCTAAATTAAAATTATTAGCATGGCATAAGTACAAAGTACAATATAGAGAAATCCAGGTCTATTAAGAGCAAGAGAATTTTTATTAGTTTAGAAGAACTTTCTAAGTTATTTAAATTGTGGAATTTTTGTTTCCAATAAGTTTATTTATCAATTAAATTATCTAACTATACGAAGTAAAGGGCACAAGTAACTTTGTTTAATTGTGAAATTTTGTTTTCATTAATCAAAAGCTCAATTCGGAGTATGAGTTTAACAATGCAGTTATCAACAAGACATTGCGAAGACTAAAGACATTACTGTTCGAATTTATTTTTTACAAATTTTTTCACATCTTTAGGAATTTGAACATTAAAGCAAATTTCATCGCAAACAAAGGATGCCTTCGTCAAAGAGAATTTAGTATAAATGAGGAAAAACCTTTCCAGAGAGGAAAGTGAAAATTATTTTTTCTGCTCAAAAAAAGCCGATTAGCCGCAATGTACCTATAGTAGTTTTGACCTTGGCACAACCAAACCTTTCCAAATAAATAAAACATATCTGTCTCAATTTAAAAAAAAAAAATCTAACAATGTATAAAAGTCAACAATTGACTTTATTCCCAATAAATACACACCTAACTACTTATCTTTTGTTTAACTGACTTCCCAATATGGTTGTACTCGAGATAAGGATATTTATCTCGAGTAATGTATATTTATGAAAGATTTTATAAGATATACAAGGTTTACCATTATATATAATAGTTTATATTTATAATTTTAATCATTTTTATTTTAAGAATGTTAATATTTGATATACAAGGTTTACCATTATATATAAAAGTTTATATTTATAATTTTGATATTTTTTATTTTTATAATGTTAATATTTGATATACAAGGTTTATCATTATATATAAAAGTTTATATTTATAATTTTGATATTTTTTATTTTTAGAATGTTAATATGTGATATACAAAGTTTACCATTATATATAAAAAATTATATTTATAATTTTGATATTTTCTATTTTAAGAGTGTTAATATTTAATTTAGTAAAATTATAATTTTTGGGATGTAGTTTAATTGGCAATTGTTATGATATGATATGTTTATGAAATTTGATATTTAAATTATTGTTATTATTTGTTAAGTTTGAGTATGAACTTGAGCTCACTCAATTGTTGATTGTTCTAGATACAAAAATTAATAATAATACTAAAATTGTTATGATTTTAGAAGAGTTATATTAATGGTTTTATGAAGTATAAAAATAAAATTTTAAATATTTCCAAGTAATATTTAACTTTCTTAAAATTAACTAAACTATTTTTAATCTCGATAAACATGAATTATCATCATCATATTTATTGTTTTTATAATTTTTTTAATTATAAACTCAACTTTCTATTTAAACTATTCAAATCTTTATATTTAATTGAATATTTTTATTTTAATATAAATAATATATACTCTCTCACACACATGTCACACACACATATAATATGAATATTTTCAGAGACTTTATTTTGGAATAAGATTTCTAAAATTTTATTTTAATTATCAATAATTATTAGGTGGATAATAGGGATTCAATTTTCACCAAATATTCTAGAAATTTTTTAGTAGTATTTATAAATCAAAGATTGAGATTTTTATTCAAAATGATTGTAATTTTTATTTTTTATGTTTTTTTTTTGTTTTTGTTTTTTTAAATTTTAGCAACTCCAGATTTATTATGAAGTAAGTGTTTTGATTTTTATCATGAAGTAACAAGGTCAATTTTGATCAATTAACATAGACATTTATTTATTTTTACTAGAGGATTCAAGGTCAATTTTGATGTGACTAGAGGAAGGCCAATTTCAACTACTACTACTATAACCCTACTAACCCCACGAGGTCAATTCATCTCATGGTACATTAAACTTGATACCACATGTAACATGTATAATCCACAAAACATAATGACACCAAAAATTACCTATTTTACCACGACTTGTACATAATTTCGTTAGGGGTCATGACCAAATTATGCTTTTATGGTACATATGTTAACTTATATCCTTTTTTAACCATAAAGAGTATATTTTATATATATTAAAACACACCCGCTCGTGTGCAAAATGCGGGATTTTACATCAAAATTATGGCTTTCCCCCTAACTACTGATAATACATTGATGCCAACTCATTTTCGAGTGGAATTTCCAGCCATTCCATAGTCAAAATTATTAACTATCTACCTACTGCTAAATACATTGCATAATTGTGGTAACATGTATATACAAGTATGTTTCAACATAAAACAAGATTGATAAACGCTGAGGTGGTGCCTATTCCTCCATCGGGGCCGAATTGTTGAGGTCCAGGGTCTTGCACTCCTCTTCCTCCTTCCTGCAACTTTTATCCAACTTGAGTTTCAGCCCTTCAATCTCTTGCCTCAAAGCTACTACTTCATCCTCTAGCCTTTGTATGTGCTCTATTTTCTCCAGTTTTCATTCTTCCATATCAATTGCATCTTTATGCTACTGATGTATACACATCTGCATAATTGTGATCCCATTTTTGAATTTTCTCTATTCCTAAGAACATACATCATAGTTGTTCTTGCTATTTCCACTTTCCTGTGCCTAATTTGCACTTTCTCCCCCCGACCTGGGTCATCGAAGACCCCAGGAACCCAAACCAGATCTCTCCACAACCGAGCTACCTTTCCCACTCATCTTGATAGATACCTCGCACACACACTCTTCCCGAGGATGTCGAACAAACGTAAGATGCATAACATACCCAAAATTCCAGCAGTAGCTACCAAACTAACCCATAAACCCAACAAACAACAAGCCTCCAAAGCAACAACAAGCAAAAAAAAAACAAGTTCCTTGACCCCTAGGGCCAATTCCTGACTTCTCATTTCTAGCTAACTGCCCCCAAAGTCCTCCAAGAATAATAGTAAGCCACCAAAGCACCCCAAGAAACACATAAAATCCCCCAACTGCCCAAACCAGCATAAATTCCCAACAACACTTAAACATTGACCACAACTACATAAGCAGAGCAGAGGACTCCTTAGTCACGCTAGCTTGAGGCTTCATGCTTATGAACATACCATTAGTAATTAGATAGTCTCCCATTGTACTACTACTTATGCAGAGCAACATCATAGAACCCTCCATGCTTGCATCCCAATGTTTCTTCATAATTCCCCTAACCTTCACCGAGCCTCGTGCCTCCATCTCCATTTTCCTCCCACGCTCAACTTGCAAATTCCTGAGCCTGAGGAGTAAATTTTTACCCCACAAAATCACCATTCCCATGAGACGAATGAAAAAATTATGGAATTTGCAATTGAATTCAGGACTAGGCCTTTGTGAACACACACCAGAGAAGCTGTGGGTACCAAGAGTAGGACGACCAAGATGAATGTCGCCACACTGCAACATGAACACGTGATATAGCATGCCACAGGTAGCTATGATGAACAAATGGAAATAAATTCTGATTTGACAAAGGTTAACAGGAAATTCGCAATGCCTGTTGAGACGTGGCATCATGCAGGATGTCAGAAGGATGTGACTGGGGGAATTGCCAAGAGGCATCAGGGGGGAAGCTGGGGGAAGAGGTTAATGGAATCTGGAGGGGAAGGTTGGGGCAGGGGAGATAATATAGCAAGGGGTGAGGGGAGAGGGGGGTGGACCAAGCCACCAAGGGAGGGGGAACGAGGTGATGGGAGGGAAGGCTTGGGGGGGCTAGGAGAGAGGCGGGGGGGGAGAAATAAGCATCCCTCCACCCCAAGAATTTCTATACCATTATCCTTATTCCATTCAACCTGATAAGAGATAATCTTGCCTTCAATTCCATTCACCACTTTTTCTTCTTCTTTCATCCTACAAGCTAGGTTGCCTTTTTTGTCTACGTCTCTGTTGTTATCTCTTAATATATGATAAAATGTGACTTTGTCAAACAGAGGGGTCATTCCTTGGGCTCTCTTGATGACTTTGTTTAGGATAATATTCTGAACTGGATTATTATTTCTCATGTGTTTTATTACTATCATGGAATCTCCAAGAATTTGGAGCTCCTTAATGCCTTTAGAGTTTGCTAGAGTCAAACGCAAGAGTAACCCATAGGCCTCTACTTGATTATTTTTTATCCTACCGAGACTCCAATCATAACTATCTTTTATGTTTTCATCAGGATTTATGAGAATCCCTCCCCCTCTTTCCCACCCATTAAACTTATGTTATGCCACAGTTAAGTTTCAGATACATACCCATAACTCTTATTTAATATACAAAGGTTTAATGAAATATATGTGGAGCACCAAATGTTAATTAATGGTATTGGCCCAAAAACCAATACGATGACCATCTGTTCCTTTGCAATCTCACCCTTAACCTAGAAAGAAATGATGGTCATGAACGCAAACAAGACGTTTCTAAAACCTGGTTACCTTCACCTGTCATTCATCTGGTTCACCATCCAGGCTCATTTTCCCGTTGAGTTTATCGGATGACGATTATTCGTTTGTTGGGGGTTAGGGAAACTACCCCTACGCTAAAATCTGCATTCGTTTTTCATTTGCATTGTGCCTCCCAATGATTCTTCTCTACAACCTCGACTTTATTTTGGACTTCGCTATTGGGATTCCAGCCTGTCGCACCTTCGACAGGTTTGATATTTAATGTAGTCTTGGTGTCAGTTAATTTCCTACCTATTATTTCTCGTTAATTACCATTATGTCCACTACACAAGATGCACGATGGCACATTTAGGTTCTGACATCATGTTGGTCGTTAATAATCTAAAGCCTCCACCAGGACTACTCTACCAGTTTCTTGCCAACACTGGCTCAGGTACTATTTTGTGCAGATGGTTTTCAATTGGGAATTTAGGTCTTTCTTATTCGGTTACACAATTTCCTTCTTTTGATTCCTAGCTCTTCTTTTGATATCACATTGCAGGTATCATGGGATTTCAAGGGTTTATGTTGGGAGGCAGGATGAGTGCCACGCTACGAGGGTTTCCTAAAGGAGGTACTTCACACTACACTCTCAATGTTTATGATTTTGGCTTTGAACCAAGCCAACATCCTTTCGACTCTCTTGCAGGAGTTTATTTCTACTATGGAATTGAGCTTGGTTGTCCAGTTTATTTGTCTTGATACCATGTAAAAAACTATGTTAGAGTTCATCTAACTTGCTTAAAATAAACTTTGGTTTTGTTGTAATGGCTTTGTAGGGATTTAGTTTATAACAGTAAGGTTATTTAGGGTCAGCTAGGTCGCGCCTTCTTGTGTATTTTAGGACTCTTCCTACTGAAGAATTTAGTGTATTTCTTTCTTGAATGTAATATGTTATTTATTACACATTGATTATGTTCCTTGTTTTGGCTGTGAGGGTTTCAGCCTGGTATCGTGACTATTCTTTTCTGCATAGAGTACTGCTGTAAACAATGGTTATAAAGACAATTTTCTTATTACTATATAGAGTTTGGAATTCCTGGTTTTCATGTTGAGGATTTGCGAGTTTGTAAGAATTATTATACATGAATAATGATAATATTGCAATAAGGGTTTGTTTATTTCCTGTTCATAGTCTGATGTTTGCTTTATTGCATGTCTTTAATTTACTTATAGACTCAAATGTTGTCACGGAATAAAAATTTTACTGTTATTAAACCTTTGACAACTAGATATCGTAGGTGATTTCATACTGTTTAATCATTGTTTAAGTAAGAATGATAGCTATTAAGATTATTTATGAGTGTATAGGGAGACTAGACCAGGATTTGGGTTCCACCCAAGGCCAATTCTAAACCCCCTCTTCCATTCTCAGCCTAACATCAACAGACCCTAGGGTTTTCACACCATTGGGCAAATGTATTCACAGAGTTCTATGTGTAAATAATAGACTTTCTCATTGTATTATACATTACCCAAAACTATATCTTTTATGTTCACGATTCCATAATAAATCAAAATTTAATGTTCACAACGTAGTTAATTAGTAAAACGAAGAATGAAACCCTCCGAGTGTTACCTTTTACTAAGTCCGGAGACATTCAAGATATATTAATATTTCAAGAAAAAATTATTACAATACAACATATTTCCTAAGAAACAAGAAACTTAGACAAAAATTTGATTCAATCATAGACACTTATCTATTCACAGTCTTGCTTGAAATTCCTCTGAGTTGATGATCAAATTTGGATCAAGGCCTAAAAATAGCTAAAAATTCAAAGTTCTTAGAAATACTTGAAACCAGTATTGTTGTGTATATCTCGTCTTCCTGATTCTAGCGCCATGAACGGTTCGAAAAATTGACACCGTATGAAGAAGTTATTGCACTTTTAATTCCGAGTGGGTCTGACGGAGCGCGGAAGGGCCAACCCTCCTCCCATGGAACCTCATCACGTGACCAGTGTCTGCTCAACTTAGTGTTCATAAATTGAGGTCATAAATTGTTAACCAGGGTTAGTAAACTATTGAAGTGAAGTGCACTATATGTGCCTAGGTATTTGTTTCTCACTACGTTGTGTTTAGTGTTTTTCCAATGTTTTTGGTTTTGTGTTTTTATTCTAAGAGGGAAAATAACTAATTTTTGATAAAGAGAAGTTGTTGGTCACACTAAAACAGAGAAAAACCTATTCTAAATTATGTATGGCTCTTGAGAACAGAAAATGCAATACTTTAACAAGAAAAATAACTCATAGCAAGAACTCAATAACTCACAACATGAACTCAATAACTCATAACATGAACTCAATCCCATTCATTCATTAGAAATATGTTGGAATAGCTTGAGAAAAGGATGAGTTAGTGCCATGAGGTTCTTCTAAGTAAACAACCACCTACAAGATCACAGAGAAAATCTTATCCATGGCTAGAAATTTGTTGGAACATATTTGGAAAAAATAGTTTGCAACATAGTGAGGAACTCTACTCTAAATTAACCTATGACACTGAAATTAATCCATTCTACAACTTAAATTGTCACTACTAAGCCTTATTCGGAAATTAGAAGTCTTTTGGAATAGTTTTGGGAAAAATACTATTTGCACAATTATAAGAGATTGCAGAGCAGTCAAGGCCTTGAACTGATATCACTACTTCCTGTCCATATGATGATGTATTGGAAGAGATTAATAACAAGAGTAGTTTGTAAATAATGAAGGCCGTGAAGTCTAATTCAACTAGCTAATCAAACTTTAAATACAGTGACCATAACTGAACTAGAATGCAATTAAACTAACTTGAAACACAATGAACAGAAACTGAAATAGGGTGCTATTAACCTCCAGAGTATTACAACTAAACTAAAAATGCAACTAATCACTGAAATATTTCAGCTCTGTCTCATTTGGAGTTACTGGTATTTTAGAATAATTCATAGAACAGAACTGGCTGTAACATGTGATGTAAATGAGCATAAAAACATAAAGTTCAACAAAACGCACTAAGCTCTAAAACACCATAGCTATGTCTCATCCAGTGTTAGTGATATTTTGGAAGAGTTCATAAGAACAAGACTAGCTGTAACAACTGATGTCATTGAGCACAAAAACATAAAGTTCAGAGAAATGCAGCTAACTCCTAAAATACTACAGTTATATCTCATTCAATATTAGTGATATTTTGGAATAATTCGTAAGAACAAGACTAGACTGTAGCATCCAATGCAAGTGAATATAAAACACAAAGTTCAGAAAATTGCTTAAACTAGGAATGCAACAAGGCTAAAGTTACTTATCTAAACAATGTGCACAAAGCTTCTCGGGAAGTAGGGGCCCTCTACCACCGGATTAGCATACAAATCTCCTCAAGATTGCCTCAGATCTTGCAATAAAGCGGTGCTTCTTTCATTAAATAAAAATTATTTCAAAAACAGAGTATTACGATCTTCTGAGATCTAGCAAAAAAACATAAATCTAGCTAGCTGTTTCTCGGTCTCCCGAGTCATTCTTATAAGAAAATTACATAACTGTCCTTGAGATAAAATAGGAATAAATGTCTTTCCCAACTAAAATCAAATTATAACTCTGGTGGTGGTCTCGTACTATGATTAAATACATCTGTACAGTCCTTGTCCTATTAGAAGTCTATCTCCTAGTTTTGGTTTCCCACGTGCATAACCACCTGTAGAATTCTGCTCAGACTTTGTAGGGAGCAAGGAATCATGTGGATGAAGTCTGGAATTCAACCATATGTGTTTTTCTTTGAGGTGACACCTAGAACCTATGAAAACATGAAGACAGTTGCGGAATCGGCAACTAGCTACAGAATGGTTGCATTCTGTAGCTAAGTCTAGTCAAAAATTACTACAACAACAAAACCATAAAAGTGTAGAAAGTTAGTCATTATATACATTCTTAAAGCAACTTTAATTAATCTTATTGATCATTTAAGCCTGTAATTGATAAGGAACAAAGGAAATGAAGTGAAATGTGGTGGAAGAAAAGGACATCTTTGGGGCTCAACATACCCCCACTGCAAAGTTTTTGCATGTCCTCATGCAATCAACCCATATATTCCGAGACTTCTGCTAGGACATCTAGGCTCCTTCTTCTGCTTTGCTTGATGTTTAATGGCCTCCTAGGCTTCTTTATGACCAACTTGAATCTCAAATTTATAAGTGCCCTGCTCAAATTTTTGTTTTTCTTCTTCAATTTCTCACTAGCCTTGTACAACTTTTCCATTTGTAGAGAGATAGTTGTATTCATATCACTTTTCAGCTTAACCTGCTCCCTTAAAATTTCATTCTCATTCTTTATATGCCTATTGAGTACTTCTAACTCATATTTGTCTCTTCTTAGTACATCAATTGCAGATTTTGGTGGGCTAGGAGTTCTGTCTCTACTTTCTGAGGCTCTCTTTTCTAATGTCTCAACATAATTATAAATTTGTTGTTGTGTTGGGTCTATCTCCAGAGCTCCTTCATCAAGATCCTCTTCATATTGGTACTCAGGTGATCTAGCAGCTGGTGTCTCTTCATCCTCAATGTTTATGATTCCCGTTTGTTTAATCCCCGTTTTCTTCAATATACCTCTAAGTCTGTGGCTTCGTCTTGGTTGAGATTGTCCTTCACCTCTCTCCTTGGCATACCTTCTTATCATCTTCTCTTTTTTAAGTTGTTTCCTAATTTCAGTCAATTTCTCAGAAATTATCTCTTCACTGTCCTCTTGTATAGACTTACCAGTTTTAGTTTCAACAACTTCGGAAATTTTCCTTCTCCTGCTTCTTCTTGTAGGCTTGCCTTCAGATGGAGGTTCCTTGGGTTCTTCAAAGTGATTCCTCACTAGAAAGTCATCCCAATTGTCTCCCACTTTTTTCAAATGATGTTCAATTAGGATTTTAACTAGGCTATGGTGGTACAAAGTGGTTTCCAGGAATTGAACCCTCTTTTGTACATTAGAGGCCATTCTCTTCATATTATGAAGTAGGAAAAATGGTAAATTGATTTCTTCATCTAGGAAATGCATCATTAACCGAATATGATAAACATAGAGGGTACCAAACCTTCCCTCACAAGTTATAATTTTTTGCAAAATGAGCAACATATTCCGCCATTTATTCTTCAGTGCTGAGCTAGGAATATCCTTCTTAAAAATGAAACATCCATACCTGGTGTTTTAAGAATTTGCCTCCATGCCTCATTATGAAATTCCCTATTTTTGAACCACCGTTCTCCTTGCCTGGGTAATTCCGTTGCTTCTGCAATGAAAGCCTATGTAATAGTGAATTTAATATTTCCTATTTCGACCTCTGCTCCATTGAAGGATCGTGCAAATGTTTTAGTTACCTCTTTATGATAACCATTAAATTTTTCCAAGAATTGTAACCACCCAGCCTGCTGTAGCATTTCTATGATTTGTGGATAACCCTCCAAGTACTTGGTTCCAACTGGTTCGGATCTTACTATGAGACCCATAGCTTCTCTTTTCAACCTTTAATTTATTGCCCTTCTATCCACTGTGGAAATGGCTGTTAAAGAGTTGTTTTTGCCCCAAAGATGTTGTTCTCTGTTTATGCAGTAGGAATTAGCTACGGAAGGGTGATATGAAGAGGTTATAGAATGAGTGAAATGTAGTGAGGGTGATTTACACAAATTAATGAGTTTGAGAACCATCATGGGAGAAAAGACCGCGGAAACATTTCTTAAGCAATTCAAAATCATCACTGAATACTTCGGCTGGTGACGTGACTGATTAGGTCACTTCAGTACTTAACCGTTAAGTTTTAAATGATGATTTGAAATGGCGGAGTGGAAGGGATTTTGTCCAAAGATTTTATGATAGGTTTAATAGGCATGATCAACACGAATAATTAAAACAACTTTTTGAATCATACATGACCTAACTATACTATAACTTTCATATTCTGTCATCACGATAATTTTACAACTTTACCTTTGCCTTTCCTTTAATTTTTTTTTTTTGTGGTTTTGATATGCTTGGTCCTCCTTTGAAAATCATTGATTCTTCAGTCTTCATAATTCCTTTGATTTTGCTTGTTGTCCTAGGTGTACAGGAGCAATTTGTTGCTGATCAAATGATCACTGGATAGTTGCCTTCTGGATATTTGGCTGCAGAATGTCTAGCTGGCTGCAGAATGTCTGACTGGCTGCAGAATGTCTGACTGACTGCAGAATGTACCTGTAGGAACTTTGAAACATGAAATGAAATGATTTGAAACATGAAATGAAATGATTTGAAACATGTATGGAGTGTAGTATGAAATGGATCATGAAATATGGTGGAATGGATCAGAAGTGAGCTGAAATGTAATGGAATGAAATGAATTACAATTGTGAAGTGGAATGAAACATAAAAAGTGGTATGCAATTCATAACTTGTAACACTCAATCTGCAGAAAGAGATCAAATTTAGAAATCTGAGATGGAAATGAAATGGACCATGGAATGGAATGAATGAAGTATGGATGAATGGAATGAATGAAATATGAATGATTGGAGTTGTTGTGTAACCAGCTCCAAAAATAGAAGAAAAAAGATATCAACGCCTTAGAAATAAGCCACTTCGAGGGGGCAACCTCCAATACATTACATAAATGAACAATTCTTGGATGATACAATTTAAGAAACCTCCTTTCTATATATAGGAGTCCATGGAGCCATAATGTAATCCTAGTGGGCCACAATGTAATCCTAGCCGACCTAACAATAATAATTTAAGGGCACAATAATAACAAAATGGGTGTTACAAGGGTACAATAATAAAAATAAGGGGGTTACACTAACAATAATAAGGGACTATACTAGTAATATAGGGACCTAACAGGAGTGAATGAAATATGAATGAAATGAGACATGGTGGAGTGAATCTTATGATTTTGTAATGACTGCTTGCAGAAAAAAAAAACAATCTGAAAAGATAAAGTGTCAGAAGGATTCTAATTTTAACTTTATCTTTTCTGTATAAACATGCTAATCAGTGATTAGTTTTCATGTTTATACTTTATTATTTTTCTCTCTTTTTTTTTTATGCTTTTGAATTCAGAAAATTCAACTAAGTTGATGAAGAAGAAAAATTCTTCTTCATTAACTTCACATCACCGTTTTCCTGGAATCTCTTGACAAATTCTTCTCTTGAAAGTGGCTTATGATACAGCTTCAATCTATGACCATTTACAAGAAAAGTGACCTTCTCTTCATCTATTGTCTTGATTTTTATTGCTCCATTGTCAAAAATTCTTATAATTTCATATGGCCCAAGCCAATGTGTTTGGAATTTACCTTGAAAATCCTTGAACTTTGAATCAAACAAGAGAGCCCAGTCACCTTATTTGAACTTCTTTTCCTTGATGTACTTATCATGCCATCTAGTCCTTTGCTGTTGGACTATATTTGTTTTCTGAATTGCATCTTGTCTGATCTCATCCAATTCATTAATCTGCTCCAATCTGTGCTTTTGTGCCTCTGTTAGATCAAGTCCTAGCTGAACTGCCATTTTAAAAGTTTGAATCTAAAAATATATGGGAAACAAAACTTGTTTTCCATAAACAAGTTCATAGGGAGTATAACCTGTTGTGCTTCTCCATGTAGTTCTATAGGCCCACAAAGCTTCAGGAAGCCTGTCTACCCAATCTCTTCTATGTAAATGGACAATCTTTGTTAGGATCCCTTCAATGACTTTATTGGTAGATTCCACTTGACCATTTGCTTGTGGATGAAGTAGATTTTCTGTGTCTGATTTTGTACCTCTCCATCATTTGTTCCACTAGCTTTGATGTAAATTGAGCTCCTTGATCTGTAACAATTTCCCTTGGGACACCAAAACAAGTAAAAATATCCTCAAAAAGAAAATTAACTACAGATGCTTCAGTAGCAGAAAGTAATGGCTTGGCTTCTACCCATTTGGTAACATAATCAGTGCAAACTGTAATATATTTCTTTTGCTTTGATGGAGTACTAATAGGTCCTACAAAATCTAAAGCCCATTTTTCAAAAGGTTTAATATGTACCTGAGGCTGCAATGGCATCTCACCTGAAGGAGAAGGTTTCCCTACCCTTTGGCAACTGTCACACCTTTTGACATACTCTTTAGCATATTTAAAAATGGATGACCAATAATATCCTAAATGAAGGATCTTATAAGCTGTTCTTTTATCAACAAAGTGTCCACCACAAGGTTCATCATGACATGCCTTGAGGATCTCAGGCATCTCATCTTCCCGGACACATCTCCTAATGATAAAATCTAGACCTGTTTTGTATAACTCATTAGCAACCCATGAATATTTTTCACTGTCATAAATGATATTTCTTTTGTCTCTTGCATTCATTATTGAAGGAAATTTCCCTGAAACTAAATAATTAGCAGTGTCAGCAAACCAAGGAGTTTGAGTAGAAATTGAAAAAAGATATTCATCAGGGAATTGATCTTCAAATGGGGTATTGTCTTTGATGTTTTGGAGTCTAGATAGGAAATCAGCTACTTTGTTTTGTTTTCCAGGCCTATCTAGAATGGTAATGTTGAATTCTTGTAAAAGAAATAACCATCTTATGACTCTGCCATTAGTAATTGATTTGTTCATTAGATATCTAATTGCAGAGTGATCTGTGTGAACAAAATTTTCATAGCCTGTTATAGTGTCTAAATTTGTTTATGGCATGAACAACAGCTAAAAACTCTTTTTCAGCTACAGTATAATTTAACTCTGAAGGAGTCAAATTTTTACTTGTATAATAGATGGCATAAGGAATCAAGTCTTTTTGTCCCAATACTGCTCCTAGAGCTGTATCTGAGGCATCTGTTGAAATATGAAAAGGTACCTTCCAGTTAGGTCCCCTTAAAATAGGTGCTTCAGAAATTTTTGTTTTCAGGGTCTCAAAGGCTAATTAGCAATCAGGATTCCACTTGAATTCACAGTCCTTGGTAAGTAATTTGAAAAGTGGAGATGCTATCTTGGTGAAGCTTTCTATAAACCTTCGATAATATCCTGTAAATCCTAGAAAACTATTAACATATTTTTGACAACTTGGAATAGATAAGTTAGAGATGACTTCAACTTTTGACTCATCAACTCTAATCCCATCCCCTGAAATGTGATGTCCTAAAACAATTCCTTCAGTAAACATCATAAAACACTTCTCATGACTAAGTGAAATATTTTCTTCTTTACAGCTCTTTAAAACTTTTTCCAAGTTTGTTAAGGCTTCTTCAAATGTGTTTCCATAAACTATGAAATCATCCATATATACCTCTACACAATCATGTATTAGATCTAAAAAGATTCATAGTACTGCCCTTTGAAATGTTGCAGGTGCATTGCATAATCCAAATGGCAGTACTCGGTAAGCATAGGTACCCCAAGGACAGGTAAATGTGGTTTTGTCTTGATCTTCAAGTGCTACTTGGATTTGATTATAACCACTAAACCCATCTAAAAATGAGAAGTACTTTTTGCCAGCTAATGTATCTAATACCTGATCTATAAAAGGTAGGGGGAAATGATCTTTAAGAGTAGCTTTGTTTAATTCTCGGTAGTCAATACATACACTCCATTTACCATTTTTCTTTGGCACAATTACCAAAGGAGAAACCCACTGACTATCTGAAATGGGATAGATAAAGTTAACATTTAACAATTTCTGCAATTCTTCTTTAACAATCTCCCTAAGATTTGGATTCATCCGTCTCTAAGGTTGTCTGATTGGTTTACAATTTTCCTCTATGTAGATGTGATGAGTGCAAGTCTTAGGGCTTATCCCTTTCATATCAGTGTACTCCCATGCATATGTAGAAGAATGTCTCTGTAAGATCTTGACTAGCTCTTCTTGTTGAGATTTCTCTAGGTTCTTGTTTATGTTTAAAGTTTTGCCTGGAAATATCTCAATTGTAGAGCTGCCAAATTTATCCATGGAATAGAGAGACATTTGTCTTGATGATAAAAACTCAATGTTGGATTCTTCTTGAAATTTTTCATGTTTGTATTCCGAAGAGGATTCAAAGTTTTCTAAGGTATTCAAAATTTGGCTATCTTCACTAATTTCTGAAATTGTGAAGAGAGGTTATAAGTCTTCTTCATCCTCTATCCATTGAGTATCATCTAATTCTATAATTGTTCTTGCTGGAGGATACAAGGTAAATTTCTTGGTTGAACTACCATCAGAGATGTACATATCACCGGATCTACAACTAATGAAAGCATCAACTGTAGCTAACCAAGGTCTTCCTAATATAATAGGATGTCCTCCTAGATTATTATTAGGAGTTAGGATCATAAAATCCACAGGATACTCCCAGGAATCTAGGGACACTGGAATGTCTTCTATTACCCCATCAGGTTTGATCACAGATCTGTCTACTAATTGTAATAATGTGGGTGTAAAAAGAAGATTAGGAAGTTTCAGTCTATCCATGATTTGTCTACTCATGATATTGATTTCTGCTCCTAAATCAATAAGTGTGTTTTGGATCTCAATTCCATTGATGTGTATTTTAACAACTGGATTTCCTGGGTCTAGATACTTTGGAATAGCAATCTTACCCATCATGATATCTTCTATTTTTCCTGCCATTTGAATTTTCTTTATCTCTCTTATTCTTTTTCCTGTTTTCTTCATGCTCAACTCCTTTATTGTCTTTTCTAAGATTGGAATTTCCTTGATAGCTTGCAATAATGGGATCTTAATACAAACATTTCTCATCTCATCCAGGAAATCATAATTAGGCACCATAATTTGTTTTTCTACACCCCTATCAATTTGTAATCTTTCTGGAAAGGGAGGTGTAGAAGTGGATGTTGATGGCTACTCTAATATAGGAGTTGAAATTATTGGTTCTTTTTGTTTTGATTTTTCAATGATTGGGTCTTGGAAAGTTGTGTTCTGTTCAAGACTTTTATTTACCCGTAGAGAATCTTCCTCATAATTGTCTTGCTCTTGTATGATTACAAAAGGTTTCATTTTTTCAAGTGTTCTTCCAGACCTAAGTTGAACATCACTAAGGTCTAAAGGAGTGATCAAATAAGTTGGAAATTGTTTCCCTTCTATCATGTATGTGTGATGAGGATTTTTATTGTTGGGGTTTGGTATAGGTTGGGCAGGCAACTGATTTGTTTTTTGAGGAAATGGTATTGGAAGTGGTTGATTGTGATGTTGTGGATTTTGTGGATTTTGTTGAGGATTTTTTGCTCCTTGTGCCCAAGTTTGTGATTTATTTTGAAATTGGGGCCAAGGTTGCTGCCAAGAATTCCAATTTGGTGGGGGTTGATTATACAACTGATCATGAAATCCTTGTGTTTGAGGTCCTTGCCAAGGCCTCCTGGAGACAAAATTGAGAGATTCTATGGAACTTGTAGGAGTTTCTTCTTGAAAAACATCTTTAAGACCAGGAAGTGAAGGACAACTCTTGGTCTCATGTTTTTTTGAACAAATTACACAAGTCTCCACAAATTTTGCATCCAAAGGGCTCTCTCTCAAGGCATGTTTCTTTCTACATTTGGGACAAAAGATTGCTAAGGCTTCAGATTGAGCTTTTTGCTTGTTTTGTAGTTTAAGGGTGTCTATTTGTTCACTAAGACTCCCTAAAATGTCAGATTTAATTCATCAAGCATATGTCCTATTTTTGCCCTACTTACTGTCCCAGAAGCAGACTTACTTGCTCTTGCAAGAGCAGGGTCTCTTGGTCCTTTTACAGTTTTAGATTTCCCTCTTGAAAGGTTGATACATAATTCAGCTATTTCAGGTAATGTGAGCTAAGATATATCCCCTTTTCCCATCATGTTAAGGATATCTAACCACTCATCCCTAATTGTCTTCAACAAGAGAGCTTTCAAGGTGTCTTGGTCAAAGTTTTCCATTTTTTCCCTCTTGATGTTATAGTTAAACCTCTCCAACAAATCTTCCAAATTTTCATCCTCTTTTTGTAACATTTTAAACACTTCCTCCTTATGGTTGACTGGCATATAGTAATCCAAATACCTCTCTAAAAATGTTTGTTTCATGTCTTCCCATGTCCTAATAGAACCGTTGATCAAACTCATAAACCATTTTAATGCTGCTCCTTTCAATGTTGAAGGGAATAGTTTAAGTTTTTGAGCATCTTGTAAGTAGTCATAGGTTCTACATAGGACTTCAAATTCAAATAGGAAGGTTTTAGGGTCTTCAATTTTGAGTCCATAAAAGTTTGGAAGGACAGAGGGTGAAATGTTTTTCATAGTTGCATTGGTTTCTTCATCTACTATAGGAAACCCAAAAGAGCTTCCCATTTCTCTTCTACCACTTTCTCTGCCTCCTTCCCCTTCTGCACCTCTACCTCCTTCTCCTCTACCTCTAACTCTACCCCCTCCAAATAGTGTGTGTTCTCCATTAAAAACTCCTCCTCCCCCTTCTTCTGCCATAGTTGATTCTTCTGTGGAAGTTGAAAAGTTTATGTCCCTAGCAAGGGTTCCTGAATCTTCTTCTAAGACAGGTTTAGTGGGTAAAGTGGAAGGTCTTTCTAATGGAATATCTAATCTTAAGTCCTATGGAAGTCTAGGATCAGTAAAGGATGGAATGTGGTTTGAGTTGAAGGTGTGCTGGTTCTTGGTCTTGGTGAAACAAGTGGTGTTCTAGGAATCAAGCTTCTACTTCTTATTAATCTGCCCCTTGAGTCTCTTTCTCTACACATATCATTGTTTTTGGGAGGTAAGAAACAAGGATACCTAGTTACACTTCCCTGGCAACAACGCCAAAATGTCTGCTCAACTCAGTGTTCCTAAATTGAGGTCATAAATTGTCAACCAGGGTTAGTAAACTATTGAAGTGAAGTGCACTATATGTGCCTAGGTATTTGTTTCTCAGTACGTTGTGTTTAGTGTTTTTCCAATGTTTTTGGTTTTGTGTTTTTATTCTAATAGGGAGAAGAACTAAGTTTTGGCAAAGAGAAGTTGTTGGTCACACTAAAACATAGCAAAACCTATTCTAAATTATGTATGGCTATTGAGAACAGAAAATGCAATACTTTAACAAGAAAAATAACTCATAGAAAGAACTCAATAACTCACAACATGAACTCAATAACTCATAACATGAACTCAATCCCATTCATTCATTAGAAATATGTTGGAATATCTTGAGAAAAGGGTAAGTTAGTGCCATGAGGTTCTTCTAAGTAAACAACCACCTACAAGATCACAGAGAAAATCTTATCCATGGCTAGAAATTTATTGGAACATATTTGGAAAAGATAGTCTGCAACACAGTGAGGAATTCTACTCTAAATTAACCTATGACACTGAAATTAATCCATTCTGCAACTTAAATTGTCACTACTAAGCCTTATTCGGAAATTAGAAGTCTTTTGGAATAGTTTTGGGAAAAAGGCTATTTGCACAATTATAAGAGATTGCAGAACAGTCAAGGCCTTGAACTGATATCACTACTTCCTGTCCATATGATGATGTATTGGAAGAGATTAATAACAAGAGTAGTTTGTAAATAATGAAGGTCGTGAAGTCTAATTCAACTAGCTAATCAAACGTGAAATACAGTGACTATAACTGAACTAGAATGCAATTAAACTAACTTGAAACACAGTGAACAGAAACTGAACTAGGGTGCTATTAACCTCTGGAGTATTACAACTAAACTAAAAATGCAACTAATCATTGAAATATTTCAGCTCTGTCTCATTCGGAGTTAGTGGTATTTTGGAATAATTCATAGAACATAACTGGCTATAACATGTGATGTAAATGAGCATAAAAACATAAAGTTCAACAAAACACACTAAGCTCTAAAACACCACAGCTATGTCTCATCCAGTGTTAGTGATATTTTGGAAGAGTTCATAAGAACAAGACTAGCTGTAACAACTGATGTCATTGAGCACAAAAAAATAAAGTTCAGAGAAATGCAACTAACTCCTAAAATACTACAGTTATATCTCATTCAATATTAGTGATATTTTGGAATAATTCGTAAGAACAAGACTAGATTGTAGCATCCAATGCAAGTGAATATAAAACACAAAGTTCAAAAAATTGCTTAAACTAGGAATGCAACAAGGCTAAAGTTTCTTATCTAAATAATGTGCACAAAGCTTCTCGGGCATTAGGGGCCCTCTACCACCGAATTAGCATACAAATCTCCTCAATATTTCCTCAGATCTTGCATTAAAGCGGTGCTTCTTTCATTAAAGGAAAAGTATTTCAAAAACAAAGTATTACGGTCTTCTGAGATATAGCAACAAAACATAAATCTAGCTACCTGTTTCTCAGTCTCCCGAGTCATTCTTATAAGAAAATTACATAATTGTCCTTGAGATAAACTAGGAATAAATGTCTTTCCCAACTAAAATCAAATTAGAATTCTGGTGGTGGTCTCGTACTATGATTAAAGACATTTGTACAGTCCTTGTCCTATTAGAAGTCTATCTCCTAGTTTTGGTTTCCCACGTGCATAACCACCTGTAGAATTCTGCTCAGACTTCGTAGGGAGCAAGGAATGATGTGGATGAAGTCTGGAATTCACCCATATGCATTTTTCTTTAAGGTGACACCTGGAACCTGTGAAAACATGAAGACAGCTGCGGAATCAGCAACTAGCTATAGAATGGCTGCATTTTGTAGCTAAGTCTAGTAAAAAATTACTACAACAACAAAACCATAAAAGTGTAGCAAGTTAGTCACTATATACATTCTTAAAGCAACTTTAATTAATCTTATTGATCATTTAAGCCTGTAATTGATAAGGAACAAAGGAAATGAAGTGAAATGTGGTGGAAGAAAAGGACATCTTTGGGGCTCAACAACCAGTGCAGGAGCTTAATGTTAAGCGTGCTTAAGGCACCTAATCCAAGGTTTAATATTTAATTAAACTTAAGTTAAGTGGAGTTTAATATATCAGAGATTCTGGAGGCGCCCCCAAATTTAGGCGGACTTTCACTTTTAGTGGAGTTAACTAGTAGTTGCCCCACATTTAGTGGAGGAAATTGGGGCAAAGTTGTTTTGGTCATAACTCACTCAATTTTCGAATAATTTTGGAGTGTGAATAGTAAATTTAAACTATCTTGGACATTGTAGAGCTAGTGGTGAGGGTTGTAGAGCCATTAGAGAAATTTTGAGCAGGTTTTTTCTTCAGTAAATTTCTATGGGCCACTAGGGCCACCATGGACCAGCAACAGTTTAAGGCCTAGCCAGGGGAGATAGAGGCCTTATTCAAAAATCCAATAGTCAATTTGGGATGTTTCGGATGTTCTGGAACTAATGGTGTGTTTTTAAGAGCCTATAGAGGACTTTTGAAGGATGATATGCTTTAGTGAAGTTCCAAGGGCCACTAGTGCTAGCTTTTTCCTGCAGCAGTTCAGGGCCTAGCTAGGGCAGTTAGAGGCCTTGTGCAGCAAACCAATAGTAATTTATGATTTTAATCAACATTCTGAATCCATTGAAGGAGGTTTCATAATATTTTGAGGACTTCTAGAGGTTGAGAATCCATCATAGAATTTTTCAGTGACCCTAGTGCCAGGGGGTGCCGACAAGTGTTAGAGGCGAAATCGGAGCAGCTAGAGGCCATTTTTATTGAAATAATAGTATATCCTGACTATTTTTGGCATTATGAATCCAATGAAGGGATTTTTAGAGCCATTTAAATACTTCTGGAGCTTGAGAAGCTACAGGAAATTTTTGGGCAGCCCAAGGCATACCGTGGAGGAAGGTCTATTTTGGGGATGCAATGCTCGTTTTGAGCAAATGATCAGTCCATTTTTGGTGTCTGATGTGTTTTGGAGGTAGTAGGTTATGTTTCAATGATATAAAAATAATTCTGAAGGATTTAGTGCCATGGAGAAGCTTAGGGTAGCTCAAAGCACCGACAGAAGGAATCAAGTCTAAGGGAGCATAGATCTGTTTGCAGAGTGATGACAGCCATGAAAGGGATATAGATGGTATTATAAGACCTTTGGTTCAGTCTAGTAACCATTGGAGTTAAGTGTGTAACTTGTAAAAGAAACTTTGCCATAATCCCAAAGAGCCAAGTCAAGATGACAAAAGCTCAAGGAGATGTAGCCCATGATATTCGGGTGAATTCCTAGATTAATTTTGTTGTTATGTGTGGATGTTTATTTACTGCATTATATTGCTGTTACACATGTTTAATTTTAGAAAAAATCAAATGGACTTAGGACACTTAAACAGTTAAAAATCATACATCTCTTTCAAGCGTAATTTCCGCAAATTGTCAAGTATAAGCTAGATCTTTTATTTGTTTAACTGAGTGGGAGGTTCTTGAAAAGCATAAAAAGTTATCTAACCCATTTTCAGATCAGTTGAACTGGTCCTCTCAACCATGAGAAGGGAAATTACGTCCTCTTCTTCCCCCTAAGCGTCCACCCTAGAGCAATATGCACAGTTCTATTAGAGCCAAATACTAGGAATCAAGACTACAGTCTAGCATGGTACTCGTTGGAATCTGTTATATCGAAGTTCCCCACTAGCTCAAGTCCAACTCAAGAGTTATCCCTGGAAGTGTCCCACTATTTCCACAAAATTTTCTCTCTTAGTCTTTCTAGACTCTCAAAGAGCAGAACCCCCCATTCCTCCTGATATTCCTCATTTAATCCAAGGAGGAGAGGGTAATTGTCATAACTCTCTAGGAGGAGTCTGTTACCAAAACATCTCTCTTGAATTTCTAAAATTGTATTATTCACAGACATTCAAACTTAATTAGATAACTAAACCAAAATTCTCCTAGGCTTCTACGAGCCTCTAATTAAATTTTTACGTAATTAATTATTTAGAAATAGGAACATCATGGGGTGTTACATCTTTCTCCCCTTAGTGCAACACCGTCCCCGGTGTTTAGTACAACCCATGGAACATATCCGGGTAAGTTTGCCGCATAATGTTCTCATCCTCCTAGGTAGCCTCTTCCGTTCTGAAGTGCATCCACTGCACTTTAACCTGGTCGACCACTCGCTTCCACAACATTGGTTCTCTTCGGTCGATGATACACAATGGTTCTGCCAAGAACTCTCCATATGGTTCGACTTGTATGTATTACCAGTTAATTATGAGTCTGGATTCATGCACATATTTCTTTATTAACGAAACATGAAAGACACTATGAAAAGTTACATAGCTTGGTAGAGCAAGCTGGTAAGATAATGACCCTATTCTTTCTAGCACCTGGAAATGCCCACAATATCAGGGTGCCAACTTGGCACAACCGCCCCACTGTAGGGTAGTATTTTTGGGTTTGATTCATATATATACATGATCCCCTACCTGGAATTATTTATGAGTTCTTCCCTTATCAACATACATTTTTTTCCTATCCTGGGAAGCTTTCACGTTCTTCCACACCTTTTTAACCTATAATTGTTCCATTTCCTTTAACATATATGTTCCTAACATCATCTTATCCTCGGGACTACTCCAATTGACAGGTGTTTTGCACCATATGCCATATAATACTTCATAGGGGCTCATTTTCAATGATTCATGATAACTGTTATTATATGAAAATTCGACCAGGTGAAGATATTCCTCCCACTTGGTTGGTTGTTGCATCACATGCATCCGTAACATATCTTCCAACACCTGATTTATTTGCTCAGTATGTCCATCAGTATGAGGGTGGCAAGCAGTACTAAATTGAATATGTGTACCCAATCCCGTAAAAAGAGCCTTCCAAAAAGCAGAAGTAAATTTCACATCCCTATATGAAATTACCACCTTTGGTATTCCATGTAATTATAATATTTCTCTCATAAAAATATCTACAATCTCTACTGTTTTTTAGGTAGATTTAACAAGAATAAAGTGAGCAGTTTTGCTCAAATTTTTCACTACCACCATGATAGATTCATGTTGTTTCTTCGCTTTAGGTAGTCCAGTTATAAAATCTAGTGTAATCATTTCCCATTTCCATTCAAGGATAGGGAGAGGGTTAAGTAAGCCTGCGGGGTGTTGATGCTCAACCTTCACTTGCTGACATTCTAAGCACTTATTCAAGTGCTCAAAAACATATTTCCTCATGCTAGGCCAACAATATTCTTTTTTAAGTGTAGAATTTTTTTTTTGATACCCTGGATGTGCAACATATGGGTTGTGGTGGTATTCATCTAACAACAATTGCTTAATGGACCATTGATTAGGAACATAAATCCTCGCTTTGTAAGTCAGTTGATTTTCATTATTATTATCGTATTTGAAGGGTTTCTTAGAATTATGAGACTGCTTTTTTTTCTGCCATAAAAAGCCATATTCAAGGTCTTTGAGATTACCTTTTCCAGCGGCTTTGGCACATTAAATTCAATGCAATAGTACTAAATTTAATAAACACATTTCACCCTTCTACTTAGAGCATCAACCACTTGATTTTATTTCCATTTCTAGAGTCTTACGTCAAATTTAAACTCACTTAGAAACACAGTCCACCTGGGCTGTCATGCTTTTAAATTTGGTTTCTTGAAGAAGCTAGTCAAACTAGTGTGGTCCGTCATTAGTGCTTGTAAAGGTAAAACATTGCAATATGAATTTAAACCGTACATGAGAATGTGTAATCTTATGATACACATGATTTTGTTATTTGGGAAATAATAATGTATACCACTTGTATGCCAGTTATGTCCCCTGTCAATCTAGATATTGTGGACTCATGCTAAGGGTCAAGTATAATTGCATGGTGTACATTAAAGTTTCGTTTGCTTTATGTATAATGTGGATATGGTTCATGATGTAAATTACTATGGGAAAGAATGCTAAAGGAGAAATTTAATATGTCATACAGTCGTGGACAGTTGTGAATAGTTGTGAAAGGCCAGAAGGCCTTGGGTTGATGGCGGTTGCTTGCCCAGAGGGGTTGATGGTGCTTGCCTACCCAGATTTCCTCTCCCTAGAGATAAATTATCTAAGTAAGGGAAAAGAGTTGGTCAAGATGGTGAAGAGGGAAAAATCCTAAGGCAACTCTATTAATTTTGGACCCTGTTGGAGGAGTGTTGGAATAGGGTCTCCTACGAGCTGCAAGACTGGTCCGATTTTGTATATTTTTTATTATATTTAGTCTAGCGCGGGGGTTTTGGGGTGGGTCAAAGCCCCAAAAGCATTGTAATGGGTCAAAGGGTAAACCCGGGGTCCGAAAACCACGGTTTGAGGATTGTGGGAAATATTAGGCTAGATTATAAATAATAGAGGAACATTTTGAATTGTAAAGGTAGAGAATGAAGAGCTATTGATACGGATTGTGGTTTAGTAAGTTTGTTTGGGTTTTGGGGAAGGACTCCTGCTGGCTGTGTGCGTGGAGATCCAGAGTTCTGCTGTGTGCGTAGGCTGGGATGGGTATTGTAAGAGGAAGTTGATGAATTAATGAATGCGAAAGGCTGTTTGGAAACTAAATCTATGTGTATGTGAATCATTGGTAATTACTTTCTTATGCAAAAGTTTTGTATGTTTGTTTTACTGGATCTAGATCTGTTTCATTCTGTTTATGCAATATTGAGCTACTATCTTGAAGTATACGATTATTGAGCCCCATAATAAAATTAACCTTGCGCACGTGGATGCGAAAAGCAGTCCTCAAGTCCTACTCGGGAGATATGTACATCTCGGGGTAGAACGTAGCTCTGCTTTCCTTACCTATCCTTTCTCGGGGTGCGGAAACCTAGTTCTAGCACCCACCCATACTACTTCGAGTGAGACTTTGACCTGCGAAAGTAGGTCACTACCGAAAGGGACAGTAGTATAGGGGTTTGTTGGCAAACCTTGAACTCCAAACTTGGGTTAGGACCCCTCGAGCCAACAAATGGTTCCGTTGCTGGGACCTGGAGAATTTTGAGCAAAGGATCGGGTAATGACAAGAGAATACTGACAATGAAGAAGAGCAGGTGTGATTGAATGAGCTCCATTCTAGGCGAAAGTATGACACGGAGCAGTAAGTACTATCGAACCAATCTAGAAGGGGATAAATTTTGCTATAGTTCGCTGAAAGAGATAGATACACTAGCGTCAGAACCACGTAAGAACTCAACCTCACCCGAAACTCCTTCAGAGGAAGACATGACAGCGCACTTGAAGTTACCTACCTTTAAAGGTGCGGGCAAGGAGGACATGGACTGATTCTGGTTCGTTGCAGATTCGGTATGGACTGCGCAAGGGGTGGTGAGCGATACGGTGAAAAGGGCGCAACTGTCCTTGGCGTTTGAAGAAAGAGTGTTGGACTGGTACATGTGGTACATCTCTCAGAACGAGAGTGCAACTATTCAAGATATTAAGGATGCTCTGAAGCAAAAATTCCGAAAGCCAAAATCTTACTCTCAGTTGGTAGCGGAAGTAAAGGACTTAAAGCAAGGTGCGTCTGAGTCAGTATGGGAGGTTGATCAGCAATTGAAGAAAGAAATCAGAGAAGGAGGATTTAAGTATGACGACGGGTAGCATACCGAGTGGTTTATCGCTATGCTACTACCTCACTTGCGTATACCTATGGGCCACCAGACCTTCGAATCACAGGAAAAATCCTTGGAAGCCGCCATGAAACTCGAAGTTGCGCCTAGATAAGACACTTCGGGGGGAGTACAGCAAATTCAGGAGCAACTCAGAGCTATGCACATGGAAATTCAGAGCTTGCGAAAGGAATGAGGAAAGGGAGCTAGTTCAGACCTATGGTGCACACGATGTTAGACGTCTGGACATACGAAGGATCAGTGGCCACTACTAGTAGATTACATACAGGTAGGTCCAGGCTCAAGCGGGTCTGCATTATGGTGCGATGACTGCTGGGTCGCAAGACTACACGATACGACCTAGTGCCCTCGGCTAAGTATGGGTGAACTAAAACAACAATGGTGTAGATTTTGCCAGTCTGTAGGACATGATGAGCAGAAATGTCGCACTTACGAGCTGGTGATAGATCGAGGAAGCTTTTATAGGGTACAATCAGACCATGCGTCACCTAGATCCCCCGCAAAATTTGGTGGCTCCCCAGCTAGGGGCAGGGGAGGTCGGGGGGGAAGTGCAGGACGAGGACGTGGGAAGCTAATCTGTTATAACTGCAGGGAGGCAAGACACTTTGCGAGGGACTGCCCAAACCCTACCAGGAAATCCTGTAAATATTGCCGGTAGCTGGACCATGAGATCGAGGACTGCCCGATCTTGATAACAAGAATACGAGAGAAACAACCAACACCAACGCAAAACGTACAAAGATTTAAGGCTGAGCTATGAGATGGAAATTCAAGTACAACACGCAGAGGGACGGCCACAGAAGAGGATACATGGGGTCCTCCCAATCAACAGGCATCTGACAACCCAGGAAGATTGGACAGCACTAAGACAAGAAACTCTACTCTACAAACGCCTGCACACCTAGGAACGAATGACGAGGTGAGACCCTTCTTGTAGGCGTGTATCAAGCTATTACGCCACCTAAGGGCCGAAGAAAACCTCCAGGCAGTAATAGATAGCTGTGCAGGGCAGCCCCCCTATCTCCAGAAGTTCGGGACATACACAAGTTAGGCAGATACGTGAAACGTACCGGTAGGGAGATGAGACTAATTTCCCAGATCGGTAGCTATGAAATGGATTAGGTTGTCTTAGAATTGGGGTCACATGCCAATATGCTACCTAAGCAAACTTGGCAGCGAATGGGAGAACCCAAATTGGAGTGGTCCAATATCCAACTACGTATGGCCAATCAACAGAAGATTATACCTCTAGGAAGACTATCGAAACTCATGGTAGATATCATTGGGGTTAGGGCCCAGGATGATTTCGAAGTAATTCAGATTGTGGAAGATGCAGACCCGTACCCCATGCTCTTAGGAATTGACTGGGGCATAGATATGGGTGGTATTTTCAACCTCCGGAAAAGAAGGATGGTATTTGAAAATAACGAGACAAGGGTGACAGTACCGTTAGTTCCTATGGAGGGAGACCAATACACAGAGACAATACATGGTAACCAAGAGGTTAATCACATATACAAGTTGACCACGCAGAACGAGGATTGGATCAATCCCACATCGGAGGGGGTACTCTGCTGGGAAATAGACATCGAGTACTTCTTTGATGAGGAGACGGAAAATTGGCGAAACCGGTTGTAAGATGTCTTGGCGCTACGACATCCTCGGGTCGCAAGGAACCTCTGCTGAATTTCTTTAGAGGTAAGAGATCTACCTCATTTTGATGAGTTTAGTAGCATCCAAGAATTCCTGAGAACACTGGAAGCTACGGTTCCAGGAGAACGATGGCTCTGGGACCTTAATCTAGCTATGCGTGGGACGCCTGCGTGATGGTGGGACACCCACAAGGCAGTATTTCAGGATTGGGAGACATGTCGGGATATGATGATCCTGCGGTTCGCACCTCCGGCTGACATACGCACCAAGATGTTCCTCGGACCTGGGGATCCCCGCATGCATTTTCTCACCTGGATGGAAAAATGGTCTGATTGGACTACAGAAGAGTGGGTTCATCTATTTATTCATGCTTTGGGCCCTATCCCCATCGCCTGGTATTTAGATGCGGAGCTACATCAGTGCACCCGCTACTGGGAAACACTAAAAGATGAATTTATAGGAATGTTCGGACTAATTGGAGGGATGGAGGCACTTGACGAAGCTCTGCAGGACATCGATGTTTTCGTCTTTAATGACTCACACCATCGCGCCACACCAAAGGTCCTGACATGGGATGCGCAGATGGAAGACATAGTCAACTGTCGTAGCTTGGCAATAAAAGAAGAGGAAGACAATCCTCAAAATCTCTCTATCCTAGAATCTAAAGGGGAGCGCACCATCATTGGACCCCCGTTGCAGAACATTGATGTGACTCAAACTCTCCAGCTACGCGAAGTTAATATCGGGATGGAAAAACATCCTAAGTTGGCTAAGATTAGGGACTATTGGGACGAAGGAACTGTCAGAAAAATTATAGAGCTACTTACGGAGTATCAGGACCTATTTCCGACAAAGTTTTCCAAGCTCAAGGGAATCACGGGGGACCTAGGCGTTATGCACATCACTCTGAAACCAGAGGCGCATCTCGTAAAACAACGACCTTACCTTTTGAACCCTAAATATAAGAAAAAGGTCAGAGAAGAACTGGACAAGATGCTTGCTGCAGGTATCATTGAACCGGTGGAACAGTCAGATTAGGTAAGCCCAATGGTTATCCAGTAGAAGAAAAAAAAGGGGAGATACGCATTTGTGTAGACCTACGCAAGTTAAATGACACCTGTGTCCATGACCCCTTACCTACGCCCTTCTTCGACGAAATCCTTGATAGCGTGGGCGGGCAAGAAGCCTATTCATTCACCGATGGGTTCTCAGGGTACCATAAGATCCGAATTGCACCTGAAGATCGCAGTAAGACTACATTCGCGACAGAATGGGGGTCCTTTCAGTATATAGTTATGCCCTTTGGTCTCAAGAACGCACTCGCTATCTTCTCTAGGGTGGTAGTTGCTGTCTTCAAGGATTTTATCCATAATTTCTTGGAGGTTTATTTCGATGACTGGATGGTATTCGGCTTGGTGAAGGAGCATGTCTCTAACCTGCGATTGATGTTGGATGCATGCCGAAAGCACCAGATTTACTTGAATATCAAGAAGTGTATCTTCCGTGTGCCCTTCGGGATCCTGCTTGGGCACATAGTTTGTGGGCAAGGGATGATGGTTGATCCTACGAAGGTAGCCGTGATTATAAATCTGAAATCCCAACAACGGAGAAACAACTGCATTCTATTCTCAGCCACACAAGCTATTACAGGAAATTCATTTAGGGGTACGCACTAATTACAACACCCATTGAAAAACTGCTTAAAAAGGATGTGTCCTTTTTTTGGAATGATGAATGTCAGAAAAGTTTTGAGCCACTCAAGTAGAAGATGATCTCTGCACCCATAATAATATTTCCTGATTGGTCAAAAGAATTTTATGTTCATGTGGATGCATCAGGCATCGCCTTGGGTGCTTTCCTAACCCAACCTGGAGAGGGAGATATTGATCATCCAGTTACCTTTGCGCGTCGGAAGCTCTCAGGCACAGAGCACAACTACTCTACCACTAAACGAGAGGGATTGTCCATGGTATATGCATTACAGAAATATCGACACTATCTGATGGGCGGACACTTTAAGATGTTCACCGATCATTCAGCTTTGAAATACCTTGTCAACAAGCTTGTGTTGGGGGGGAAGATTTGCCGCTGGCTGTTGCTATTTCAGGAATACGATTTTGAGATCATCGTCAAGCCCGGGAGGCTGAACGCGCATTCGGATCATCTATCCCGTATTGAGATGGGTGAAGAACCCACAAACTTGGAGGAAGGATTACCGGATGCGCAGCTGTTCATCATTAAGGTTGTTGATGCACACTTCGCTGATATCATCCAGTTCCTAACTACGGGTGTAGCTCTTGCAGAATATTTGGTGAGCTAGGTGCTGATGAGGTACTGCATAGATACATCCTGGAACATGAACGGCAGGCCATTTTTGTGGTGGCACATGAAGGCGTCACGGGGGGCCATTACGCAGGGAAAGAAATGGCCCAAAAGGTATTGAGAGCTGGGTTATGGTGGCCCACCCTACATCAGGATTCTTACACCCATTGTAAGTCATGCGATACGTGCCAGCGGACAGGACAACCCTCACAGAGAGATGAGATTCCATTGCAACCTCAAATGGCTTTGCAGGCCTTTGACAAATGGGCTATTGATTTTGTCGAGCCCATCAATCCGCCAGGCAAGAATACAGGTTCTCGTTACATTATTACTGCCACTGACTATGTCACGTGGTGGGCTGAAGCACAAGTGGTGAAGGATTGTACTGCGGATACTGCTGTGCATTTCATCTTTGAGCAGACCCTAACCAGGTTTGGCTGCCCAAAGATCCTAATGAGCGACCAAGGCACTCACTTCATGAATGAAACGATACAAGCCCTGAATGAGGAATTCCAGATCCATCATGCGAAAAGTACACCATACCATCCACAGGAAAATGGGATGGTCGAGGCTTTCAACAAAATCCTAGAGCAAGCATTAACTAAGGTCTACAATGCCGATCGTAGCGGCTGGGATGTACGCATCCCCTCTGTGATGTGGGCCTACCGGACGACCTGCAAGAACCTAAAAAGAAGGACCCCCTTTCGAATGGTCTACGACAAGGAGGCCATTATGCCAATAGAGTATGTTGTTCCTAGCCTACGTATCGCAACATTTACAAACATGGCAGAACCTGATATAATGGAGGAATGCGTTGCGCAGCTTCTGGCATTAGAGGAATATCAGTATATTGCTAACTTTCATTAGCAGGTTCAGAAGGCTCGCGATAAAGCTTGGCATGATCAACATATTCGCCAAAAGACATTCGTAGCAGGCGACCTGGTCCTCTTATACGATAGCCAATTTGTGAAACACCCAAGAAAATTCTGACAGCACTGGCTTGGCCCATACACTGTTAAGGAAATCACGAATGGTGGAGTAGTTCGACTAGCTACCCTGCGCGGTGACATGTTACCAAGCTATGTCAATGGTAGTCGGCTCAAACCATACAAGGCTAAATGATTATATGGCCAGAGTAATTGGTTCAGGCAAGATTGGCCCACCTAGGATAGGGCACTAACGCACATGCGAGACACGTACGCTGGTCATCAAATAGCTTTAGGGGTGCTTGGCAGCCTTGTGGCCACAGTGACTCGGGATGAGTCATAATATTGTGTTGGGAGACTGTTGGAACAGGGTCTCCTACGAGTTACGAAACTGGTCCGATTTTGTATATTTTTTATTATATTTAGTCTAGCGCAAGGGTTTTGGGGTGGGTCAAAGCCTCGAAAGCATTATAATGGGTCAAAGGGTAAACCTGGGGTTCGAAAACCATGGTTTGAGGATCGTGGGAAAGATTAGGCTAGATTATTATAAATAGAGGAACATTTTGAATTGTAAAGGTAGAGAATGAAGAGCTATTGATACCGATTGTGGTTTAGTAAGTCTGTTTGGGTTTTGGGGAAGGACTCTTGCTGGTTGTGTGCGCGGAGATCCCGAGTCCTGTTGTGTGCGGACCCTGCTGCTATGTGCGTAGGCTGGGATGGGTATTGTAAGAGGAAGTTGATGAATTAATGAATGCGAAAGGCTGTTTGGAAACTGAATCTATGTGTATGTGAATCATTGGTAATTATTGTCTTATGCGAAAGTTATGTATAATTGTTTTACTGCATCTAGATCTGTTTCGTTCTGTTTATGCAATATTGAGCTACTGTCTTGAAGTATACGATTATTGAGCCCCATAATACAATTAACCTTGCGCACGTGGATGTGAAAAGAGGTCCTTAAGTCCTGCTCGAGAGATCTGTACATCTCGGGGTAGAACGTAGCTCTGCTTGCCTTACCTATCCTTTCTGAGGGTGCGGAAACCTGGTTCCAGCACCCACCCATACTACTTCGGGTGAGAGTTTGACCTGTGCAAGTAGGTCACCACCGAAAGGGCTAGTAGTATAGGGGTTTGTTGGCAAACCTTGAACTCTGAACCTGGGTCAGGACTCCTCGAGCCAACAAGGAGGACCAAAACTCCTTATAGTTGGGACGTTGTCAAAGGTATAGGCAGGATGCTGCCAAGAGGAATCTTATATTAAACCTTGTGTGGTCATTGGAATTCTTAAGCTGGTTTGCCAGTGGAATTCCATATTGGACCTAGTATGGTCTCTGTCAAAGAACTGTCTAGATGTGAAAATGACTCGATCTGGTTATGGAAACTAGTTCCCATTGGTTAGGAGGGGTGTTCTTTATCCTACTATGGTTCTCATAACGAAACAAATTGACTAATCAGAGAAATGTTATGTTAAAAATGAACTTTCTATATAATTGTGTAAATATTTTATGTACATCTCGATAGGAAAGGAGCCTAGTGCTCGGAAAGCAATCACTAAAAGTATAAGCTCCTTTATTGTATTACTAATATTTTGAATTTCTTAATAGAAGCTAGGACAATATGGGCTTGGTGGGGTCACTTCATCTCATGGTACATAACACTTAATTATATGTTAGCACTATAACTACATGGGGTCAATTCCTACTGCTACCACTACTATCACTATAATCTCAGTTATATAACCCCATGGGGTAACTCAAGGGATTTGAACAAAGAATCTCCAATTATATAACCCCATGGGATAAATCAAGGGATTTGAATCTATAATATTGTGGTACATAAAACTTCATTATATCAATTCATTTCATGGTATATAACACTTCATTATACAGCCCTATGGTGTCAATTCTGATCACTAATAAACTTAAGGGATTTGAACACTTCATTATACAACCTTATGGTGTCAATTCTGACCACCAATAAACTTAAGGGATTTGAACTTGGAATCTCATTACACGCAACACTTCATTATAATAGAAATAGCCAATTAAGCTACGTAGAAAAGTTGCTTTTTTTAATTTATCTCTATTTACAAATTAAATTTGAATATTTTTTTTCATTTATATTTTTTGTGTTATTAGTTTCTTAATAAAAATCTAATTTAAATTAATAAAATTGATATTTTTTAATAGAAAATGATAGATACTCTTTAATTACTTTGTAATTTAACTTTTCATTAAAAATAAATTTATGAACATTGGTTTTTTTATTATTCTAACTAGATATAATTAAAGGTTTTGGTTTGGGATGATAAGAATTTGAATTTATTTGTAAATGTTTATCATTATTTAAAAAAATTGTTTTGGATAACATTTTAAAATAGATATAGGAACCGTTTTCAGTTCAATAGATCCAAATTTTGTAAATGTCAACGACATAAAACTTTCAAATGAAAAGTAAAACACCATGATATATTATATAAAATTAGTCGTATATTTTCAAGAAAAGATTTATTTATGAAAAATAAAACAATTTTATAATTATGGGTATTGTCATAATATGATTGTGAATGAAACGTATTCTTTCTCGATGAAAAATATGATTGGCGTGTAATAGAAGTTGAATATTGCCACTCTCTTCGTGAAAGTGCTGTGCATGGTGGAGCGTTAATTATTATCTTCGTTTTCGTTTGAAAAGGTTGGTCGGGTTCATGCCCTCCATGCAAGTGGCTGCATTGAAACGATTGGCAACGCTAAAGTCATTTGCATGTGGACTGCCCATGTTTTTACCTTAACATGGGCTTCATTAAAATATCTATGTATTAAAGTCAACAATGGGTTTAATTCCCCCCCAAAAAAAAAAACAATACACCTAACTACACAGTGGGCTTTATTCCCAAAAAGAAAAAAATACACCCAACTAATTATCTTGAAAGGTGTTAAAAGTCAAAAGTGTTCGGTGAAAATGTGTTAATAAGTAAAACAACCTTGTGAAAATGTGTTAATAAGTCAAACAACCTTCCACACCTTAGATAATGTATTATGTAAAGGTGTTAATAGTCAATGCATTAGGAGAAATTGTGTTAATATGTCAAACAACCTTCCACACCTTCGACAACGTATTATGTGAATTTTTATAGTGATGAGGTGGTAGTTGTCGCGTCACTTGTCAACGAATTAATGGGGTGGGTTTTCCTTGATAGATGGAATTATGTATGGATTTAGCAAAGGATTTTAGTGGAGCCAATAAAAAGCAACTTATGCCACCCTTGAATCCTTGGAACTTTACACTTGCTCAAATTCTTTATGGAGAAGAGTCGCGAATCGACAACACATGTATGCCTTTATTTGATGTGGGTAAGAGCACGCAACATCTTTTGGAAGCTAGATATGGCATGATCTCCCTTCACCATGTGTTAGGATCATGGGGGTTTTATCATTAGATGGTCTTAAACCTTTATAAAATTGTAGGAGCATGTAGGTTTAATCAAAGCCTCTTGAAAAGTTTCTGGCATTTTTTATTATTATTGTGAATGCTCGAGGTAAGGTTCGCAAAAATGCATGGGTGTAGAAATTTTCACTGAGGTATCATAAGAGACACATGACACCATTCAAAGGCTTGCATCATACAACTTTGTTATACCAAAAGTGTTAACATTGTGTGTGCTCAGAGAAATGGTTATGAAATATTTTTGTTGGATGTTGAAGGGATGAAATGGATTTAAGAACTTGAATATTCATTCTTCCAAACTTTTGATCACTGGGAGATAGATAAAGAGTAAAAAACATAAGTGTAAAACACCTTTTAAGGACACATGGAGAACAATGATGGACGAGTTGGTCACTGCGTATGGCACAAAAAAGTTGATTGTTCTAGGTAAAGATTATACCTTCTACTCAATGTTTATAATGAGGCACCATATCATAGATGGATTCCACCATACAGTTTTACAACTTACATGACATACATGTACATCTATCCAAATGGGATTTCTACCCAATAATTTAAAGGTAACCTCTCTTAGATACATGAAAATAGAAAGTGATGGTCCTACTTTTATGTTGTTTTAACCTCCCTTCTTGTTGATGCACCATCATTATAGTGGATGTTGCATAGGTCATGTGCTTTCAAATACATAGGCTATCCTTTCTGATGTTTAATTATCTATTGACTTGTATCATGAAACAAATGAAACATATATCGCCAAATAAGATCCTTGAGCTATGAGGCATTGAGATGAGTAGATGGATTAGGATGAATAATTTGTCACCCATGCAAGTAACATATGGTTAAGACACCCTTGCTTTAAGAGTGTTTTCTTTCAAATGTAATACATCAATTCACACAAAGTGCTTAGTCATTACAACACACCTGGGAGATTTTTTCATGGATAACATGAGCTATAAAGGGCGTCAAAGCAAGGATACTTTTATGGATCATCTAATTTTAACATTTAGCTAAGATTTCAAAGTTTACATAAAATATTTATTAGTTCAATATGGGTATTCATCCCAATTTCTATAGGATACAATTATTTTAGTTGAAAATTTGCAAAAATGATCTAGAAAATTAATAAACCCCTTAATAGTTTGAAGATCTTTACATAAATCACTAAAAAATTAAATTTCATATTTCAAGAAATAGTAAGCTTCACCAATATTTCTACATGGAATAATAAGAATCCTTAGAATTTCCCCTCTATGATCAAAGGAGAATGGTTTCTATGGCATAGATATATATGCCTTAGTAATAGTCATGTGTGTTGATAAACATCACTAATTTTCTTCTAGTGTTCTTGGCATGCCACCACAAGAAAGTAAAAAAATCTTAAACCAAATTTAAACAATGATAGAGACATTATATTTTATTTTATTCTTGTAGTGAATATTCGTATTGGTGAGATGGATGGACCATAGGCCTACCATTTATAGATCATAAGGTATCAAAGTCCAAGTTCAAGGACACTTGGTAAAGAACCTTCAAGGTAAATATACATAACAAATAACAATATAGTGAAGAAGTAGTGTTGTGCAATCTAGAGAGGAGAAGAAAACAAACAACTGTTAGGAATTTTTATGAAGAACATGAAGAGGAGGACCTAGAAAGTAATTTTACTCACCTATTGTGTCATCATCCCAACTTTTCCCACGTGTGACATTCAAGTGACTATATAAAAAGATATCAAAAATCCATAATAACTTACATAACGTAGCACATCATACCACCTCATGGTTTTTCGGTACCCTACTATGCAAGGTCAAACATTTAGTCATCCACTTTTTTATCAGATAATTGTTCATTCATTAGTGGCAAGAGTCACATAGAAAATTCTTTGAGATATGCATGACCCCTATAAATGCATAACTCAATGAATTCCATAACATATTAATACTAAGGGTCTATCAAAATAATTATTACACTAAGAGGGGGGGTGAATCAGTGTAGCAGCCAATTATACCAAGTTAAACAATTTTACATTTTGATCACAATTACAAGGATGCCAAAGCATCATTCAACATCCTCATCACAACAACATATGAAAATACCAGATGTACGTGGAAACCCTTGTGGGAGAAAACAAAAAATATTTTTGTCTTTTTCAATATTTGATTACATTTGTTTGTAGGTACCAACCCCAAAGATAAATTTGCAAGCACCATCCTGTTGGAGTGATCTAGATCTTTTACTTCATGAATGCATACATAATTGCATATAAAAGAGCATGTAACCAAGTAACTTAAACACATGAAAAGAAGTAGAAATCATAAGAAAACACGAGATCAAAGACACAATACGATTTGATTATGGAGTTCACTAGTGTGGGCTACGTCTCCGGGCCATGCTTAATGTGGGGAGGTCTCTTTTCATTATATGGAAACATAAATAAATTACAAGAAATTTACAAATTTACACCTTATACCTCCACTTGTGGGGATCTCATAAAAATGGAGACCTATGCTGGAGAAATAGGATGCAAGGTTGGATTATTGGCGAAAAATCATGCTAAAATGGCTATAAATTTATCCCATTCTGACACTAGCACTTATGGACCCCAAAGGAATATTCGCAGTATAAAAAAAGACACCATGCTAAGGGCTCTGACCTACTAGATCGCTCATGGTTCCGCTATCAGACCTCCACTTTTTTCTCCCTTGGTTGAATGAGAAATTGAGTGAGGTTTAAATAATAAATGCCAGGCGTAGTTTCCAGTGGATGGGTCGTTGGCCCATTGGTGGCGTTGGCATTTAAGGTGGGGGTGGATCGGGTTCAAAACCCACCACACCCCAAATAAAGGTTCTAGCCTTTTAAAATAGTCGGCATATATTTTTTTTGTTTGACATTATTTGATATGGTTTTATTATTGGAGCTTTCCATTGGCAGGATGGCCCACCTGGGCTGGGTGGGTTCGACCCTTGCCAACTCCTCCATACACGTGGCGTTGTGTTATTCAAGGGTTGGGCGAGTATATTGGTGGGTGGCTTGCCCACCATTTTTATTTTTAAATATATATGTAATGCCATTATGGGGTGTTGATCGATGGGTCAAGCGGGTCTGCCAGTGCGTGGCCCTTCTAGTGTGATTCCTTCTGTCTCCTTTACTGCTGCTTCAAATGTCTCCATGCCTATGCCTTCTATGGCTAGTGGATCAGCTTCATTTTAGGGTTTCCCCTTTGGAAGTGGGCATATTCCTCATTCAAACCCTTCCTTTCATCAGAGGTAAAAGCTCTAATGCTTTTTCGGGATGGAACCCTGCTTTTATAGGGTTAGGAGCTGGGATTCAGTTTTTCTCTGGTCAACAAGGGAATGTTTCTTTCCCTTCGGAAGGTGTTTCTTAGGGTTTTTCTCCATTTGCCAATGATTGGAACCCTTACCAAGGAGTTTCTTCCTCTTTTACCACTTCGAAAGGAGGGAATATCCTTGTTTATAGTAACCCTACAATGGGAAGGGGTCCTTCTCCGAATGTTGGGTCACAAGGCTTCTCTTATGGCTTAGAATTTTCTATGAACAGAAGCTGGCAACTTGGTGCCTCAACAAATCCAGGCTATTATTTTCAGAATGCAAGGAATCCTTCCTATGGGGGATGGAATTCCCAGGCTCCTCCATGCTTACCATTCTTGACAGCTTTAAACTTGCTAGATCTATCGAAATTGACAAACGATCCTATTCGGTATAGTCCGGGTTGGCCTCCGGTCCCCACTAAACTGCCCTCATACATTAAAATTTTTGAAAGGAAGACTGGTGAGGATCCGACAGACCATGTCACCACTTTCCAATTATGGTGTTCATCGAACTCCCTTATCGACGATTCGATTAGGTTGAGGTTATTTCAATGAACCCTAACTGGGAACATAGCTAAATGGTACATTGAGCTGACAGGGGGCAATTTTTCTACTTTTGGTGAGTTGGCTAATATGTTCTTAAACCATTTTCAGTTTCCTATTCGTTATGATGTCGGGATTGATCTCTTGGAAAATTTGCAGCAGGACAAAGCAACTCACATTTTTTATCACATTTAGGAATGGAGGAGAAGGAAGAGGCTCATCAAAGTCCAAATTCCTAATGAGTTCCTTCTCGAATGGTTTCTGAAATCCGTGTAGCCAGAAATATCAAAGGATGTATCCCTTTTAGGGGTATTTTCTGAGGAACAGGCTATTTTTAGGGTTCAACAACTAGAATTGATCTATTCTCAGTCTGGAGTCCTAATAAAATTTTGTCGGATGCTCCTCACTCCAAGCTAGATTTAGCCAAAACAAAACCTAGTCCTCATGGTGACGGACTTATCAGTATGATCGATAGTGGTACGACTAAACTCTTAAATCAATTGCAGCAGTTGTCTATACAATCTACTCCTTCTGGTTAGGCTACGCCTTCAGTGTCAACCCCTTCTCAACCCTTGACTATTAATGTCGTTTAAGCTTCTAACCCCAAATGAAATCAACAATCGGATGGGAAGAAGAAGGGACAGAATAATAAGAATAAAGATAAGGATGGGAAGGGGAATATGAACAGATCCAATGATGATGTTGGAGAGGGTGAGAGGGATAATAAAAAGAAGGTTAAGTTTCCATGCAAGTTATGCACTGGAGACCATCTTACTCACCTCTGCCCAAAAATTCACGATGCTCAGCGCTTGTTAGCTCAGTAGGGTTCTTCTAGCTCCCAGGTTGTACTGACAAACCCTTTTCCCCAAGGGCAACAATTTCTTGCCAGTGCGAATGCGAATACTGGAGCTCCCTTTGGGGGCAACCAGAAAGGGGAAAATCCATCAAACATTTACATGATGAGTTCTCACGTAGAGATCGCTACGAGATCTCGTGATTATGGAAAAGTTGAGTTTCGAAAGCCAAAGGTGCTCCTAATAATGATGAGCCACTCCATATCGAGAGGCTTGCAGTTGAGCCTATACCTTGGATGTCGAAAGGGTCTATAAAGCATATGACGATCAATCCTAATGCCAAGGATGCCTAGAACTACTCGATTGTAGAATATTTGGCTCAAATTCCTTGCGCCATGTCCGCGTTAGAGGTACTCCAGTCGTTTCCTGCACAAAGGAGTGCATTGCTCATTGCCATTAGGGCTGTTGATCCAAAAAATTCTCTTATGATCACATTTGACATGTCGACTTTCAAAAAGAGACTTCCTCATCATATGGATTTTCAGAGTAAGTTTACATATTGAAAGATCAATATCTTTCGAATAGTAGTCAATGAGGGAGCTTCCACGTGTGTGATGTCTATCTCATGTTGGAAGGCTATTGGATCTCCTTTCGCTATCCCTTCTGCTACTCTTTTGACTGTGTTTGATGTTCATTCTCACGGGCCACATGGCATTGTTCCAGTTGTACCCATCTTTTTTGGAGGTAAAACTATCAATATCGAGTTCTAGATAGTCGATGCAAATATAGACTACAACCTTCTGTTGGGGCGAAACTGGATTTGTGAGATGGATGTTATTTCTTCCTCATTATTTCACATTTTATGTTTCCCTCACGAAGGGAGGATTTCCACTGTTGATCAGATGGACTGTTCTCCCATAGATGTGAATGCATCCACTGAATCGATTATTCCCTTGGTAAATGATACCAAGCAACCTATTCAGAATTTAGGGGTTGGAATGTATACATCATTGATGGGTACGTTTAATCTTCTGCCTCCTTCAGTTCATATTCATGCTATTTCATCCTCTAGGGTTCCTGCTCGAAGAGAGTTCTTTCAAACTCATTATTTTTCGGACCCTTGGACCTTGCCTTATCCTACCTCCGCATTAGAGGAAGTTCAAGTGGGTGGAATGGAATTTCCTATGTCTGCAGCTGAGATTGCTTATCAATCTATTGTTGACCTCTATAAACTCCATGCCAGTTTCTTTTTCACCAGAGGAAGTGGATGGAGATGTGGCTCCGGCTTGGACTCTTAGTTCATCTTCTACTTAGGATTGCCTTGATACCACTCTTCCATATGAAGAGGCCATCCTTGAAGCAATTCCTGTTGTAGAGATACCGTGGGATGATTTGCATCATCGGTCCTATTTTCCACCAGACTTGCGAGAAGTTGAAACAAGTTTCTCTAGCCTTTATTCTTCTGGTCCTGTTTACCCAGTCTTCAACCCCTTAGCTCCAGGACAGGTATTTGCTGAAGGGAACATGGTTGTTATTTCTGCTACTACCCCGATGAACATCTCCAAAGATTCCAACATTATTGAGAATGTCTTCATTGGAGCTGAATGTTCCCCTGAAGAAATTCAGACTTACACCGATCTCTTTCAAGAATTTCAGAATTTGTTTGCTTGGTCTTATGAGGAAATGCTTGGTATAGATCTATCTATTTTCCAACATGATATCAAGACATACGAAAATGCTAAGCCTATTTGGAAAAAGATTCATCTGGTCAACCCTAGGAAGGTTGCATCTATCAAAGCCGAGGTTGAGAATTTGTTAAAGGTGGGTTTCATATACCCCGTTCCATTAACTGAGTGGGTTTTGAATCCAATTCCCGTGGACAAGAAATAAGGAATGATCAGAGTTTGCATCGATCTCAGGGATTGAATAGGGCATGCCCTAAAGATAATTACCCCACACCATTTATAGACCAGATTATCGATGAGTGTATGAGGAATGAAATTTTCTCCTTCATGGACGGTTTCTTGGGATATAATCAGATCACTATCTCTCCTGAAGACCAACATAAGACTGCTTTTATTTTCACTTGTGGTACCTTTGCTTACAAAAAGATGCCTTTCAGCCTTAAAAATGATGGAGCTACCTTTCAGTGGGCTATGTCCTATGCATTCCATGACATCAAACATATTATCGAGGTGTACTTGGATGATTTAGCTGCTCGTTCTCGCAAGAGAATTGATTATCCTTCACACCTTCGTCAAATTTTTGAACGGTCTCATTATTATAAAATTTGGTTGAACCCTAATAAGTAAATTTTTTCTATCACATCCGGTAGGTTGTTGGGATTCATCGTGTCTACGGAAGGGATTTGGGTAGAGCCCTTCAAGTTTGAGGTAATACTTCAGTTGCCTCCCTTGTCTTCAATTTGTCAACTTCAAAGTCTACAAGGCAAATCCAATTTCTTACAGAGATTTATTATGAATTATGCCGAGATTACAAAGGGATTTAAGAGGTTGTTAAAGAAAGGAGTCCCATTTTTCTGGGATGACTTTTCTTAACGCTCGTTCGATGCTTTGAAAAAATCATTGACCTCTGCTCCATTACTGAGTCCACCTAATTATAGCAGGGATTTCATATTGTATCTCGCTGCAGCAAAATCTACCATAGGTATGGTTTTGGTTCAGGAAGATGATGATCTTTGTGAGTATGTTGTGTACTACCTTAGTCGAGGCTTGGTGGGTGCTGAACTCTGGTATTCTCCAATTGAGAAACTAGCTTTGTCAACTATCCATGATGTCCAGTGGCTCAAACACTATATCCTCCTTCGCAAAACTTATGTTTTGGCAGAATTTAATCCATTTCAATTTGTTCTCAGTAGGCGAGTGATTGGGAGAAAATAAAATTGATGGATTTCCATTTTGCAAGAGTTTGATCTTGAATTCATGGCTGCCAAATCCAATAAGTCATTGGTATTTGAGGATTCGATTTCTGAGTTGCCCTGTGGAGAAGAGATTGTTTATTAAGAGTCGTTCCCTGATGAACATATTTTTCTCATTTATTCACAGGATCCTTGTTATGGAGATCTCATAGTTTATCTCGAGATTGTGAATTTTCCCTTAGATTTTTCAAAAGATGAGCGTCGAAAGTTCCATCACTTAGCTAAAAATTATCTGATCATCAGTGACACTCTATATCGTCGCGGGGTCGATTTGATCCTTAGATGATGCTTAACTCTCGAAGAAGCCCACGTTGTACTGAATGATTTCCATAGTGGAGCTTGTGGTGGTCATTTATCTGGGCTTGATACAACCCAAAAAATCTTGAGTGCAAGATACTTTTGGCCATCGATTTTCAAAGATTGTGTTGAGGTGGTCAAAAAGTGTCAGCCTTGTCAAGTCTATATTTGGAAGATGCATGTTCATCAAGCTCCGCTCTTTCCTGTCATCACTGTCGGTCCATTCAAAAAGTGGGGTATATATTATACTACTTGTAACCCGCCTTTGGCTAAGGGTCATAAGTACATTATTGTAGTAGCAAACTACTTTACGAAGTGGGTTGAAGCTATGCCTACTTTTGCAAATGATGGTGAGACAAAAACCCTGTTTCTATTTAACCAAGTCATTTCTCACTTTGGTATCCCCAAAGAGATTGTCACTGACCATGGCAGTCATTTTCAGAACAATATGATGGCTGAATTGGCTCTCAAATTGGGTTTTTGGCAGGAGCATTCATCTCCTTATTATCCTCAAGCCAATGGGCAAGTTGAATCTGTTAACAAGTCCTTGAAGACTATTCAACGGAAAATTGATAAAGCCAGATCTAATTGGCATGTCATTCTGTGCCATGCACTTTGGGCATATTGGATGTCTGTAAAGACTGCAACCAGTTTCACTCGGTTTCAACTAGTTTATGGGTCGGACTCTATATTTCCTATTGAATGCGAAATTCCTTCCCTTAAGTTGGCAGTTGAGCTTCTTCCTGACACTTATAGTCTCGAAGAATGCCTTATCCATCTAGAAAATATTAACGAGCAGCGTCGAGATGTAGCTACGATGAATGAGGCGCATAAGAAACGAGTGAAGGTTCAATACAATAAGGTGGTAAAGCCTAGGGTTTTCTTTGAAGAGGACCTTGTCTTGGTTTATGCCCAAGAGAAGGATGCCTTGGGGGCAGGCAAGTTAAAATCCATGTGGTATGGCCCCTTTATCATCAAGAAGGTCTTGAAAAAGGGAGCTTATGCCTTGGTTGATTTTTATGGGAACGAGTTCGCGGAGCCTAGAAATGGGCTCTATCTAAAGAAGTATTATGCCTAGGTTTCGGCCTAGCATTTTCTTTGTTATATATATTGTATTTCTTGTACATGTATGTTTATCAGTTTTTGGTGTGACTTTGATGATTTTGATCTACTTTGGTAGGTATTATTGGATGAGATGAGTCATTTTGGCTTTGCCGATAGTGCTAGTAGACATACCCGAAACCTAGCTTCCGCGACTTGAGTAATTCACTATCCATTCGATCAGTTGTTAGTATCAAGGGGTATATGCATTGGTCTTGCTTCGAACAATGTGGCTGGAATACACTTGTTTCGGGGAAAATCACCCTAGAGGTTTGTTGGGTCAAAACCTCCACAGATCAGGGCATGCCATTCAGAAGGACTCACACACAACCATACTTGAATGCAAAAAACTAGATAACAACGATAGCAGAACTCACCCGTAGTCCTACGTTCGATGTAGATCCTGCGGGGTCCAAACCCCCAGCAACCCTTCTTCCTCCTTCAACCTGAAAAACAAGAAAGAACGTGCACGGAACCCTAGTTGTACAACATATACTTCTCCTAAACGTTAGTGTAATCCATGTGAAAAATTATATAAACCATAATAAATGCTTAATAATCAATCTTTTCACATATGCAAATAGATGTTAACACGTAAGTTCAGGAACAAGATGGTTCTTCATTATTACGAACAACATGTATAGAAATAAAGAGTGGAGAGATCACCTGAATCCTTCCATGATCTTCGAGCAGACCGTCATCCGGATCCGTCCCGCCCTTGCCTCACTAAGATACTTTCAAGACTTGTGCACTCGAGATGGCATATAAATGGATGAACATCTCCAGGAAACAAGGGTTTCCTGTATAAATCTGGGAAAGTGCAGGAGGCACGGGAATTCAGACTTGAATTGGGATTCCAACAGAGTACAATGTTTATAAAATTTCTCCCTCCCTTAGGCCATACACATGAGGGGCTTTTATACTCCCTCAAAGTAGTTTCAATCAGTTGGAAACAGTTTGCCACGTGCTGGGGTGGTTGAACTACCAGAGTAACCATCAACCCAGCCCGAAAATAGGGAATTTTAATATATATTTTTTAATGGTTTTAATGGCATACGCGGAAAAGTACATGTGGACTCGCGTATACATGCGGAAAAGTCTGGGCATACCCGCGTATGGGAATTTTAACACTATTTTTTAGTGAATTTTGTTCAAGTCTGTGGGAATAGGTGCCCAAAGCCATAAAGACAATCATGAATCACCAGAGGGTGAAAAATGATGCGATAACAGATGCCCCCTAATATATGAGGTCAGAAGGGGTACATGATGGCCGAAATGTATTATGCACATAGAAATAACTTCGCAAGGACAAGAGAGGACTTCACCAGATTTCAGCCTGCCAAAAAACCAATGAAAGAAAACAGAGAGTCAACTCATGCTGAGGCGGGCATACCCATGCTCAGTAAAAAATACATCATATGGAAAGTACATAATAGATCCAAAATGTATACAAGTATAGCTGAACTGAAAGTACACAATGAATCATCTGAGCATGGCCCGAAAATATAAGTCTGAATCAATGTCTAAGTATCACATATAGAAAGCTGATCAATGATGCTGAAACTAGATGTCTGATCATATAAGTAACTGAATCTCCATGTACCAAATCATAAGGGGTGGAACAAACGGTACAATCACGCAACTCGGGAGCCAACATATAAGATGCTGCTGTACTGAACTGCAACATATAAGGGTGAACGACATCACTGGAAGAAACTGAAAGGACTGTCAAAAGTGAACCGAGAAATGTTGATGCAACCCGAGGTCTTCATCGATCACTATGGCACAATTCTACACAATGGGAATAAATGAGCTGAAGTCGACCATGTGAGAAAACATTTGATTACCGGTCAATGATGTATACCAACCAACGCGAGACAACCCACCAATAATGAAAATGAGTGTCAAGGTGCCCCAGTACAATCTAACAAGTGCGAATGAATGAGTTGAAGTCGAACACTTGCAAGAATCTACCAATCAGGAGGCAATGATGAATCCCCACTGTCGATAGCGAAGAGTCTGCCACTGATGACTGCAAACCCTAAGGTACTAACAAAAAGAATCTAAACCTTATTCCCAGAGCAATGAGTCGGAGTCAATGGGAAAAGATCTACTGGAAGGAAGGCATTAAGGCATCCCACATCAGTCCAGCGCGAGTGTAACCCGCAGGCCAAGATTTGGAAGGAATCGGATGAAGTAGAGTGACGGAACCAAACCGAAGTACGTTTCCGACATGCACAAGATGAAGCTAGCGCACGGAAGAAACCCTCTGAACCAACCAATAATGAAAGCTGACACAGAGGCGAGAAATCCACCGATAGGGTCAAATGGAAATCAAGGTACTGCACAAATCCCAAGTGTGATAATGTGTGCTGACGTCGAACACAGGGGAAACCACTCAATCAAAGACCCATGATGATGATCAAATGCTGAGCACAAGGTCACCTATCAATGATGGAAATAGGGCCAGGGTGCGGCTCTAGGTTTTCTCTCAGAGCAATGTGTCGTAGTCGATAAGAGACAAACCCGCCAGCAAGAAGTCAATGGAGACCTTCTCAAACTAGCACGAGCAAAGGACCAAAACATCTGATGTGATAGAACAAGATACTGAAAAGACCGGGAAGGCCGACTAAATAATGAGTCAAGAGACACAGCAGAATGGCCGACTTTGGTTAGACTTCCCTTGAACAAAAGCATGACTCGTAATGACCATGGCAGTAAAAAGTGACACTGTATAAGTATGTTATGCAGGAGGCAAAAACAAACTCTCCATATGATCGGAAGAGATAACCAACCGGAGGAGAACTGACCAGTGAAACAAGGTAAAGGCTGAACCTAGGTCAAAACTAAAACCATCCCAAATGGAGGAAAGATATATAAGTGTATATGCTTTGTTCAAGGGCGACAAACTGACACAATACTGACATAAAAGTATGAAGTTACATCCCGTTCCCGCTCTTTTTGTTATATTTGATTTTTTTGTCTTTTTCATATAATAAGCCTGAAAAAGAATAAAAGAATGCTATGGTACAATGGATAGAATGAGTATCAAGCAACAGATGCACTAGTTCCTGGGATTGGAACGATCCTATGCTCAATGCAAGGTGGCGAAAACTGGTAAGCGACACTCAGAGGAATGTTCCATCCATGGGTAAAAGGGTGTCAAGTCGCGATAGCTAAGTGCATGCAATGGTTAACTTGTACAGATAGACAAGGTCAAAAGTTGGCTTAAACACTGAGTCCAAATGAAGCCGGCTAAAGGCCAGGATAAACAAGTAGCCAATATGCAATGTAGTAATACAACTCAACAACACCAGGGAGCCTCTAGGGTAATAGCCAGAAAAAATTATAGTGAAGAAGAAGAAGAATGAAGCTTCAACACATAAGTCATGGCGGGACTAAAGAGGACTCCCAAGCCTACATAAAACACAACATGGGCAACAAGTGATAGCGAGGAACTAACTAGGAAGCCCATGTAAAGGAAGGCTCTACCACCAAGTCATGATTAAATAATCGACGAGTGAAATGGGTGTAATACTCATGACCTAATGGGATCGACCCTATGGCAAGTGATCAGAATGGAGGCTAGTATGCAAAATGCAATGGAAAGTGGATTTCCTAACCTATATGCCAGTTTTAGTTTGTAAAGAAGAGATTTCAAGAAGACCAATTGAACTATCCGGTAACTAAGTCAAACTAACTCTGAATTTCAAGTATAACTTCGAAAAAATTCTCAAAGCCAACCATGCCACTCTCGCAGCGGGGCTTTATACGAGCAAAAAGGAAGACAAGAAACTCAATAAATCAACTCAGTACAATAATATAAACTTGCAATAAAAAACTTCAAAGAATCAAAAAGAGACTCTTCGAAAATTGCAACAAAACTAGTCTACTGAACATCAAGGAAACCAAATGCACCAAATAGGTAAAAAATCAAAATGCGCAGCAACGCACAAGGAAAGAGTAAATGAGTAGGAGCTCTCTGTTCTGATGAAGCAGAACAACCAAGAATCTTCAAGAAAAGACCTTGGTACTCAAACCAAAATTGCAAACGTAACAACCAAAAATTTCACCAACCGAGAGAGTCTTCACACAAAGGAGAGAGAAATAGACATATAAACACTTTAAACACAGTCCATAGATTAAAAAACACTGTAGAAACAGGTCACCACAGGCAGACAAGACAAGAAAAGCTAAAAACCAAAAAATTCAAAATTTGCCCCCAAGCATACGTGCTTTAATAGTTTTTCAACCAGCGTGTATACGCGACTGTGTCAAAGGAAACCTGCGTATACGCGACCACCTTTGACAGAAACAGTGTGTATACGTGACTGTGTAGAGAAAAAACCGCGTATGCAAAAGCAAATAATGAAAAAATACAATGATCAAGCCTGGATAAAGAACCAGGTCTTCAGTCTGACTGAGAAAAAGTTAACTGGACTGGAAATAATAGTTAAAACTGTTGGAAACCTTTTAAATAGCTGAAACCACCCAACAGGGGAATCACAAAAATGCGATCCCCAGTGGAGTCGCCAGTTCTGTTTCGGGGAAAATCACCCTAGAGGTTTGTTGGGTCAAAACCTCCACAGATCAGGGCATGCCATTCAGAAGGACTCACACACAACCATACTTGAATGCAAAAAACTAGATAAAAACGATAGCAGAACTCACCCGTAGTCCTACGTTTGATGTATATCCCACGGGGTCCAAACCCCCAGCAACCCTTCTTCCTCCTTCAACCTGAAAAACAAGAAAGAACGTGCACGGAACCCTAGTTGTACAGCATATACTTCTCCTAAACGTTAGTGTAATCCATGTGAAACATTATATAAACCATAATAAATGCTTAATAATCAATCTTTTCACATATGCAAATAGATGTTAACACGTAAGTTCAGGAACAAGATGGTTCTTCATTATTACGAATAGCGTGTACAGAAATAAAAAATGGAGAGATCACCTGAATCCTTCCACGATCTTCGAGCAGACCGTCGTCTGGATCCGTCCCGCCCTTGCCTCACTAAGATACTTTCAAGACTTGTGCACTCGAGATGGCATATAAACGGATGAACATCTCCAGGAAACAAGGGTTTCCTGTATAAATCTAGGAAAGTGCAGGAGGCACGGGAATTCAGACTTGAATTGGGATTCCAACAGAGTATAATGTCTATAAAATTTCTCCCTCCCTTAGGCCATACACACGAGGGGCTTTTATACTCCCTCAAAGTAGTTTCAATCAGTTGGAAACAGTTGGCCACGTGCTGGGGTGGTTGAACTACTAGAGTAACCATCAACCTAGCCCGAAAATAGGGAATTTTAATATATATTTTTTAATGGTTTTAATGGCATACGCGGAAAAGTACATGTGGACTCACGTATACACGCGGAAAAGTCTGGGCATACCCGCGTATGGGAATTTTAACACTGTTTTTTAGTGAATTTTGTTCAAGTCTGTGGGAATGGGTGCCCAAAGCCATAAAAACAATCATGAATCACCAGAGGGTGAAAAATGATGCTATAACAACACTGCAGTGGTCAACCTAATCTCGGAGGAAATATCTCTTGGTGTTGATTTGTTAGTAGTTTACTTGGATTCAAAACGGGTGGTTTCACAATTAAACAACACCTATCGTGCCAGAGACCCATTTTTGCATCGATTATTTTTTAGAGTTCGTTTGTTACAACGTTCATTTCAATTTATTATTTTCATTCATATTCCTCGATCTCATAATGGGTTAGTAGACTCATTAGCTAATCAAGTACTTGATTGGCACACTAATCATTCAATACTTTAAAAATATCAAAAATATCATTCATTATTGTACATTTAGGATAATCACATCATATAAAATCGCTATGTGTGTGTGTGTGTGTGTGTGTGTGTATATATATATATATATATATATATATATATATATATATATATATATTAGAGTGTTAAAAATATACAAAAATTGGACCATCATGTCCTACAAAATTAGGGCTTATGACAGATCATGTTTGTCATAAAAAATAATAATGTAGTCATCTGATCAAATCTATATCTATCCTTGAGGTCCCTTCCAAACATGTGTGTTCCGGAAGAACACAATGGCAGTAGCTACACGGAGGAATAACCACACCCAGTCTCATGGTACTCCAACCACTCTCCTCTAGATAGCCTCAAGAAGATCCTCTATAGCTTCCATGGGTACTTGGCAAGTTAAACTCTCCAAGTTTCTCTGGATGGCATGGAGGGTCCTTCTTGGGTCTTCAGCATCATCCGCCTCTCCTTTGTGGCGCTTATGTCTTGGGTAGCCCTTAGGCCTAATTGGTCCCATGTCTACATCATGATCATTAAAATTTTGTAAGTCATATTGTCCTATCAAAAACATTTTTCATTTTCATATAATTTGAAAAAATAAAAAATAAAAATCACATAATCAAAAAATAATTGTGCAATCTTACCAATTTCACCCCATAATTCTCTAGGTGGAAGAACCTAATCATGATCTGCTCTAAATTCCATACCAACATAGGGATAGTCCTCTACTGAGATGCCCTATTCTCCCCACCACTGGAAGAACTCATCGTCCCATGTAGTGTGGGGAACCTCACTTCCCCCCAGTATCTACGTCAAGTTTTCCCATCTAGATATCCTCGGATCTTGTGGGCTACAGATGGTTGAGATAATCTTGGGCCGAAGCCCTATGACTCTCTCAAAGAAGAATGTCAGCGGAACAGTACCATATCAAAATGTTTTTTTTTGCATGCCAGATAGAAGTTATTTGTTTCTTCAGATTAGCCAATAAGGCTATGCACCAATCATAGAGGTGGGTCAAGAAATCCACTGCTAGACTCATATGAGTGCATGAGGCTTGGTGAAGGGATGCTGAACCTACCACTCTACCAATAGTGAAAAGAAGTATTTATGTACAAGTCCTGTACATCATTGATTGGGATCTGTGTCCCCACTTTTTTTGTACCATCCACACACTATAGCAGGACATAGCCATCTACATTAAGCCCTCCAGTGGGCTTACCGTGCAAATCTACTGGTTCTCCCCTCCAGGAAATTCCAGTGATAAAATAGATGTCTTCCAACTCAATCCTCAATGACATCTGATCTATCATAAATCAGTCTTCATCTGGTTCCCATTAATTTACCAACATCTTGAGCAATTGAGTATTGGTTTTCATATTTGGCATTTTGAAATTTTTTAACAAACCACAACTCTGAAGGATATCCAACAAGTACTGGTCCTGCATGACTTCATTTTCTATTGCACTGTGCTCCCTTTCCCTCCAGATGATAGTCATCCTGAAAAATTTCACCCATTGACCCATAAGATATCAATTTTTGAATTCCGCTCTGCACATACGCGACTTCATTCAGACACAATCGCGTCTATACGCGAGTTCCTCATGACAAAATCGCGTATACCCATAGGGTTTCAAGAAAAATATATTTAATATGGTAAAAAATCTCAAAAAATGCTTGAAATGGTAATGAAATTGACAAACAAGATGAGTATGAGGCTTACCTGGCTGGATTGGATCGATTCGGTGGTCGGTTGCTCCGTTTGCAAGAAGGGTTTTTTTTTTTGCTCCAGATCTCTTTTTCCACTTTTGTACTGCACAAATGACCAAAATGTGAGTCAAAATGTGATCCAGGTGGATATTGGTGGCCACCCACCTATTCCACTTAGGGCCCTACCATTGTTTCTTTTAGTTTTTCAGTTTCCTTAATAATAACACAATTTACTATTTTTAGCAGTTTTCCAGGTCTTGATCTTCCAAAGCCATTTTGAGGCCCTATATGACACTTTTTAGGCATTCATTGTTCGGTGAATATGATTATGTTATGGTCCTCGGATAGATCTTTCTAACGATGTATCATGTGCATCAAACATAGATAGTTTGCCAAAATTACGACCCTGAGAAATTGATGTACCAATTTACACCGACGGGGCCCATATTCTGGCGTTTCATCTCCTAGGGTTAGGTTTTTGGATGTTTATATTTTTCCATTTTTTCTCAATAATATATAGGCCTTCAAGCCTCATTGTAACACAGAGTTCAGAGGCCTGTATCCACCACATCTCTTCTCAGAGATAAGCTACCAACGCCCTAGCTAGTTTATTTCCATTCTGTCTGTAAACAGATTTTAGTTCTTTGATATTAATGAAATGAAGTGTGATTTCCACTGCATTTTTATATTTATGGTTATCTGCATGTTCTTTTGCATTCCTGCATAAATCTGGATCAGTGATATCATAACATTTTGCTCTTTCTTGATCCTTCTTTGCATGTCCCCAATGAGATCCGTGTATAAGGTGTTAGGGCTCGATCTGGTTTAACCTTTGCAAGATCAACCTCGCAAACCCTAAAGACCACCCATGGGGGACAAAAATAAAGATGAGGGAGCAAGATATCCTATTAAAATGTTATTTTAGGAGGCCCTCGAAAAACAAAGTAATGCGATGATGGATAACTTTGCCCAGATCCTTCAACGACTGCCCAGTGGCAGCACATCTGCATCCAGCAGCCACTCTGGAGGCACAAATCCTTTTAAGGTACAAGTAAACTTTGAAATTCCCATATTTTAGGGCGAAACAGATGCAAATGTCATAGATATATGGTCGAATCTATTAGAAGGATATTTATCAGTTCATAACTTTTCCAACCGGGAGAATATTATTTTTACACTCCTCAAAGCTACCCCCCATGTCAAGGACTGGTGGGAAACCTACTGTGAGAAAAAGGACCGGGGGGAACCCTCTCTATTCTCGACCGTACCCACTTGGAATTATTTCCTAGATTCCATAAAGGAACAATATTATCCTGTGGGGAGCTATGAGGACAAGTACATACAATGGACTACGTTGTGGCAGCAAAATGATCAAGATGTACATGAGCTAACGAATATGTTCCATACCCTGCACACAAAGTTGGGTATCAAAGATTCAAAGAAAAATTTGGTGCTGAAGTATCGGAGTTTTCTGCACAAATACATTCAGGAGGAAATAGATTTCCTTGACATCTCCTTGCTTGGTATGACATACCGGTAAGCTGCCAAGATTGAGCAAAAATTCAAACAAAAGAAGTGAGACTTTGGATCCACGAATCAAAAGCAAGGGAAAGGTGCCCCCAAACTGCAGAACAAAGGACAAAGCCAAGGCATGGTAGCCCAAGATAACCTACCAAAGCCGCAAGCAAATAAAAAAACCCCGAAGCCGAAAAAGGACATGGGAAAGTGGTGTGAGTTCCATAAGAGCTCCACTCACAACACAACTGAGTGTTGAACCAAGAAGTCACTGGTGGCTGAGATGAGGAATTCTGAATTAGATGCATGATCCGACTATGACTCATAACCCGACAAGGGGAATGACAAATGGAAGCAGATTATTGATGTGGAGGCCAATGCCACCATTGCCACTACAAATATCGAGAAGGAGGAACCGGAAGATCTAGAGGAGGAGGAATGTCTTTTCCACTCTCAGATGTGGGTAAAGAGTTCCTCACTATAGTTCATTGTTGATAGTGGGAGCCAAAAGAACCTCATTTTAGCAGAGGTCATGAAGCGTTTGGGCTTGTCGACCACAACACACCCACATCCGTACACCATCGGGTGGCTTCACCAAGGGCGGGATCTCCGCGTCAGCCAGCAGCGCTGCCTTCCCTAGAGCATCAAGCCCTTCACAGATGAGGTATTATGTGACATTGCTCCTATTGATGTTTGTGATGTATTATTAGGCCAACCATACTTATGGAAGCAACATGCCGAGTATGAGTCCTGACCTCGCGCTGTTATTTTTACTTTGGGAAATAATTTGTACAGGATACCAGAGGTACCATTGCTTGCGGCTATCTCTTTTGTTACTGCAAAACAATGCAGTAAGCTCATTTCCAAAACTGGGAAATTTGTTTTCCTGATGATCCGCCCCCAGGGAAAGAAGAATATTGTGGCCACGACCTCCAGACAAGGATCCTCCACACAACAAAAACAAATGGACAAGGTCGTGGAAGAGTACGGGGACATCTTCACCTCACCCATATGGGTGCCTCTGCACTGTTAGGTCAAGCACCCCATTGATCTGACCCCAAGTGTGTCGCTACCTAATGGACCGGTCTATTGGCGCTCTATTTTGGAGAACGATGAAATCAAGAGGCAGATTCAGGAGCTGCTGCAGAAACGTCACATCTGGCCGAGTTCCTTGCCCTGTGGGATCCCAATCGTGTTAGTGCAGAAGAAGGATGGGACTTAGAGACTCTGTATTGACTATCGGGCGCTGAACAAGATCACTGTTCGGAATAGGTACTCGATCCCACAGATTGATGACCTTCTAGATCAACTCAAAGGGCTGAAATATTTCAGCAAGATCGACTTGAAGTCTAGGTATCACTAGGTACCAATCGAACCATCCGATGTGTGGAAGACTGCCTTCAAAGCCAAGGAGGTCCTTTTCAAATGGTTGGTCATGCCTTTCAGGTTGATGAATGCTCCCGCAACTTTCATGAGGCTGATGGACAACATATTGCGGCCATTCACCAAATCATTTTTAGTATTGTACTTGGATGAAATCCTTATCTTCAGCCAGACTTGTGAAGAGAAACTCCACCACATCCGACAGGTCCTCCAAACACTGCAGAAACAGAAATTGTGTGCCAATTTGGAGAAGTGCACTTTTGGCATGACCCAGGTTCAGTATCTGGGATACGTTATTGATGAATGGGGGGTGCATGTGGATCCAACCAAGATCCAAGTAATTCGGCATTGGTAGGCCCCAACCACTCTAACAAAGCTTAGAAACTTTTTGGGTCTTGCTAATTTCTACCGCAGGTTCATGTTGGAATTCTCTCATATCACTTGGCCCTTGAGTCAAGTAACCAAGGGAGGAGCGAAAGAAAAATTATTTTGGTCAGAATCTCAACAGAAGGTGTTCGTAGAATTAAAACATCGCCTCTGCTCTGCCCTAGTGCTCACATTACCAGACTTGCAACGACCATTTGAGATCGAGAAGGATGCCTCTGACAATGCTATTGGGGCATTTCTTACTCAATAGGGGCATCCAGTGGCATATCATAGTGAGACATTGTCTAACACAGTTCGCAAGTATCCCACTTATGAAAAATAAATGTATTCCATTGTGCAGGTGTGTTGACAATGGAAGCATTACATTTTGGGGAAGGAAACAGTCATTCACATAGATCACCGACCTCTGCAGTTCATATAGACGCAAGGGAAGTTGCAAAACGATCGCCATCAGAAGTGGTCCACATATCTGCAACAATTTCATTTGAAAATCAAGTATAAGAAGGGCAGCACCAATAATGTTGCATACTACCTTAGCCAACCACTGATCATGGAACTAACCATCGTTCTCAACTCTTGTGGGCATGAGAATTCTGATTGGCTGCTTTTTTACACCAGCGATCTAGAATTCATCCACACATACAAGACACTCTTGGAGGGTACACAAGTTCCAAATTTTCACCTTCAGGATGCACTGCTATGTCCCCTGGGACACCTTTGTGTTCCTGCAAGTGAGCATGCAAAGATGATTTGGGAATCACACTACAGTCAAGTCCTTGGGAATTTTAGGGTCAAGAAAAAAAATGGCAATACTGTAGAAGTATTTCTATTGGCCGAACCCTCGACAGGATGTTGGGAAGTATATCAGATCCTGCACTGCTTTCTCCATTGCCAAAGAAACCATCAAGAAGCAAGGCCTCTATACTCCACTACCTACCCCTAGTTGACCTTGGGAATCCATCTCCATGGATTACATGTCGGGCCTTCCTTCTATTAAGCATGGAAATGACTGTGTTTTTGTAGTCTTTGATAAATTCTCGAATATGGCCATTATGTCGGCCTGCAGAAGCCACTACTAAAATATTCTTTGAACAAGTGTGGGTGCACTTTAGGATCCCATGGTATATCATCTCAGATCGGGACAGCAGGTTCTGTAGTGTACCTAGAGGGGATAATATAGGGTACAGAGGGAGGTACCCAAGGGAATAATATGATGTATTAATATAACCTGTTTTTGAAAAATGGAATAGCCATTCTGCATCTAACCATATGACTGAAATCCTGATCTAGGCACTCTGGAAACACAGATTTGCGCTGCAACTGTCCCGGTGTCACAAAATTTCTGAAAAATGGCTGATTTTAAATCAGTGATAACTCCCTCATCCGGACTCCGATTCGACTGATTTTTTTTTGAAATTGGGTATTTTTCCGTAAGGAATCCAGATCTGATATTTATTTCTGAAAAAATTTCACCAAATTTTCCAGATCTGCTCTACAAACTCGCCGCCCAAAAATTTCCTGCAAAAAAATATGAAAAAAACAAATCTCCAAACTCTGCCCAAGAAAGTGCTCTGATACCACTTGTAGTAAATCTGACAAGAAAATGTATAAAAATGGAAAATATGCCCAAGAAATAACACCATTGAAGACAAAACTTCAAATCTTCATTAATATCAAAACCCTTAAGGTAGGGCAACACCATACATTCACTCCTTAAGGAAGAAGATCACTCCACAAGCCATATGCTTACCCATACAATAATCCTTGACATCTCTCAATGGAGAGTCTCTAACCTCTATATAGGTTTCATACATGCAATACCATGGGTAGTTACCATGGGTCTCTCAATACCATACATCCAATACAATGGGCTTATCACTTTTTTCCCTTGCTACATGTGGTCCCTTACATAATGTGGGTTAACCACTTTATTTATTAACTATGGCCCATTTATTTATCATTCTTATATTAATACATCATATTATTCCCTTGGGTACCTCCCTCTGTACCCTATATTATCCCCTCTAGGTACACTACATTACACCCCCCTTAAACATGTTTCGTCCCCGAAACATGAGAAGAACACAAATAATAAGATCTACTCAAAAGAGTATTCCACTGGTACCATTCATGTGCATCTAGCCATCCAAGAGAAAGGTGAACACTTGATCTAGTCGGTGCCTTGCTCGCTTGAGATGGAAGCAGGTTCTGGTGGTTCTTCATTATTGATGTGTTGTTAGTGGATCGTCGCACCTCTTGATGTGTCGCCCAGGGGTTTTTGTCCTTGTTGCTAATTCGTTTCCACCTTGCTGGTTATTGTCTTTCTGGGTGATGCGGGTGGTGATATGTTGAAGCTTTAACTGATGTAATATCTTTCCTTAATTCCTCCATGATTGGTGATGGAGTGGTGTCTGGTTCCTTTATTGGTACTTGCTTTGATGTTTGTGTTTGGCTGTCTACCATCAAAGGCTCATCATCTGATGTGTCTGCATCGTTAGATATTTTTGCTTCTTCCTCCTCGGTCTCTGCATGGTTCCTAATGCAAATATCGTGCAATGTAATTTTCTTCTTTTTATACCAGAGCTTCATGAATTTCTTTTGCACATTAAAATTGACAGTACCAACGGATTCCATTCAAGGATGTCCCAAAACAACATCCACAACAGCCATATCTGAAGCATAAAAATCAGAATGCAACACATACTTATCCATAGAAATCTTCAAATCTTTATAAATTTGAACATCTTCATTATCAACCTGTGTTTTCAATATGCTTTTTTGGAACTTGCAATTTTTTAGCCAAATTCACATTGATACAATTATGTTTGCAACTATGAATGATAGACACAACGATGTTCTCTTTTTGAATACTTCCATGAATCCGTAATATGGAAATATTAGTAGAAAATAAGTCTTTATATCTCTTGCTATCCTTCTTTCTGGCTTGAGACCACTTGTCCAAAAGAACTTTTTCAAGTTTTTTCTCGGGAAGTTTCCTCACTAAGCTGTCAAGTGAGGTACCATTTATTTGCCTCATCTTTCATATGAAGCCCTATGGAGCATATCCAAAAACTTGCATATTTAGCCTTGATATGTTGTAAAAAATCTTCAATAGTAGGGCCATCATCATTTTCTGTAAACTTCATCTTGCGAGAATCCATAAAATAAAGTAAGGGTTTTGAAGAAAATCACTTACTTTGGCAAAAATTTAAAATGGACATTACTCGGTCAATATAACTCAGAATCCTTAATATAACCTGTTTTTGAAAATGGAATAGCCATTCTACATCTAACCATATGACTGAAATCCCAATCTAGGCACTCTGGAAACACAGATTTGCGCTGCAACTGCCCCGGCGTTACAAAATTTCTGAAAAAATGCCTGATTTTAAATCAGTGATAACTCCCTCATTCGGACTCCGATTCGACTGATTTTTTTTTTGAAATTGGGTATTTTTCCGTAAGGAATCGAGATATGATATTTATTTCTGAAAATTTTTCACCAAATTTTCTAGATCTGCTCTACAAAATCGCCGCCCAAAAATTTCTTTGGCAAGAATTTAAAATGGACATTACTCGGTGAATATAACTCAGAATCCATAATATAACCTGTTTTCGAAAATGGAATAGCCATTCTGCATCTAACCATATGACTGAAATCCCGATCTAGGCACTCTGGAAACACAGATTTGCGTTGCAACTGTCCCGGCGTCACAAAATTTCTGAAAAATGGCTGATTTTAAATCAGTGATAACTCCCTCATCCGGACTCCGATTCGACTGATTTGTTTTTTTAAATTGGGTATTTTTCCATAAGGAATCCAGATATGATATTTATTTCTGAAAAAATTTCACCAAACTTTCCATATCTGCTCTACAAACTCGCTGCCCAAAAAACTCCTGCAAAAAAATATGAAAAAAACAAATCTCCAAACTCTGCCCAAGAAAGTGCTTTGATACCACTTGTAGTAGATCTGACAAGAAAATGTATAAAAATGGAAAATATACCTAAGAAATAACACCATTGAAGACAAAACTTCAGATCTTCATTAATATCAAAACCCTTAAGGTAGGGCAACACCATACATTCACTCCTTAAGGAAGGAGATCACTCCACAAGCCATATGCTTACCCATACAATAATCCTTCACATCTCTCAATGGAGAGTCTCTAACCTCTATATAGGTTTCATACATGCAATACCATGAGTAGTTACCATGGGTCTCTCAATACCATACATCCAATACAATGGACTTATCACTTTATTCCCTTGCTACATGTGGTCCCTTACATAATGTGGGTTAACCACTTTATTTATTAACTATGGCCCATTTATTTATCATTCTTATATTAATACATCATATTATTCCCTTGGGTACCTCTCTCTGTACCCTATATTATCCCCTCTAGGTACACTACAGGTTCCTCAGCACATTTTGGTCTATCCTCTGGTCAATGCTAGACACCAAGCTCACCAAGTCCACAGCTTTCCATCCCCAAACTGATGGCAAAACAGAGGTCATCAACAAGATGATTGTCCACATTTTGCGCATGTACAATTCAAAGCATCCACACACATGGGATGAGATCCTTCTCTATGTACAACATAGTTATAACCAGGTTCTCCACAGCTCAACCGACCACAACCCCTTTCAGGTGGGCCTGGGGTTCCAGCCACTATGTCCCATTGACGTAGCCATGCCATTTGTTGCTACTCAGGCTGATTCGGCTCATGTCCAGTCTGAAGCTAACAAAGTGAACAACTTCATTGAGCACATTTAGCATATCCGCCAGCATGTTCATGACATATTGGACAGAGCCAATGCTAAGTACAAGCAACGACATGATCAACATAGGGTGCCACACCACTTCCAGGTGGGCGATAAAGTGTGGCTACATTTTTAGAAGGAGCGCCTCACTGGACCCCAACACAAGCTTCGCCTACTCTGATATGGGCCATACACCATCACCAAGGCTATAGGGAATAATGCCTTTGAGCTCAGTATTCCACCATTCCTTGGTCTGCACTAAGTATTCAATGTGGACCACCTTCAGCCCTATTTCCCACCTCTATTGGACACCTATGACATTGCAGAACAACTCACACCAATAGTCTTAAACCCAGAATGCATGGAACAGGTCACCATAGATTGTATCACAGACATGCAAATCAAGATCAATCACCCATAGAAGATCCAACTGTATCGGGTGGTCAAAGCTGGCCAACTCTTGCACCAAGGCAAGTGGTTCACCAAGGACCAAGTTTAGCAGAAGTTTCCTCATCTCATGGAGGAAATAAACGCAATGGGGACCATTGATTCCTAAAGGGGGGAGAAATGATCCAGGTGGATATTGGTGGCCACCCGCCTATTCCACTTGGGTCCCGACCATTTTTTCTTTCAGTTTTTCAGTTTCCTTAATAATAGCACAATTTACTACTTTTAGTAGTTTTTCGGGTCTTGAACTTCCGGAGCCGTTGTGAGGCCCTAAACGACATTTTTTTGGAAACACTTCTTCGGAAAACATGATTCTATTTCAAAATCATTATTAACAATTATTAATTGTAGTCCTCGGATAGATATTTCTAACAATGTATCATGTGCATCAAACGGAGATAGTATGCCAAAGTTACGACCCTGGGAAATTAATGTACCAATTTACCCCGACGAGGCCCATATTTTGGCGTTTCATCTCCTAGGGTTAGGTTTTTTGATGTTTAGAGTTTTCCATTGTTTCTCAATAATATATAGGTCTTCGAGCCTCATTGTAACACAAAGTTCAAAGGCCTGTAACAACTGTTGGTTGCTTTAATTGTTTTAACAATTCAAGCTCCACATAAATTGTCAACCCGAGAAGGTCTGTTTATTCCAAAGACAATCACGCACTGGATATGCTCAATTCCAAAAGAAAAAATAATGTTGTAGTAAAAAGTCACACAATTATTAATCATACAAATCTAATTATTCACACCCTGTTTAATCAAAGCTGAAGTTTACTTATGTTATAGTAGAAGCAATTCCTCTATTGCAGTTTTTAAGAATCCAAATAAAGGGAAATCATTCTGCAGGAAAGGAAACCAATCAACCATAACAGGGAACAGGACCCTATTCCTTTAATTAGGAACTTCAGCACCTGCTGCCTGACACTAATCACACTGTAGAAAAGATAAACTCAAGAAAACAGGACCCTATTCCCATGAACAGGAACCTTCAGCACCTGTCTCTTGTTTCTAATCACACTGCAGGAAAAGAAAGTAAAATTAATGGGAACATGACCCTATTCCTTTACACAGGAATCTTCAGCACCTGCTCTCAACATCAATCATACATTCAAACAGATAATCAGAAAAAGATCCCTTAACTTCTTAAGAATGAATGTACTAAACACATGCAGCGTTAAAGGAAACAGAATGCTCAATAAACTATAGAACTGTGTAACTGGTGTTTCAGCAAACAAAATTAAGTAAAGTGCGAATATCACAAAGAAATCTAACAAACTACAGGAACAGTTGGGTGAATCTTGTGATGAAGGCGGGCCATTTCCTTCTCACAAGATTCCCCAGGAAAGAATTAAATTGAAGCGCTCAAAAGGAACCTTTATTCATCTGTCAAAAAGGAATGATACATTACAACGGAGTCTAGCTCCTTTCTGCTAAAAAACAATGTTCTCTTGTAGTTTCTAACTCCCCTTATAATGATGATGTCTCCTCTTTTTAAAGAGGATACATCTCTTACAATTACATTAGAGAAAATCTATGTTTATCCCAAATCTGTTCTTCTTTCTTAAAACAGGGCTATTCTATTCTTCCATAAAAAGATATTGTTACAACAGATACAAAAAGAGTACTATCTTCAGAATAATCCATGTAACCACTTCCTTGCTCGTCTTCATGTTGTTGCCATTGTTCCAGAAAATACTCTTCCAGAATCGCAAATTACGTGTAGTGACGGAATTTGCGTGCCTGCTGACTGTTTCAGCAACGGAGTCGACTGTTTCAGCAACGGCTGATTGTTCCAGCACAACACATAAATTATCTGCGATCTTTTAGACTTATGTTAGCAACAATCTACCTTCGATTAATGATGAAATATAAGAGTAATATGGAATTATATGTAAACAGATTAAATATATAGTAAAGAAGAGGATTTTATATACCTTTGGATAAGTGAATGAAAATGATGATGGAATCCTTTTTAAACATGGTTATAAAGGTAAGGTGGTGTCAAAATATATAGTAAAAAGTGGTACATAGTGAGGTCCTAACATCCCCCCCAGCTGAAAGGGTTGCATGTCCTCAGGCAAGTCCTAGTCTGAGTCAGAGTCTGAGTAATAACTCTGTGCATGCAAGTTGCTCAAGCAGTAGCTGGAGAAGGTGGCTTCTGTCGGAGCTTGGAATCCTCGATTGTTCTGCAATTGCTGCCATGCTACAACCTCATCTCTGTCAGCCAATTGGCAGTGACACTGGTATTTTTCTGCAGGCATCCATAGAATTGGAAAATGAAAATGGTAACCAATCCAGTTTTCTCCACAATGCCGAATGCATCTGATGTAGTTAGGTACCCTGGAGAGTGCAGCTTGAAGATTATCAGGGCTGAAAGGGTGATACTCTTGTCTTTCCTTGCATGACTGTTGCCAAAACATAGTGTTGGCATTCGATGCAGCACTCTCCTTTACTCTGATTAGTTGTAGACACTTTAAAAGTGTTGAAGCCTGCAGTTGTTGTATGTACCTGTGCATTCCTGGCTTCTGCAAGAATCGGTGATATTGTGCTACAAACATGGCCGGATTTGAAGGTTCCGGTCTAATCCAAAGGAGCCGATTCTCCTCATTATGCCTACTTGCAATAAACGCAGTTTTCCAGGTGAGCTGATTGGCCAGGAATGAAACGAATGCCCTAATTTGTACATCACCTACAATTGGAGTGAGATTGACTTTTCTATTCTCAGGCATGGCCTCGTTATGGAGATAAAGTTCACACAAAAAATGTTGGTCACTTTCAGGGGCCTCAGCAAAAGTCTTAACAAATTGTTCCGCAGTAAGCAATTCATGAGGTCTGCCATCCTTTATTGCCTTCAATTGAAAATAAACCAAACGTTCAGAGAGGAAGAGAGAATAATTCAAGGAGGGTTTTCGGGTAGCCATCAATTTTTGCACTAATGAAAACATCAAAACCAACTTTTCCTTTGATTCCTTGACTTCTTTCTTGGAATCCTTGAGCTGTTGCAATGTCTATTCCCAAATATCCCAGTTGGCATACATGTGATTCTGCCAGGCCAACTTATGCTGCTGCAATATTTTATCTTGATCCACAGCATATTGTTTCTTCCAGTTATTCATAAGTTCTAATTGTTTCCATGGCAGGGTCTGTGTCCCGACATTATAAGTACTGGGTTGGGGCATTGTCTGAGTGGCTGAGCTGACTAACACAGGGCGGGATATCTGTGGTTTAGTTTCTTTTTCCAGACTTTTTGAGGGCCCTACTGGTTCTTGTGTGGTAGTAGGGCGTTCTTATTTAATTGCAGCTGATGTAGATGCCTTAGATACCTGAATTTTGACTACTTTGTATCCTGCCTGTTGGTAAATGTTACCACACTCATGGCACATGTATTCTCTGCATGGGTCCTTGTTTTGTGCTGATGCTGTGTGTGCCAACATGTAGAGATTCAATTCTCTATCAAAGGCTTCTCGTGCCATGATTAATTCTTTCTTATAAGCCTCTAGTTCTGACTTCAAAAACTCATTTTCCTCCAATAAAGATGCCATAGTGTGTGAACCCTGTGTGCTGGTTGATTCTGCTGGGGTTGCCTGCTGATCCATAGCTGTAGCTGGTTCTTGTGGAGCAGCTACAGCTGGTTTCCCTGTATTATCATGCTTGGTGTATGATTCTTGTACCACAGTGGCTGGTTCTTGTGTTTCAGCTTCTGGGTAAGTGACTGGTTCTTGTGTGGCAGTCACTGATTGATCAATAAACGATGTCATGTTACCCTGGGCCACTGGTTCTTGTGTGACAGCGCCACAGGACGAGACAGGTTGGGGAATTTGGAATGGTGATGAGGATTGAAGTTTTAACAGGATAGTGGCGGGGTCAGGAGAAATGGGAGTGACTTCAGTTTCAACAGTCATTTTCATTTTCCTTTTTGGTAGGAAAGAAAAGAAGTCAGTGTCTTTCCTTTTCTTTGTAGGAGAAGATTATTTTCTAGGGGAAGGGCTTTCGGAAGAAGTGAAAACTTGGGATGTGGCCCTTGTTTGTCGTTTTGAGACAGAGACTGTTGGGGGTCGTCTCTTTCTTTTATGAGTAGGTGGAGATGGGGGTGTTGGAGAGTCATTGCTAGAGATATGAATAGTGGGAAGGGGTGAATCTACTAAGTGGGATGAACTTGGGGGTAGGTCAACTGGTTCTGAGGATGGAATTACTGGGGGGTCTGGGATATCGTCCAGTTTCCTTTCATAAGAACTCTCAGGAGTTTCTTGGGAACTTCCAGCTTGTTGGGGAATTTCGGCTTGCTGGGGAATTTCGGCTTGCTAGGGAATGAGGAGTGGATTATTCAGAGGGGGGTTTTGCTGAGCAAAACCCCTCTGAATTAATAATTGACATAAACGATGATGGGTAAGGGATAACAATGGGAATTTAACCCGTCTGCAATAATATGACATGTTTTTGATACAACCAAGCAGATAATATGGAATATTGACTAATCGACCATGCCTCAAATGATTCATTAAAAAAAAGTCGTGTTGATAGACTACCTGGTAACGCCCTTCGCATGTCAAATAGTGCTTGATGAATTCAGATACTGTTGGCCATGGTCGAGGTAATGAATGTAGACTTATACCGCGGCCTTTAAGTTCAACCGGTTCTTCTGGAAGAAGAAAGTCTTGCTGTGCATTTAAAATAACTTGTTTCCTACTGAACCAGCGAGCCCCTATAACCGGAAAACCTGAAACTTGTGCTATATCTTCCTCTGTGACTGAAATTCGGACCCCTTGAACCACTGAATAATTCCCCTGAAGATTCTGTGCGAACTCTAAAACTTGCTGCTGATCAAATTCTCCTAACCTTTCGAAGTATGTTGTCCATCCTGCTTGTTGAAAAATTTGGCAGGCCTCCGGGAACAATTCGAGAAGAGTTATCGAACCAGGCTCGTGTCTGATAGCCGACCCTCCCATAGCTACTAGCTTGAGTCACATGCAGAGGCGCGGAGAACAGAAACACAGGCTTTGGTCAAGCTAATTGTTGCAATAGAGGATATGGAGTCTCGATGACGGCGGAAATGGATACGAATAATGACGGAGGATTGGATGATGTGAAATGATGATTCAGTTTTCGAAATTCCCCCCCCTACGTATGATGAAATGATTTTTAAGTGTGCGGGGATTGTAGTCATTATGAACAAGATCCTCTCTTTAAAATATTATTTAACTGCATTACATAAAAACCACATACCTTATATTTTTACCTTTGTCTTTAAAATTCGAAGTATAGAGTGCTTCATAATGGCTTGATATTAATGGAAGAATATGTAGATTTCTCTGAAATGTAGAACAGGAGCATATCAGGATCTGCTCAATACTGAATAATATTCACCCAAGGGATCTGAAGAGTAAAAGTGGAGAACTGAAAATCTTGTATAGCAGAAGAAAGAAATGATGTTTTAATGATGAAAAGATAAATGACAGGTTGCTGAAACTGGTGTTTCAGCAACGGAAAAATGAATTACGTGTTGCTGAAACTGGTGTTTCAGCAAAGGGAAAAATCAGGAAAATGGGATATAATGACTTGGGTTTAAGACAATTGGGGGAAGTATTTGCTAAGGGATAATTTCAGCAGTAAGGAACAGGAAATACTAGCTGAAGGATGATATTTCAGGAATGGTAGAAGTGGGAAAATGGAAAAAGGGAAATAATGTAGAAATGGGATAAAAGGGATATTGCTAGGAAATGGGTTGAAATGAAGGGAACAAGATTCTGTGATTGAAGCTTCAGATCTTCTTGTGATGAATCTGTCCTCCTTAATGAGTTTTTCCAGAATCTGCAAAATTCAATTGTAACATGCCAACCCTTGACAGGGATTATTAGTTTTAAATCTAATCTAATACTAAAAATACAGTGCAGAAAATTAAATGCTGTGAGGAGCAGAAGACTCCCCTAGAAAAAGATAGTGTGTATCAGTCATGCAAGCAGTCTTGAAATCCTCTTTAGAAACAGGGCGCTGGTACAAGCGAAGCCTATGACCATTGACTAGTAGAGGTGTTTTAGAATCATCAATTGTTAGAAGTCTTACTGTTCCATTAGAAAAAACAACATCTACTTCATATGGTCCAAGCCAACGTGTACGTAGCTTACCCTGAAAATTTTCAAACTGAGAGTCATACAATAAGGCCCAATTACCTTTTTGGAACTGCTTGTGTTTGATCATTTTATCATGCCACTTCATTCTTTGTTGTTGAATCATGGTTGTTTGGTGAATGGCATCTAATATCTTTTCATCCAACTCAAGAAGCTGCTGCAACCTAGCTGTCTGCACATCAGTCAAATCAAGATTAACAGCTAAAGCAGTTCTTAGAGTTTTAATTTCAAATTCCATAGGAAAAACAACATTTTTACCATAAACCAATTCATAGGGAGAAAAACCTGTAGTATTTCTCCAAGTAGTTCTGTAAGCCCATAGTGCTTCAGGGAGCCTTTGAGACCAATCCTTCCGGTTGTCCTTCACTGTTTTAGTTAGAATGGCTTCTAATACTTTATTTGTGCTTTCCACCTGCCCATTGGCCTGGGGGTGGTATGGTGTAGTCATTCTATGATGAATATGATATTTCTGAAGGGTAGACTTAAAACCATGGGAATTGAATGGAGGTCCTCCATCTGTAACTAGCTCTCTAGGAATTCCAAATCTGGTGAAGATTTCTTCAAATAAGAAAGCTAGGACAGCCTCTTCATTGGCTCTAATAAGTGCTTTGGCCTCCACCCATTTAGTCATATAGTCTGTAGAGACTAATATATAAGTTCTTTGATTGGATGGAGGATTAATGGGTCCTATGAAATCCAAGGCCCATCTTTCAAACGGTTCAGAAAATACCTGGGGGTTTAATGGCATTTGATCTCTATGATTGGGTTGACCCATTCTCTAGCAGCTGTCATAAGCCCTCACATATTTCTTTGCATTCTTAAATAATGAGGGTCAATAGTAACCCATCCTCAAAATTTTGTGTGCTGTTCTTTTATCAGCAAAATGCCCTCCACAAGGGCCATCATGACAAGCTTTTAGTATGTCATACACTTCATCTTCCCTAATGCATCTTCGGATTTCCTGATCAAGCCCTGTGTAGAAAAGACACCCACTTATCCAGCGATACCTGGCACTTTGTTGAACAATTATTCTCTTTTATCTGTATGACAAGTGTGATGGTAATTTTCCTGCAACCAAATAATTGGCAATATCTACATACCATGGAGAGTGAGCAGAAACTGCAAACAAATAATCATCAAGAAAAGAATCATCTACTGAAATATTATTATCAGTTTTTAACCGTGAAAGGAAACCAGCCACCACATTTTCTTTACCATGCCGATCTACAATTGTGATATCAAACTCCTGCAGTAATAACAGCCATCTGGTAACTCTAGCATTTGTGACAGATTTGTTCATTAAATACTTAATAGCCGAGTGGTTAGTGTGGACAAAAGTAGAATAACCAGTGATATAATGTCAAAATTTATTAAAGGCATAAATTACTGCAAGAAACTCCTTTTCGGTAACTGTATAATTAAGCTCAGCAGGGGTCATGCTCTTACTGATAAAGTAGATAGCATAAGGAAGATGATTCTCCTCTTGTCCCAAGACAGCTCCAATTGCAGTGTCTGAAGCATCAGAAGATATATGAAAAGGGAGGGCCCAATCAGGTCCCCTCAAAATAGGAGCAGTAGATAACTGATGCTTGAGTTCTTCAAAGGCTTTCTGACAAGAATTAGTCCACTTAAATTCAACATTTTTCATAAGAAACACAAATAATGGAGAAGCTATCTTAGAAAAATCTTTAATAAATCTTCTGTAGTATCCAGCATGTCCTAGAAAAATTCTCACATCAGTTTGTGTTTTAGGAACAGAAAGATTCTGAATGACCAATATTTTAGATGGATCTACCTGAATACCTTGAGATGAAATGAAATGTCCAAGCACTACTCCTTCACTCATCATCATATGACATTTTTCAGTACTTAGGGAGAGGTGAGCTTGTATGCATCGTTTAAGTACCTTCTCAAGATTTTGTAATGCATCTTCAAAAGACACACCATAAGGAGTAAAATCATCCATAAATATTTCCATAGAGTCATTCAGCATATCAGAAAAAATTCCTATAACAGCCCTCTGAAAAGTTGCTAGTGCATTACATAGCCCAAATGGGAGAACTCGATAAGAAAAAGTTCCCCAAGGGCTAGTGAAAGTGGTCTTGTCCTGGTCTTGGGGTGCAATTCTAATCTGATTATACCCACTGAATCCATCTAGAAAAGAAAAGAATTTCTTCCCTGCCAGACTATCCAACACCTGATCAATGAAAGGTAAAGGAAAGTGATATTTTTGAGTAGCTTTGTTCAAGGCTCTATAATCAACACATACTCTCCATTTCCCGTTTTTCTTAGGGAAAATTACCAGTGGGGAAACCCATTCACTGTCAGATATGGGGTATATAAATCCTACATTAAGCAATTTCTGAAGTTCTTCTTTAACAATTTCTCGTAAATTAGGGTTCATTCGTCTTTGGGGTTGACAGACTGGTCGGCATCCCTCTTTAATGTAAATTCGGTGAGTACATAGTTCAGAAGAGATTCCTTTCATATCCGTGTAATCCCATGCAAATGCTTCCTTATTTTCACGTAATAACTTCATTAACTGCTGTGTTTCAGCAACTGTTAGATCAGGATTTATGTTTAATGTCTTGCCAGGTTCAATTTCAACTGTTATGCTTTTAGATGAGATGGTGGTTAATGTCTGAGATAAGTCTTCAGATTCAATCTTTTCTTGGACATCTGTTTCAAAAATTGCAGTTAATTGATTGTGTGTTTCAGCAATTACAGAGGAAGGTTCACAAATAAAATTATTAATTATTTCATCCTCTGTATTGTCTTTAAGAGTTAAGGCTTGTCCAATAGTTAAAATGGGCTGAATAGCATTATCATCATAATCCATCCACATAGAATCTTCATTATTAATTATGGGTGTAGCATGAGGATAAAGAGTAAGCTGTTTGGTTTCATAACCGTTAGAAATTTTCATTGAACCAGATCTGCAACTAATAAAGGCATCAGCTGTGGCCAACCATGGCCTCCCCAGAATTAAAGGATGTCCCCCCAGCTTTGTTTTAGTTTGCAATACAACAAAATCAGCTGGGTAATTCCAGGATTCAACTGAGATAAGTATATCTTCAACAACTCCTTCCGGTTTAATTGTAGAACGGTCAGCCAATTCTAGAATAGTAGGTGTATCTCTGATTGTGTTATTCAGCTGTAACAACTGTGAAGTTTCAAGAGTCATTATGTTAATTGCAGCACCTAAATCTACCATAACTTGAGGAATCATTGTTTTACCAATTTGAACTGTCACGGTAGGATGGCCGGGGTCACCATATTTCACGGGAGGGGTTTTTCCGGACATTAATGCAGATAAATCACCCATCACATGTACTGTAAGGGGATCTTTAGTTTTCCTACCAGGTTTCTTAACACAAATATTCCTTATTGTTCTGGCATAAATTGGTACATCTCTTAGTGCCTGTAAAAGTGGAATTTTAACATACAAGTTTTGCAATTCCCCTAAAAGGTTAAAAGCAGGTGTTTCAGGCGTTCTAGTTAAAACTAAACGCTCGGGGAATGGTGGTTCTGTTATTTCTATACCCTTGTTAGAGGGTGGTTGTGCTTTCTTATGTTTCTCAGTTTCCTCTTTATCAGAATCAGAAGAAGGTATGTCATCAATAATAGGCTCTACTATTTTCTCGGATCTTAAATGAATATCATTACATTGAATAGTAGGAAATATAGGTTGATTCTGAATATCAATGACTTGCACAACTTTATTATTAGGATTAGGATTTGGTTGCACAGGTAGCTGGGGTCTCATTTGGTTATTTGGCGGAGCATTTGATGGCAGAGGAAGTGGTTGTTGAAATTGAGGAAATTGATTTGGATACGGGAGTTGTTGGCTTCTCCAATTTGAATTCCAAGGGTTAAAAGAAGATGGCTGCTGTGGGGGCCAAGGAGTCCACATTGCAGGATCAACAAAGGGAGGGTTTGATTGTTGCATGGGTGGGAAATTCATCTGATTAAAGAGTGGGTATTGCATTTGATTAAAGGGAGGGTAATTTGTTTGACTGAAAGCAGAATAATTATTCCAACGATTAAATGGCATACTAGAATTCATACCTTGTCCTTTTGGTTGCCATTGTCTTCTTTGAGTTAGCAGGTAAACTGCTTCAGCTTCTTCTTCCGTTGGCTGCAATGCTGCCTTTATTCCTGGTAGAGATGGACATTGTTGTGTTTCATGATCTTTCTCACAAAGGGTGCAGATTTGTATTTTGTCCAATGGGCACTCCCTTAGTGGATGTTTGTCTCTGCACTTCGGGCAAAAGACAGCCAGAGTTGCTTCTGCTTCAGCCTGCTTCTTTTTAACCTGCAAAGTGTCAATTTGTGAAGCAAACGAACTTAATATCTCAGTTTTAAATTCTTCAAGTAAATTACCTATTTCAGCTCTTGTTGCTCCCCCACTGGCTGATTTCTGCACTCTTGAATAAGTGGGATCTCTATTACTTACTCTGTTCCTTGCAGCTCCCCTTGAACACCTCTTACAAAGTTCAACAATCTCATCATATGATTCTTTAGATATATCTCCCTTGGCAAGCATGTTTAACATGTCTAAACAATCATCCCTTAATCCTCCAAGTAATATTGTTTTGCGAATTTCCTTACTTATATTCGGATGATCAGATCTCTGTATATTATACTGCAGCCTTTCTACGTAGTCCTCCAGATTCTCGTCCGGCTTTTGTGCCATATTGAATAGTTCGTCCTTCTTTTCTCTCGTCCGACAGTAGTCTTGATATTTAAGCAGAAATTTCTGTTTCATCTACTCCCATGTTGTGATTACCTGACTCCCAAGGCTCATGAACCATCTTAAAGCATTTCCTTTTAATGTTGCTGGAAACAATTTCAACTTTTGAGCATTAGTAACATAATCATAACTTCTGCATAATATATCAAATTCAAAAAGAAATTCATCCGGATCTTCAGAGGATAAACCATGGAAGTTAGGTAAAGCTGAAAATGGAATATTCTTCATAGGAGTTGTTCCTCTAGGGAGATCACTGATAGGAAATCCCAAGGTAAAGAGAGAATTTTCATCCTTTCCTTCTCCTTCAGGATCTACACGTCCTCCACCAAAGAAGTCTTCGTTGTTTCCTTCCATTGGCTGTTCTCCTACTGCACTTGCTCGATCGTCAAGATCTTCTACTGGCTCTTCAATGTTTTCCACTAGTCGTCCAACACTTTCTATTATTTCCTCAACGTGCTCTGCTGATTTTCTAGCACTTTCTTCTGACTCTCCAGCACTGACTGCTGGTTCTTTAATCACCGACTCCTCTATGTTTTCAGGGCCCACAACTTCCTCTGTTTTGTAATCTGATTGAGGGGAGTGCTGAATTTTTGGTCTTCGAGAACTTAATCTTTGTGATGATTCAACCTTTGATACAATCTCGTCAATGAAAGTCTTTCTTCCTCCCCTTCCTTTGCCCTTTCCACCTGTAGGGTTAGTTTTCTTCTGGGTTCTGCGTTCTCTCATACAATCTGCACATCTAGAAAGAAAATATTAATGCTTTTGAAATCTATAATTGCCTTCCCCGGCAACGGCGCCAAAATGTTGGTTGCTTTAATTGTTTTAACAATTCAAGCTCCCAATAAATTGTCAACCCGAGAAGGTCTGTTTATTCCAAAGACAATCACGCACTGAATATGCTCAATTCCAAAAGAAAAAATAATGTTGTAGTAAAAAGTCACACAATTATTAATCATACAAATCTAATTATTCACACACTGTTTAATCAAAGCTGAAGTTTACTTATGTTATAGTAGAAGCAATTCCTCTATTGCAGTTTTTAAGAATCCAAATAAAGGGAAATCATTCTGCAGGAAAGGAAACCAATCAACCATAACAGGGAACAGGACCCTATTCCTTTAATTAGGAACTTCAGCACCTGTTGCCTAACACTAATCACACTGTAGAAAAGATAGACTCAAGAAAACAGGACCCTATTTTATCCAGGGTAAAATCTTGATACCCTTAACCAAGACCTTTTAATTCGGCTGATAAATAGAATTGCAATTAATTAAAGACGTTAAAGAACTTAAATGAACAACTGTAGCTGTAAATAAGAGGAACATAAATGAACAAGATCAGCAATCATAAGAACACGTCGTTTGATGACGGAGTTCGTCCAGGAGGGACTACATCTCCGGGCCTCGGTGTCAAGATGGTGTAGGCCGCTGCATTATGTGCTGTAAGAAGAGATGTACATGGATGTGCTTTCCTATGACATACAAGGAAAAATTTCCCTCACGCAGGAGTGGCTTGACTTCTTTAAGAGATGTTCTACTGCAGAACTCTCATACATAAAGAAAGACTCATATCAGTATGACCATAGCTGACATGTAGCAAATAAGAGTATCCCGCCAATCTTGGCAAACAAGGGATCTCAACAATACACATAGCAAATAAGAGCATCCCGCCAATGTGGCATAAAAGGGGCTCATACATGACACAAATCCATAGCTGAAAGTACATCAATAACAACACAAAGCAAGATCCCACAACTCATGTATCAACTGGGATTTGCAAGACATAATGCCTCTCAACGAGAAATAAATGAAGAAGTACATGGAATACACATCATATACCTCATGCTGCCATTTGCTGAAGGCTGAGCAGCTCTGCGGCAGAATCTGAAAACATCATCAATCTTGTGGCGTCGAGAAAGTTGAAAATGACTGCTCACATGTGCAAATCCAACACCAGCATAGTCCACTTCCAAAAGTGGCTGGAAAATCGAAAACTCAGATGCAAAAACTGAGCACGCCATCAGACTCGTGGTGCTGAGTAGTGCTGAAACGACATAAAATTTGTCCCATTTGGAAAAAGTCAAAATTTCGCCCTCCTGAAAATTGAGCCTCAATCAGGGTTCCGCCTGCCTCTTTCTGGGCTCATGGTTCCACATGACCTGCATTAAAAAATAATAAATCTGGAACTGCGTGCGCGCTGCTCCATTCCCTGGGCGCACTGATCTGCAATTAAAAATATTAAAACTCGATCTGCGTGCGTGCTCCGCTCCTCCATGGCTTGGCGCACTGTAAAATGACGAGTTAATATAAAATTTCTGAGCGAAATAACCAACAAAGAAGTTGTTGGTGCATTGGTAAAAAAATGGAATTCGTTGAGGAGAGGTCGGGGGGTCAAATCCCGCCCCTCCATACTTGGCATACCTTTGTTTTTTTTTTAACCCAACAAATATTTTAAATGGGGGTCGGGCCCGCCTTGGGCGGCCCGCCCAACCAACTCCGCTTACAAATTAATGTTGAGAGGTTGAACGTATATATACGTTGTACTGTTGAGTGTTTTTTTTTAAAACATATATGCCGTATATACATGTTTGGGTTGTGGCCGTTGGTTAAATATGGTGGTGGTTGTGTGTTTTAAGTTGGAACGATGTGTGTTGTGTGTTGGGCCGCCCGTGGATCGGGCCGGCCCACGTGGCCAGGCGGGTTCGATTCCTGCCGACCCATTTATTATATGGTGCCATATGGGTTGAGTGGGGTGGCGGGGGTGGTGGCCTGCCACCCCTTTTTTTTAAATAATTTTTGTTATTAAAAACAACCTGGCCATTTTTAAAAATCCGGTTTTGGACCGTAGGAGTGCAATTAAACAGGCCACAATTTCGCCTGGAATCTGGCCTGAGCTTGCCGGAATCCGGTGGCCGGAAAAATTCCAATTTGTGTCCTCTTTAAGGCTGCCCAGTCACCAAGTCAACCTGGAACTTTGACCGCTTATAACATCTTCATACGGACTCGGAATTGAGTGCCGTCTGCGCCGTTGGATTCATAATTACGAGATCTACAACTTGAACTTGGTTCGAGAATCTTTTGAACACTTTGATTTTTGAGCCTTGTACTCAAGCCTCTTGTACCTGTACCTGATTATTCCACCTGGATCACTATTCCCATGAACAGGAACCTTCAGCACCTGTCTCTTGTTTCTAATCACACTGCAGGAAAAGAAAGTAAAATTAATGGGAACAGGACCCTATTCCTTTACACAGGAATCTTCAGTTTTATATCTCGGCATCGATCATGCAGCAAGCAGAGATAATCAAAAAAAAAGATCATAACTATATGAGGCCGATGTACTAAACACATGTAGCGTTAAAGGAAACAGAATGCTAAATAAACTACGAGAGCGTATGGCAGTGTTTGTGAACGAAATTAAGTAAAGTGTGAATATACCAAAGAAATCTAACAAACTACGGGGAATAAATCGGGTGAATCTTGTGATGAAGGCGGGCCCTTTCCTTGCAAGATTCCCCGAGGAAGAATTAAATTGAAGCGCTCAAAAGGAACCTTTATTCATCGTCAAAAGGAATGATACATTACAACGGGAGTCTAGCTCCTTTACGCTCAAAAAATGTTCTCTGTAGTTTCTAACTCTTTAGTTCTAATGATGATGTCTCCTCTTTTTAAGAAGGAGACATCTCTTTAATTACATTAGAGCAAATCTGTATCTTATCCCAAATGTTCTTCTTTCTTAAAACGGGGCTATTCTGTTCTTCCATAAAAATGTATTGTTACAACGAGATACAAAAGAGTACATCTTCGGGAATAATCCGTGTAACCACTTCCTTTCTCGTCTTCATGTTGTTGCCATTGTTCCAAAAAATACTCTTCCCCGGAGACCGCAAATTACGGTAGTGACGGAATTTGCGTGCCTCTATTTGTTTCGGCAATGGAGTCGGCTTGTTTCGACCTTATTTGATTGTTCAGCCTATTACATAAAATATACGATCTTTTAGACTTATGTTAGCAACAATATATCTTCGATTAATGATGAAATATAAGAGTAATATGGAATTATATGTAAACAGATTAAATATATAGTAAAGAAGAGGATTTTATATACCTTTGGATAAAGTGAATGAAAATGATGATGGAATCCTTTTTAAACATGGTTATAAAGGTAAGGTGGTGTCAAAATATATAGTAAAAAATGGTACATAGTGAGGTCCTAACAACAACCACATCTCTTCTCAGAGATAAGCTACCAGCGCCCTAGCTAGTTTATTTCCATTATGTCTGTAAACATATTTTAGTTATTTGATATTAATGAAATGAAGTGTGATTTCTGCTGCATTTTTATATTTATGGTTATATGTGTATTTTGTTGCGTTCCTGTATAAATCCAGATCAAAATTCTTATTCATGCCTAGAATTTGAATTTTTTTTTGCAAATTTTGTTTGTGTCTATTTTTCGAATTTGCTTAAGGTTGATTAACCTTTTGGCTTGTAAGTGTTGGGAAAAGTTATTTTCAGGCGCATTCTGGTGATTTTGAGATATTTCCAATTTTTCTTCGGATCCATGACCGCTAACCTGTCATGGCAGGTATTTGATTCTAAACTAGCATATAGGTTAGGGAATTCACTTTCTGTTGCACTTCTATATACTAGCCTCCATTAAGATCACTTTCCATAGGGACGAACCCATCATGTCATGACTATTTAACCAATTTCACTCACCGATTTTTTAAATCATGACTTAGTGGTAGAGTCATCCTTTACATGGGCTTCCTAGTTAGTTCCTCGCTAGCATTTGTCGCCCATGCTGCAATCTGTGTAGGTTCGAGAGTCCTATTTAGTCCCGCCATGACTTATGCGTTGAAGCTTCATTCTTCTTCTTCTTCGTTATCTTTATTCTGGCCATATACCTTTGAGGCTCCCATTGTTGTCGATTTGTATTGTTGCATTGCATATTGACCACTTGTTTATCTGGGCCTTTAATCAGCTTCATTTGGACTCGTGTTTAAGCCCTCTTTTGACCATGTCTTTTTGCACAAGTTAACCATGCAATCACTTAGCCTTCGCAACTTGACACCTTTACACATGGATGGAACATTCATTCGAGTATCACTTACCAGTTTTTTCCACCTTGCATCGAGCATAGGATTGTTCCTATCCCAGGAACTAGTGCATCTGTTTACCAACACTCGTTTTATCCATTGTATTATAGGCATTATTTTATTCTTTTTCAAGCTTTGAAATATGAAAAATATAAAAGAAAATTAAATATTTGAAAAAGAGCAGGAATGGGACAATACTTCCATACTTGATGGCAACTATAGTGTCAGTTGTGCCACCCTTGAACAAAGCACAAAAAAGCTAAGTATTTTTCCATTTCGGATGGTTTTGGTTTTTGACTTAGGAGAAGCCATAACCTTGTTATCGAGTCAGTACTCCCCCAGTTGGTTATCTCTTCCAATCATATGGAGAGTTTGTTTATTCCTTCTGCTTGAAAAACTTATACAGAGTTATCATTTGCTTCCATAGTCAAAATGAGTCGTGTTTTTGTTCAAGGGAAGTTAACTTGAGTCGAACTTTCTGTGGTGTCTCTTAACTCATTTTTTAGTTGGCCATCTCGGTCTATCAGTATCTTGTCCTACCACATTAGCTATTTGGTCCTTTGCTCATGCTGGTTTGAGAAGGTCTCCATTGACTTCTTGATGTCAGGTTTGTCTCTTATAGACTTAGACATATTGCTCTGAGAGTAAACCTAGAGCCACACCCTAGCCCTATTTACATCATTGATAGGTGACCTTGTGCTCAGCATTTGATCAACATCATGGGTCTTTAATTGAGTGGTGTTAGTACCCTGTAATCTATAGTATCGCAAGGTGACTGGTTATTTTTCTCAGATCTTTTGTATTGTCAATAATATTCCACGGCTGTCATTTATTTCCAGAAAAAGGAAGGGAAATCCTCACCGTCGAGAACTTAAAAGAAATCAATCTGCCTTTCAGTTCAGTGGAAACGGGAAAGTGTTGCTGATAAGGTGTAATGGTGAGAAAACTTCGTTTCTACCCTCCTTCATCTCATGTACCTTCTTTTGCTCTTCATTTTTCCATTTTCTAAAGTACCACACTTCATTTATTTCAAACCCATTTTTTAACTATTAGATTTTTTTAGTTAAAAATATAGCTACGCCCACCCACTAACAGCCATATCATTTTACCGTTTAAAATTACCGTATATTTCCTTATTTTCAGCTTCGCCCCCCAATTTAGGCCGCTTGCACTACAAGTGATGCAGGCAGGACCTGCGAACCCCAGAATCTTTCTTCACTCATGTAAGAAAACATGCACCTCAAATAATTGCCCAATTCAACTTCAATACACGGCAATTTTCAATAAATGTGCGGAAGCTTGTAATTTCACATACATACAAAATGTAAATCAATCATACCATTCATTAGGTAATTCCATATTCTTTCCTAAAAGCTTCATCTGGCAATCCTTTCAGTATAAGTTCACACAACCATTCTCCAAGCCAATAACCTTTGGTCCATCACTTTATGGTTTATGAAAACCATATTCTCATTCAGCAAGATTCTTCAAATTTCAAATCAAAACTGATGCATTAACCCTCATTTCAAATGAAATCCAATCAATTCAACATTCCCAATGTTTCAAAAATATGCATATACAAATTCATCTACCAAATAAACTCTAATCAATGTTATGAAACAATCTATCTCTTCATGTGAGTAAACCCAACTCACAAATTTCATTTTTTTATAATGCCAGACTTTAAATTCAAGAATGCGCCCATGCCACCATACCATAAGGAATTATATATTCCCATGTAATCGACTTTTACAGCAATTCATTTTAATCATTATTTATGTAATCGACTTTTACAGCAATTTATTCTAATGAGAATCTTTCCACGTTGACCATTGCGTACAGTGCAACTCAACATTTAACATTATCTCAACCATATCTTACCCGTTTGAATCAATCCTACCCGGGTATACCATCTGCGGAATTGCGCCTTCGGCTCGTAGTACTGCACCAAATATTAAAAATGCATTTTTTTCCCAGGACGCTTATCAAGCTCAAAAATCAAATGCCCATGCTTATTATACTCTCCAACCATGTGAATATTTTTAATTCAACAATTTATCCTCCAAACTCAACACAATTTGAATCGATTCAAGATTACGGAAAAACGCGAGATCGGAAAATCAACACAAATTGAATCGATTCAAGACTCTGGAAAACGCAGATCAGAAACTCAACACAAATTGAATTGATTCAAGACTCTGGGAAAACGCAGATAAGTTTAAAACACTGATCGATTTCGACCAGACTCTGATTGAAATCGAATATAATAAACTTACCTCACCTTATTCCAAACTCGCAACATGCATTATCAAATCAACATTCAACGCTATCAGACATTGAATTCTCCAGCGCTTACTGTTCTGACTTCTCACAACTCATTTTCTTTGGCATTACACCCTATGGATTGATTACAGTGCTGACATTCCACCACAGGATTCAAACGCAGACTAGACTTATTTGATAATTACTCACTGGTATTTAATTAAAGCGTTTTTCACAAAGAATGATTAAATTCCTTTTGTTTTGATCCACAGATATCTGGCATTTGCAAACAGATCTTATAAGTAGATTATATGATTTCAAACCTGCATACCACCCAATTTCAATGCCGCAGCATGTCATGGAAATTCCCAATCTGTAGCAGATTAAATTATTCTATTTCCATCAATTCACCCAATGCCTTACGTTCTAATTTGAACGATGTCCTTGTTTCAAAACAGTTAAAAAAAAATGTTCCATCTCACATGTGAAACACAACTCTTCGATGCTATTCATTTCAGTCAACGCACCATACATTCGTATCCCATACCATCACTAAGTCGATCCATCATTACCAGTCCAAATTCTGGTACCTCATCACAACAGTTTAATTTGATTTCACCAAAGTGAGTGTGCCTTAACGAATTCGAAGTCGATATACAGAAATATACATTACTCAATGAATTAAACACAAAATTTTGAAAACACTTCCACATTAACAATGAAAATACTTACAACCTTTTCTTCCTGACCAAGTATTCAACGTTCATGGCCCTTACAATTTTCCAAAGGCTTACAGCCTTGGCTGTTCAAAACCTACTCTCAATCACTCTCACTCTCCCATTCAAGTCTCTTTTGCCTTTGAGGCCTTCTAATTTATACAAATTAAAAATGCACTAAATTGAGTTCTATCCCTTTAAAATCTCAACAAATCCCTAAATCTCTCAACATCCCTAAAAGATAGATTTTTATCCCTAAAACTTAGAAACTAATTCCAACTTAGGCTCCATCATTAATTCTAAATTATCTTGAAACTAATTTCTCTCATGTTTCCAGTGGTTTGGAAACATTTACAAATTCTCACAAATAATTAATTAAAATATAATTAATCACTCAAAATAATATTAATATTTACATGAAATTTAATATTTCTTCAAAACATGAAACCCCCTAGCTTAGATAAAATACAAGGTGTTTTTCGGAGCTAATGCTCCTGCATCAGACTCCCCATGTAAGAAAATTCATGACCACCTGGTCATAAGTCTGGATAATTATTTCCTCTTGGATCCCAAATTTTATTTTGTAATCTTTCCTTGCTTGTCAATTGCTTTACTGTTGTTGTTATCTGCTGTTGTCCTCCAGGTTTCCATATTTTGTGTTGTAATGCTCCACTTTCTCTGCTCTCATAATCTTCTGTTGTCTTTCTTTTGCTGCTTCTCTTTTGTCTTACTGCTGCTGGTCTCTTTCGGGATTCTTTCGTCATCAGTCTTCTGATACTTTCAATCTCTCGGTCCAATAAACCTCCCGGCTGTTGATTTCTTGCTGCCTGCTGAGCTAAGACGGCTTGCTCAGTTTTTACTTTCTCTATCTGTGTTGTCACTTGCTGACTTCTTGCTTCTTTGCTTGTTTCTGTTCTGATTGCCACCCGATCATCCATGCCCTCTTGTATTCTAGAACATAAAACTTCTTCTTCCTTCATTTGACTGCTCAACTGAGTCAAATGTTCTGCAACAATACCTGCATTCACAAAACACTTGTTAGAACAAAAATCATAAGGCATCAGTGCCTTGTCTTCCTTTGCCAGCATTTCAGTATGTTGTCCTGAAATTTCCATCTCAATCAGCACATCATTATGCTGATTCTCTCTGCCCAAAGAATCCTCTGAAGAATTCTCAAGACTGTCAACCAGGCTTTCTCTCACATCATCTGCTTCCATGATATCTTTCTGCACTCGTTCATTGTACTGAACTCTTTCTTCTGCCATCTCCCTGTCATACTCTGAATTCTTCAACAAATATTCTAGCAATGCAATTTCTCTGTGACATTGCTGAAGCATAACATCACTATCAGTTACAGTCCCTGCATTCATACACAACTTGTCAGTTTGAAAACTACAAGTCTCAACAACTTTAATCGTCGGTTCATATACCAGCTCTTTCAGCTGATCATCTTCTTCATTCACATGAACTTCCTCTTGTACTGTAACAGCAAAAGCATCACTGCTTTCTTCTTCAAAGTACTTATCTCCCGAGAGATTCTTTTCCATGATTGTGACAGTTTCACAAGATTGTGCATCCTTTTCAACAAAACCTGTAATCACATCACAACTGTCAGCTATAAAAACACAAGAGTTCACATTATCCAGCTGATCTGGATCTGCCCAGTAATTCAAGAAATCATCAATTATCTCCTCCTCTGTTTGATCAATGGAAACCTCCTCTTCCAACTCAGCTGCTCTGAGTTGCGTACACTTCAACTGTACATCCATCATCTGCTCGAGCTTCTTCAGCTCTTCCATTAACTGCATGTTTATCTGTCGATCTCTTTTCTACTGTAGCCTCTGCCACTTCACTCTCTTTCCCTTCAGTGGAAAGATCCATCCTCTATTCTGGTTTTCCTGCTCTTGCAGCCATTCTTCTAGTACCTGTAATTGTACTTTTATTACTGCAATCTCTCTTTTTATGACCTCATCAGTCATCTCACCTCTATGGCATTCCTATGAACCTTTTCTCTGATCCTCCATGATCATCTTCTCCATGATTTTCTCACTCATCACGAGTTGTACTAGCCTCTGCAACAACAATCTCTTCTACTGCCACTTACCTCACCAAGCTCTCCTCACTCAGTCTTTTGGTAAGTACTGGTTCACTGCCTCTGGAACCTCTTGAGCATTCTCCTCTACTCTCTTTCTAGGCTATCTCTTCAAATCACTTTCTTCTTTAGGACACTGCAATTGTCCTCCCTATCCAGCCTTTAGTTGAATGTCAGGTTCACTGCCATCATATTTTCTGCAACCATAAACTTCAATCACAACTTTCAAATCAGGAAATCATCTCACCTTTAAGATCTTGCATGATCTTGTTCTCCATTCGCTGCTGCAATCATGTTCACTGCAATTGTGTAGCTTACATATCAGATTAAAACACATTCAAATAAAATACTTCAGTTCTCAACAGAACTTTCCTGTCCTCATTCAGAAAACCAACATCTTCAACAGAGCATTCCAGCTCTGATACCAAAAATTGATGCAGGCAGGACTTGCAAACCCTAGAATCTTTTTTCACTCATGTAAGAAAACATGCACCTCAAATAATTGCCCAATTCAACTTCAATACACGGCAATTTTCAATAAATGTGCGGAAGCTTGTAATTTCACATACATACAAAATGTAAATCAATCATACCATTCATTAGGTAATTCCATATTCTTTCCTAAAAGCTTCATCTGGCAATCCTTTCAGTACAATTTCACACAACCATTCTCCAAGCCAATAACCTTTGGTCCATCACTTTATGGTTTATGAAAACCATATTCTCATTCAGCAAGATTCTTCAAATTTCAAATCAAAACTCATCCATTAACCCTCATTTCAAATGAAATCCAATCAATTCAATATTCCCAATGTTTCAAAAATATGCATATACAAATGCATCTACCAAATAAAATTTAATCAATGTTATGAAACAATCTATTTCTTCAATGTGAGTAACCCCAACTCACAAATTTCATTTTAATAATGCCAGACTTTAAATTCAAGAATGCGCCCATGCCACCATACCATATGGAATTATATATTTCCATGTAATCGACTTTTACAGCAATTCATTTTAATCATTGACTATGTAATCGACTTTTACAGCAATTTATTTACAGAATCTTTCCACGTTGACCATTACTGTGCAATTACACAACTCAACATTTAACATTTATCTCAACTTCATATCTTACCCGTTTGAATCAATCTCTGGACTGCGCCATCTCTGGACTGCGCCTTCTGGCTCATTATTTCTGCACCAAATATTAAAAATGCATTTTTTTTCCCAATCTGCTTATCAAGCTCAAAAAATCAAATGCCCATGCTTATTATACTATCCAACCATGTGAATGTTTTAATTCAACAGTTTATCCTCCCAAATCAACACAATTTGAATCGATTCAAGATTCTGGAAAATGTAGATCAGAAACTCAACACAAATTGAATCGATTTAAGACTCTGGAAAACGCAGATCAGAAATTCAACACAAATTTGAATCGATTTAAGACTCTGGAAAACGCAGATTAGAAACTCAACACAATTTTGAATTGATTTAAGGCTCTAGAAAACGCAGACCAGTTTAAAACATTGATCTATTTCAACCAGACTCTGATTGAAATCGAATACCCACATAATAAACTTACCTCACCTTATTCCAAACTCGCAGTACGCATTATCAAATCAACATTCAACGCTATCAGACATTGAATTCTCCAGCGCTTACTGTTCTGACTTCTCACAACTCATTTTCTTATTACACCTTATGGATTGATTACAGCGCTGGCATTCCACCACAGAATTCAAACGAAGACTAGACTTATCTGATAATTACTCACTGGTCTTTAATTAAAGCGTTTTTCACAAAGAATGGTTAAATTCCTTTTGTTTCGATCCACAGATAACGGGCATTTGCAAACAGATCTTATAAGTAGATTATATGATTTCAAACCTGCATACCGCCCAATTTCAAAGTCGCAGCGTGTCATGGAAATTCCCAATCTGTAGTAGATTAAATTACTCTATTTCCATCGATTCACCCAATGCCTTACATTCTAATTTGAACGCTGTCCCTGTTTCAAACCAGTTAAAAAAAAAGTTCCATCTCACATGTGAAACACAACTCTTCAATGCTATTCATTTTAGTCAACGTACCATACATTCATATCCCATACCATAACTAAGTCGATCCATCATTACCAGTCCAAATTCTGGTACCTCATCACAACAGTTTAATTTGATTTCACCAAAGTGAGTGCGCCTTAACGAATTTGAAGTCCATATACAGAAATATACATTACTCAATGAATTAAACACAAAATTCTGAAAACACTTCCACATTAATAATGAAAATACTTACAACCTTTTCTTCCTGGCTAAGTATTCAACGTGCATGGCCCTTACAAATTTCCAGAGGCTTACAGCCTTGGCTGTTCAAAACCTACTCTCAATCACTCTCACTCTTCCCCCATGCCTTGAGGCTTGTTGAATTTATACAATTTTAAAAATGATCTAATTAAATGCTCAACTTCTTTAATATCTCAACAAATCCCTAAATCTCTCAACATCCCTAAAAGATAGATTTTTATCCCTAAAACTTAGAAACTAATTCCAACTTAGGCTCCATCATTAATTCTAAATTATCTTAAAACTAATTTCTCTCATGTTTCTAGGAATTTGGAAACATTTACAAATTCTCACAAATAATTAATTAATCACTCAAAATAACATAATACTGCAATAAATGAATATTTTTCAAAACATGAAAACCCCCTAGCTTAGATAAAATACAAGGTGTTTTTCCCGAGCTAATGCTCCCGCATCAACAAGGAAAAGACCCTCTAAAGTGAGGTTATAAAGGAGGTTTTTAGTGTTAAAAATTGGCCAAAATTGTCAAAAAAACATTTTCTACAACATCCGTTTATGGTTACAGAGGTTTTTGTGGAGCTTTTAACGGAAATTCAACACAACTAAAAAAAATGGGCGACTGGAGGTTATTACAAATGTTTTCTTTCATCGGTGTGCTACTCTGGCTTTAACGCACCAGTGCGTACATGTATAAGTTTCCCTGGGGTGGTCGAAGGAGAATTCACCAAGCTGTTATGGTATAAAACCACACCGGACATAGTGTTGGTGATACAATGCATGGGGCTGTTCTAACTGGTCTTGGGATTTGTGTGGTGCCCATAGGTCTTATCAACACACCGGTGCATAGGCTTATAGAAACGTGCAGGTGCGCAGTATCACACAAATGCACTGAGATTTATAATTGATATCGGTATTCTTGCGGTGCCCATAGGTCGTACAAATACACCGGTGCGTATAGACACATAAACACCTCGGTGCGCAGTATCACACAAACTCACTGAGATTTATAATTGGTATCAGTATTCATGTGGTGCCCATAGGTCGTACAACGACACTGATGTGTATAGACACATAAACACACCGGTGCATCGTACCGCACAAACACACTGACATTTTTAATTGGTTTTGGTATTTGTGCGGTGCCCATAGGTCGTAGAAATGCACCAGTGTGCTTCAAAATACAAATGCACCAATGTACTGTTAAATGGCACGCACCCATTTTCACTTTTTAATTTTTAGAAACATCGACCTGTGACAGTGAAATTATTGTGATTGTTTTAAATTCAGTATTCATCAAAAGTCGACACATCTTATAACAATATTCATATTAATTAAATTTTTATTAATGCATTTGAATATGATGTTTGGATTAAATTTTTATATCATATCATAATTATTGTGGTTTTTTAAAATTCACTATTCATCAAAAGTCGACACATATATATCTTATAACAATATTCATATGAATTAAATTTGTATTAGTGCATTTGAGAACGACAATGGAGAACGGAATAGCGACAATGGAGAACACAATAGAATAAATTAAAACATATTTTATTATATATATATAAGATTGTCTTCGTCATACAAAATGGGATAGTTATTGGTATCCCTTTGTCTTTCAATTGGGACACAATGTCCATTACATTAAACAAAATTTTTGATTTCACAGACATATTTCAAAAAATACAACGCCTTGCTTTGATATCCAAACATAGTGATCATCATTCTTCACTTGAATTGCTGCCACTGCTAGAGCTACTTCCATGACTTGGGGTTATTTTCAAGAATGTTTTGTTCATGGTGTTTATTGTTTTCTTCTTTTTCACCTTCCATCTACAAACATAAAAATAAACTGAAATGAGTGTATATACATTGGTGAGAATAATGAAAATTGCAATATTAAATAATATACATCAATGTAAATCGAAAAGAAAAATGACGTACTATATCAACAATTGACTCATAAACTACACACATTCTTTCAAAACCATGTACCATGCCATCTTTCAAAATTTCATCTATTAGCGCAGTTCCATACTTTGTTTCCAGCAAGTTTTATACCCCATAACAAATCATATATTTAATATAAAATATTTTTTTGTTCTATTAATTATAGATGGAGCTAAGTAAAACAAGATCGATAGATGCTTACAAATTCCAAAATTAATTTTTGATATGCCAACATATACTCACATCCCATATTTAACCCAATTTCAATCAATTCGTCTGATGGTTCTTCTTTGTATGTTAGCACCTGTTTGAAGACATTCAATGATGAATTTTGTAAAACAACTTAAAAAATACAAAAATGAAATCTAGTTCAGTTGTTATAAGGAAGTAACAATTACTCACAAACTTAGATATCAACCCTTTTCTTCCTTGTCGTCCTGTTTTATGTGCTGAATGGGTTTCATTTTCTTTTCTTTTCTGCAAGAAAATTCTTGAAAATTAATATTTAATGCTAAATTGTTTATTTATTGTACCTAATGATCAAAAAATTCAATTATTACATATTACATTTGAAGAATGTCGTTGTTGAGATGACTCTTCCTGCGATGCAATTTTGTCCATTCTTTGACCATCTCCTTGTACACCCTTTTGGACATTCCTATTGGCATATTTCTGATATCAATTCGTTCATCTTTTGAGATTTTCATAATCTTCCTGAAAATGTAACATGACAATAAAATATTTAATTTTTATATTGATTTATGAAAAGTAAATATAACAAAAGTGATATTTATAAATAATTCTAGACAAACATTTAAAGGAATATTACTTTTCATTCCTTCTTTTTTGTTGTTGTACATTTTTGCTATTAAAAGTCTGACATGTCTCATTGACCAATTCTCTGGAAACTCTTCCTGTAGTTTAGATAAAATTTGGTTCTTGGAATCATTAGATTGGTTTTTGTATTGTAAGTGGAAAGAACGTCTATACATTCGTTCCACTAGATCCCTCAAACTTTTGTAAAATTTTTTCCCCCTTTCGTTAACCTCCAGCACCACTCCAAATGAGCTAAGGAGCAATTCATTTTCATTTGCATGTTCTATTTTTTTTCTTTTCTTAGAACAACATTCCTTTTCTGAGTTGTTGGTCCCTGTAGAACATTAAACAGATGTGAATTAATAGATTGTTTGAAACATGTTATCTAATAATTTTAAGTATATTATTAATGAAAATTAAAAAAGAAACTCATATTGGATCGATAGTATTTTTTCATTCACCTGATTCATCCTTTTGCAATTTTTCCATCAAGCTTTTACGCTCTTCTGGTCCTAGATAAAAAATAATCTTATCGAGCTTCATCATTTTGTGGCTCTACATGATACATAGTAAACAATACATATTAGTTAAACTTACATATAGTTCAAAAATAATATTTTTTATAAAGAATTTACAAAGAACTTTCCTTTTTTGCTTTTCTTGATGTGTTATCAGTATTTTTGTTACTTGATCTCTTGTCAATCATTTCTTTATCAATAAAAAATATGTACCATATCATTCATTAATATATTTATAAATAAATTTTCAACTTTTCAGGTAAAAAATAAATCTCAAGAAACCGGTGCACCTTTCATGATGTACGCATCGCCGTCAGTGCGAGGGGGTATTAAAAACACATCGCAAAAATAGTATAATAGACAGTATGGTGTGTGTGGGTATTATAAACACACCACACAAACAATGTAATAGACCGTACGGTGCTATCCTCATAACATGGAGCACCGATTCCCTATTTCAGATATGGCACACTGATTTTAAAAAAATGTTTTCAAATTTTTTATTACATAGTACTTGTGCAGTGCGCTAGGTTACACAGGGCGCACCAATAAAAAAATTCCATTTTTTCCAAAATTCATGCAAGGGCCGACTGGATTGGGATCTGACTATGAAAGTCGTCTCGTGGGTTGGATGTAAATCTAAAATGAAAAGCCCTAATTTTGAAATCACAGAAACAGGGAGAAGAAAGGGCAGAAACAAAAAAAATGAAGGGTTTAGGGTAAAAATGGATAAAACTGTAGAAAAAGTAAAAAAAATAATCAAATTTAATCACGAGATGGTTTGAAATTCTATGATATAGGGTTTGAATCACCAGAGGTTAGGTTTCTGATTGTCTGAATACTTCTATTCGAATGTATTTTGCTGCTCCACAGTGCTCTCGTGCTCCCTTGCTCCAAGTATGTCTCCTGCAAATCTTTGGCTGGAAATTTTAGAAAAAATAGTGAAATAATGAAAAGTGTTTTGTATTTAAAGAATTATTTTATGAAATTAGATTTTCGTAAATATTTTTTCGCCCATTTTTCAATTTGCCACCTTTTTTTTCACTTAAAGAAAAAATAGAGTTGTGCTTTTTTTTATTTGCGTTTATTTGTCACCAGTGTGTCACTTAACAACACCACATTGGTGCGTCCTTTTGTAACACTGGCACCGGTGCGTAGTAACTAAAATGCACCGGGGCGATTATATGTACAGTAGCACTGATTTGCGGTTAAGGCACCGAAATTACTTTTAGGCGTGTACACCAAAATTTAGTGAACTCCAACCATAGAAATTGAGAATTAGATTTTTTTTTATTCTTGAGAATTAGAATAAGAATTAGAATTGAGAATTGGAATTGGATAAATTATTGATGGAAATAACTATTCTTCCAATGCATTCTATTTATTGCAGGAGGTCCCCACTAATTATGTGGAGAGAATGCAATGTGGGGCGTGTGAAGATGTAATACTACAGGGCCCAACTGGGAAATTGTGGCATGTGAACCTGTGCTATGCTAAGACATGGGAAGTTTTCACAAATGGTTGGGAAAGTTTTGTTTCTGTGTAGTTTATTGAAGTTGGAGATATTTTAGTTTTTAGACATGTTGGAAATGTACATTTTGGTGTGAAAATATTTGGGCCATTTATTTTCAAAACTACACCTCTTCTTCTTTCAAAAAAAGAAACTTGAACCTTTCCATAACCTGCAACAAGAAAATGTGCCCCATGATCTGCTTACTGACCCATGATCTGCTTGCTCATTTGTAAGTTCCTCCTCCATCTTGGCATCCAATTTCCTCTTTTCTCCTTTGTCCTTTCTATCTTGATCTTAACAAAATTTATACAATCTCTGTTTTACGAGAAACTGACCTTGAATGTTCTGGGAGAAATAACAAGAGTCCTTCATTTTGCATTTGTTAGCAGAAGAAGAACGATTTTCGACTAGACGATGCAGTTATTACATGCAGAGGCAATGGTTTCCCATAGAAAATGAGTATAGGGTTGAGCAGAGGAAAGACATTGAAAAATGGGTTATTACAATAGCTTTTCCAATGGGAAACCGATTTGCAGGTGGAAATATGGTAGTTGTAGGTATCTATCCTTTTCTTCCCACGCAAATGGTCACTGGATTTCCATTTATAATACAAGCATAATTTTTATTGGTTTCATCTACAGGACCACAACTCAGACAAGTTAGAGATTCCATTCATGTTCAATTGAAATCCAAAGATGTGATTTTATGTAATGTCAGCTTTGCTGGTAAAAGTTTATGTAAGCCAACTAAAGCTCGGAAAATTCTCCCAGCTGCTTCTAAACGCATTATGGAGAATCTTTCCCTTCATGGGACCTACTAGCCCGATCAACAACATCAATTTATCTTTCTCTGCTGTCCTTAAGGAAATGAGAATCCTTCCCTTCATGGTGCCTCTTGGATTTATCGACTGCCTCGATTGATTTTTCTCTACCATCAACTCCGCTCTCCATTTCTCCATCATGGGACCTCTTAACCCTATCGTTGGCCTCAACCGAATGCTCTCTACCAGTCTCAACCTGTACTCCTTTTCTCCTTTTGTACTCTGTCGAGTTCTATAGCCATCTGCATCCCTATAAGCATCTTTATTCGTCTTTCTGTTTGAAGCACTTATTTTCTCTGCTATAAAATTCTCAGCCGAAATTCGAACTCTCGTCTTTTCAAACCCTCATTTCCTTAGAAAAATTCTTGCTCGTTATTCGAACCCTCCGCTGCTCCAATATTGTACTTTATAGAATAACCCTGTTCCGGTGCGCAGGGTTTTATAGGTACACTAGTGCGTTTTGTAAGAACTAGGTTTATGTTTTGGCGCGGTGTTTTATGATGCACCAGTGTGGAAGAGTTGTGAAGCACTGGTGCGTTTGAGTACTAAGACACACCGGTGCGTGTTATGATGATAAGCGCACCGTATAAAGTTCTTTTTTTTGTATGTAAGATCATAATAAAATGATGATAATTCTAAAGTACATGAATTTATTTGCATTATTTTCTAAACTTTATTATGTTACAAAAATTCATATTATTCTAGATTTATTATTTTACAATTATTTACAAATTTAAATATTTTAATAAAATCATTTCACATTAATACAATTAAAATTTTAAAATTTTTTACATACAATTACAATTAAATTTAGAATTAGAATTAGAATTATAGTTACAATTACAATTTTACAATTTAACATACAATTACGATTAGAATTAGAATTAGAATTTTAATTTTACATACAATTACATTTATAATTAAAATTTTACAATTGCAATCATTTCACTGTAATACAATTAAAATTTTACAAATATTTTACATACAATTAGAATTAGAATTAGAATTAGAATTACATTTACAATTACAATTACAATTTTACAAATATTTTACATACAATTACAAGTACAAATACAATTACAATTTTAGAATTTTACATACAATTAGAATTACAATTACAATTTTACAATTTGTCATATATACAATTACAATTAAAATTAAAATTACAATCATTTCACAATAAATTAAATATTACAATTACAATTAAAATTTTACATTAAATATTTTACATACAATTACAGTTAAAATTACAATTACAAATACAAATAAAATTTTACAATTTTACATACAATTAAAATTTCAATTTCAATTACAATCATGACATAATATTTAATAAATATTATGGTCATTTAATATTAAATTAATTAATAAACATCACAATCATGATAACCATCGTACAACATCATTTTCGACTAAAAAACACATTCAAACATCAAATTAACATTATATATTAACATCATCACAACACAAACATCAAATATACATCTCATGTCAAATAACTCATGCTATCACAGACACATCTATCTGCAAGCTGCACATTAAATGAACATATCTAACATGGCCTAACAATATACACATCATGATGATCACCAACATGTAAATTAAGTACAATTGCAACATGAACATAAAATACATGGACCATATATATATATATATATATATATATATATGAATAATGTTAAAAATATACAACTGTAATATAAATGTCATGGATCAGCTGGTGCTAGTACAACATCAATAGAAGTACTAGTGGAGGCCTGCTCAGTCAATGGTGCAGCCTCAATGGTCGATGGTCCAGCTTGCTCATGATCATGACTAGTACTGATGGATGCTGCAGGCTGCTGACTGGATGTGGCCGATGGTCCAACCTCATCTCCATGACGAATGCTAGATGCTAGTGGAGCCTCATGCTCATCTGGCACGACGCGAGGTGAATGATCATGAGATGATGAGTCGCTTCTCGCGGACTGTCCATCACATGCTATGGCTCGACCATGCCTATAATGTGCAATAGTCCTCCTCAGTCACGTAAAAATTGTCATAGCTCCTACGACATGCCCCATCAAACTGTACATGTCACGCGACATGCCTCTCCACATCTGTAATAGCCTATCATTGGCCTATATGTCTCTGTAATGAGCGGCCCTGATGCCTGCCTCAAAAATCAATGCACTGAGTTGGTCGCCCAACTCCATCCTATATCTAGTATCAGGTCGACCGCGCCTTGCAAAAGTCGGTACTAGTGCACTAGCACGAGCATGTCTCTCTACACCGGCCTCCTGATGATCCTCGACATTTGGCATGCCCTGATCGTCATCAGGATCCGCACCTGGATCATATGGTGGTGCCGGAATCTCCTCGCCATCAAAAGAGCCAATGTCTGCAAATTATATACAAGTAAAAAACAATAATTAGACAATTTCATTACACAATTTAATAAAAACAAGTTAAAGAACATGTTAGAATAAATATAAAAAAAATAGTGATATTACCTCTATCATCTGGCGACTCATCATATGTGAAGAGGATGTTGGCACACCCTCACCAATCCAATCCAGCATAAGGACAGGGGATCATAATGAAGGCATGCAGCTTGTCAACACTGGCTAGTAATTCCAGTGCATCATGCGATATCCTAGTGGGAAACATAGTCTCTCCCCTCTTGGGCATCATCTACCGCAACATGTGCATCTGTTCCTCCAACATCGGCCTACGAGGCTGCTGAACAAAACTAGGCCTCATCTCTAGAAACCTCTCAAAAAATAAACAAAAAAGCTCTGAAGCAAAAGGGAAGTTGACCCTCCCTTGTGCATGAGCATGAAATTTATCTAAGGTTGTACAGAACTGCCGTAAAAAAATGGCAGACCACCTCACAAGTTGTGGCTCCTGTACTGAAGAATCAACATAATATAGAAGCGAGAAACTAATGCGTTGCCGTTCATTGGTGTTGTGTGAAATGGTCGAAATGAGAAGTGAGAGGCACTGCACATCCTCACTACCAAATGCACCAATACATAACTAACCTCCAGCGACCTGAAAATTTGCAGGAGACAGTACTGATGCTCCATTGTATCTCTGGGAGTAAATTAACTGAATCTATGCTAGAAAACCAGCTGGAACCTTTGGGAACGAGGGAAAATCCACCCTCTCCTCGATAGCCCTGTAATGAAATATATATCCTCCTTAGCGGGTGTGTACCACTGGTCACGACCAACCTGGAAAGCTTGTCGGTGGGCATTCCACATGTGGATAAGATGTCTCAAAAACACACTATGGGCCTTTAGGGAAGTAGCCTCCTCATAGAACTTGAGGAGGCCTACTTGCCTTAGGATCCCCTGGGTATCTGATATAATAGGGTGAGGGTACACATCTCTCTCCCTCTCTCATGCCTCCCACAGGCGAACCATGTCATATTGCTCCGACTGTTGTTTTTGTTCTCCCTCTTCTCTCTGAATCATTGACATATTAAATAATTTTTTTTTATTAAATCAGACATGTATTTAGGAATGTACATATATAATTTTTTTTGGAAAAAAAAATAGACAATTCGGTGTGCCACAAAAACAGTCATGCATCGGTTTCGGTGCGGCATTTGTTTGTTGCGCACCTGGGGCGGTGTCCCAGATGACATACAATGCACTGTATGCGGTGCACCTGAAAATTTTTAAAGCACCGTTGACTATATATGGTGTCATAAGAGCGGTGCGTTGACTAAAATATACTCCCCTATGCGTATAGTTGTGTCAGCACACCGACTTCCTGAAAAATTACATAGTCAACGGTGCGGTCTTTTACCAGCACGAACCGTTGACCTTGTTGAAATACCGAATGCCGTGCGATGACAGACACCGGGGCGGATATTACTGTCAATGCACCGTGTTGCTATTCCCATGGTCAATGGTGCGACTGGCTAAATGACCGCATTACACATTTTTTTAGATTTTAAAATAATGTGGGGCGCCTTTCGGTACCACCCTAGACACGATGCGGATACTGTTAGCACTGGTTGCGGTGTGGCCTATAAATTTTAAAGGAAGCATCGCTTACTGGTGCGAGATGAATGGCTCATGTGCACCACGCGAAAAATATTTTTTCTTTTCTTTTAAATGGTTAATTTTAAGGTTATTTGAAATTCTAATCCGCTAAAAAGCTTAATTATGGAAAAACAAGAAAAATACCTGTACATTTCGCTGTCGAGGAGGCATATCGGCTATAGAATTTGCAAAAGAAAATTTGCCCACCGTTTTGCAAAATGCAAGCTGGAGATTGGTGGGAAATGCACAGCAGAAGTGCGTGCAATGGGAGCAATGGGAGCAACGATGTTAGGGCGGCTCAGACGAGGATAAATTGCATCGGTGCTTGAGAGCTCTGGAGCAATGAGAAAAGTGAAAAATGCGGTTTTTTAGCCGTAATTTTTTTATTTGTTTAACCCTGTTTTGGTGCGTGGGGTTTTATAGGCGCATTGGTGTGGTTGCTTAAGACTACACCGGATAGTTTTAGTTTTGGCACGGTGTTTTATGATTCACCGGTGCAATTTCTTAACACCGCACCGGGCGGTTTCTGTTTTGGTGTGGTGTTTTATGATGCACTAGGGTGGAATAGTTGTGAAGCACCGGTGCTCTATAGTAATAGGACGCACCAGGTGTGTGTGTACGAAGTGCATGGTTTGCGGTGTGCCAATGTTTTATGCGATCGATGCTTTCTCTTGTAGAGTGCACCAGTGATTGAGAGCTCTGGAGCACTGAGAAAAGTGAAAAATGCGGTTTTTTGGCCGTATTTTTTTTTATTTAACCCTGTTCTAGTGCACGGGTTTTATAGGTGCACCGGTGTTGTTTCTTACGAATGCACTGGTCAGTTTCTATTTTGGCGCGGTGTTTTATGATACACCAGTGCGGTTTCTTAACACTGCACTGGGCGGTTTCTGTTTTGGCGCGGTGTTTTATAATGCATCGGCGCGGAAGAGTTGTGAAGCATCGGTGCTCTACAATAATAGGACACACTGGGTGGGTGTGTACGGAGTGCACGGTGTCCAGTGTGCCAATTTTTTGTGTGCACAGGTGCTTTCTCTTGTAGAGCGCACCGGTGATTGAGAGCTCTGGAGCATTGAGAAAAGTGAAAAATGTGGTTTTTTGGCCGTAATTTTTTTTATTTAACCCTTTTCCGGTGCGCGTGGTTTATAGGTGCACCAGTGCTGTTTCTTACGAACGCACCGGTCATTTTCTATTTTTGCGCAGTGTTTTATGATGCACCAGTGCAGTTTCTTAATACCGCACCAGGCGGATTCTGTTTTGGCATGGTGTTTTATGATGCACCGGTGCGGAAGAGTTGTGAAGCACTGGTGCTCTACAGTAATATGACACACTATGCGGGTGTGTACGGAGCACAGGGTGTCCGATGTGCCAATGTTTTGGGCACATCGGTGCTTTCTCTTATAGGGAGCATTGGTGCGGTTTTGGAGGATAAGCGCACCGAGTAGAAAACATCCGCAAAACCCTCCGCCTGCCAACCTCCTCTAGTAACCTCCACTAGAAACGGATGTATGGGGTATTTTTATAAGGGGTTCCTCAAAAACATCCCCTAGAGGGTCTTTTCCTTGTAGTGTTGATATATATATATATATATATATATATATATAACATATGGCATAGACCGCATAAGCCTTACCTTACCCCTTCCTTTCCTTTCACGTCGGCACTTCGCAAAAATCCTAGCCACATTCCATTTTCCACCTTATGACTCCGCCAATGCAATAAGTGGGACCCTTCCCACCACGTCACCCTTTCCCTGCCACCCATCGCACATAATAATCAAAATTTTTTATATTTACATATTAACACATCACAAGTCAATTGGTTTAAATGGTGATGTGATAAGTTATTCGCTGCGGTGTGTGATAAGCCTGAAATGTTGCTGTGTGTGGTAAACCTTAATGTTACGGTGTGATGTAAAGCTTAATGTTGCAGTGTGTGGTAAACCTTAATGTTGTGGTGCGCAGTAAACCTTAAAGGTTGCGATGTGCACAATTTGCGATATGGGTGAGACCGAATCGCATATCGTAGTTCGTAGGTCCAAGAGAATAAGAATTAAAAGAGAAGTTAAAAACATCAGAGTGCGAAGTGCGATGTAGTTCAAAGTAAAATATTAAAGAATTCAAGTCCGGGTGTATGAGGTTTGTGCGTTGTTTTATGAAGAAAGAGCTTACACGGTAGAAGGACCCGGGTAGGACTCGACAAGGAGCAAAAGGCAAAGTAATTTTGAACGTCGCGGTAGTAAGGAGATAGATAGAAAGGGTTGATTTGAGCAAAGGCGTTTGTACGAAACTATTATGTTATAACAGAAATAATGGAAAAAGGCAGTGAACGTGGCTAGCACAACCATCGGACCTACTAAATCAGCCAGTGCAACACCAGATTTGATTATCCAGCAACCGTTTTCTGAAGAAGCAGGGCCAGATGTCAGTAATATTTCATTTGCTTCCTCTTCGGCATCACACTAGCCAGACTATGATCACTCTAAAATTAATAATGGACTGCTAGGGCCACTATTATGGGCAGACTTATCTTATCACCGTCTGCATGGTTCCACTTGTCAACGTTTATCTTGAATGTAATTAAATGACTATCATTAAAACAGACGGAGTAACCGACTTATATTTTAGATAAATACTACATGCATTAGCAGTATCAAGGGAGGCCCAGGAAGGGAAGAACAATTATAAAGGATCATCTGGCTATAAACACTCTTTTTGATGAATTAAATGACACTTCTGTTTCCAGATTCTTGTGTTATGATCTCTGGTGAAGTGATTCTTTTCCTGTAATTTTCCATTTTCTAGTTTCACATATTGTTTTCTTTCTTTACTGTGGATAAGAAATTTTTGTGTAGGATTTACCATGGGGTACCCTACTCAGTCTTGAAGCAGTATTTATGTTTTCCTCTTAGATTTGAATGCATAATTCAGAGACGGTCTACTCTGCATTCACATTGAACCTCAATCTCTCCTCCTTTCCATTTCTCAAGCTGTAGAGATCCATTGACATGGATAACTTGCCTAGTCTCACATGATTTCGGTTATTCATCCATTTGAATCTGTTTACACCTGTTTGACTCCATAGCCCAATGGACCTCTTCTGCTGTCTCAACCATAAATTTTCAAACAAAACCCTATACACTAATAGCTAGCCTAAAATGACCCTATCAACAAAGCTATATCTAACAAAGAGATACCTCTCTGGGTCTAGGAGGGATAGATCCTAGGCCCGAAGTGGTTTTGATGTTACCTATGTAGTTTTGTTTTCAGCCTCAAAATTATGGAGTGATAACAAGTGGTTTCCCTTGTGTTCGACTTCAGCTTACATTATCACAGATTCGTGCACTACCTTGATTTCCATTTGAACCTATCGGTGGATATCTCACCTCTTTGTCATATTTCATTATTGTTTGGTTCAGAGGGTTTCTTCCGTGCGCTAGCTACATTTTGTGCATGCAAAAAACGTACTTTGGGTTGGTTACTTCACTTTGCTTCATCTGATTCCTTCCAAATCTTGGCCTACGGGTTGCACTTGCACTGGACTGATGTGGGATGCCTTAATGCCTTCCTTCCAGCAAATCTTTTCCCATCAACTTCGACTCATTGCTCTGGGAACAAGGTCTAGAGTTCTTTTGTCAGTACCTTAAGGTTTGCAGTCATCAGTGGCAGACTCCTTCGCTATCGACAGTGAGAATACATCAATGTCTCCTGATTGATAGATTATCTCAAGTGTTCAACTTCAACTCATTTATTCGCACTTTTTAGATTGTACTGGGGCACCTTGACACACATTATCATTATCGGCGAGTTGTCTCGCGTTTGTTAATGGTATACACCAATGACCAGTAATCAAACGATTTCTCACATGGTCGACCTCAACTCATTTATTCCCATTGTGTAGAATTGTGCCATGGTGATCGGTGAAGACCTCGAGTTTGCATCAACATTATTTGGTTCACTTTGACAACTCCTTCAGTTTTCTACCAGTGACACCATCCACCCTTATATGTTGTAGTTTCATCACATCAACATCTTATGTGTTGGCATCTGAGTTGCATGTTGTACCATTTTTTCTTCCACTTATGAGTTGGTACTTGGAGATTCAGTTGTCACTTCAGTGATCAGATATCTATGCAACATCATTGATCAGTCTTCTATATGTGATACTTGGACGTGATTTTGACTTATACTTCCAGGCAGTGATCAGATGATTCAATATGTACTTTACATTTCATTTATACTTGTATACATATTGGATTCACTCCATACTTGATATGCAAACATGCTTTTCTTTCACTGAGCATGGGTATGCCCACCTCAGACATGAGATATCTTTCTGATTTCTCCCACTGGTTTTTGGTAGGCTGAAATATGGTGAAGTCCTCTCTAGTCCTCGCAAGGTTCTTTCTATGCACATAATACATTTCGGCCATCATGTACCCCTTCTGGCCTCATATATTAGGGAGCATCTGTTATAGCATCATTTATCACCTCTATATACTTTATGACTTATGAATTGGCCTTGGGCAGCCCTTCCATTGAGACTTGGTCACATTTCTCAAAAAATTATATTTTAAAATCCATACGCAACTCTGCCCGGCTTTTTACACGTGCACACGTGGGTCCATCCATAGCCGAATTGCGTATGCTATTTAAAATATTTAAAATCAATATAATTTCCCTATTATTGAGGCAAGGCTTACGGTTTTTCCTATAACTTAACTAGCCCATCCCGTGGTCTAACTGTTCCCCAACTGAAAAACTAATTTGAGGAAGTATAAATACACCTCAAGGGAATGGCCTAAGGGAGGAGAGAGAGAATATTATTGATATTATAGCCTGTTATAGCCCTGACCAAGTCTGATATTTCCCCTGTGCCTCCTACACTTCCCAGGTTTCAGGAAACCCTTGTTTCCTTGTGATGATCGCCCTCATTATATGTGACATCCTTTGTGCACCATTTATGGAAGAATCTTTGTGAGGCTATGGCTAGACGAATCCGGAGGACGGTTTTGCTCAAGGCCGTGGAAGATCTCAGGTGATTTCTACACTATTATTTTATGTAGATGTTATCAATAAAAGAAGTACCATCCTGTTCCTGATGTTCATGTGTTATGTGTCTCTTATACATGCTTAATAATCTTCAATATTTTATTTCATGTTATCTTTATGAGATCATGTATGTTAATCTGCTAACATATAGGACATATATGTTGTAAAAGTAGTTTTTGTGCTTGTTCTTGACTAATTTATAGGTTATGGAGCAGGAGGATTAGTAGGGGGTTTTCACCGTATGAGAGCTACTACAAATGAAGGATAAACGGGTAAGGTCCATAATCCTCACTTTCTAGTTTAAAGCATAAAAGTTGGTAATTAGAGTCCTTCTTGTGATGACATGCCATCCGCTCTGTTAGGTATTTCAACCCAATACCTTAGGGTAGATTTTCCCATAACACTATCTGATTCTAAATCATGTTGAGGCCAAGACAATCCATCTACGCCATTGTTCCACAAATGAGCAGATTGCAAACATCTTCACCAAATCACTTGGAAGAGAAAAGTTCGAAAGATTCAGAATGATGTTTGAACTCACCAACATCCCTTCAGATTAAGGCGGGGAATATTAAAACCTAATATTTGGGATTAGGATAATGTAAATAGAAAATAAGGAGATTAGGAATATAAAGATACATTGGGAGGTGAAGCCCAAGAGTCTCTCCCTCCATGTATATATCCATGAGAAATCTTAATCCAAAATAATTATTCACATTGTGGAATTACCTCATCACTTGACATGGATATTTGAGTGTCTTTGGAGCCACTTGGATCATTCCTCCCCAATGAGGAGCTTTTGGTCCTCCAAAAGCATGAACATAATTTTCATTTGTTGTGTTACATTATCTGATAGGAAAAACTTCCTTCTCTTTCACCCTTGTTCTTCAGAGCCATAAGTGATGAGCTAACATCTGCATCCTCTACAAACCTGTAGTACAATCTTTACAAACTACATGTTCAATTACATGAAAAATCATGACCTAAGCATCCCCATACTTTCCAAGAGTATATAAGACACACTCTTTGGTCATGTGTACATCATAATAGAAACCAATTCCACAACTATCAATAAAAGGCCAAAAACATCATCATTGCTTTAATAAGTGATGGAAAACACATCATCACTTTTACAATTATATTGCAACGCATGATTTACAAAATGCGGCCATGACAGCCTACTATATCTAGTAAAACCATCTATTACTCAACAAAGTGAATGGGTCATCTCCTTGTGGCGGAATTGCTTCTTGAACATCTTCACGAGTTGGTTCCTGCATTGGAAATTTTTCCTTGAGGTGCGACTATGGATGGAGCCTCCAACATGTGGCTATTTTATTTCCACATTTGTTGCAATGATTGCAAAAAGTCTTCTTCCTCCAGACCTGTTGTTGGACTATATTAATCACTGTTAAATGACTAAGATGGTACACATAAATTATCAATCCAGGGATGTCTTTATTTCAATGACAGTTGCACTGTCTGTGCTGAGACATCAAACCAGAAGCAATTCAAAATAAAGAGAAATCATTGCTGAATTAAATGCTGGAAGAAATCACTCGTGAAAAAATAAAAACGATCTAAAGGAATGTAATCATGCCTCAATTAACTGTACCTAGCACGTCACACAAAAATTACCCAGCTGGTATCTCTAATCACATCCGTGTACCAACATAATAATATTGAAATTGGAGCAGATCTACTCACAGCCAGAACATAAACAACAACACTTCCTGTTTAGTCAATTTAATGTCTTAAATTGCTTACATAAATTATCAACCAAGGTTTGTAAATTGATGAAGTGTGGTGCACTGTATGTCCTTATTTAACCTTCTTCTTATTTCGTTGTTTGTATTTTATGTTGTTTTGGGGGTTTTTTTCTTTGATGTCTAAGAATGTTTAATCTAAAACTATGAAAGAAATTAAATGAATCTAATGAATTTTAAGAAGGAAGAAAAGGAAGTGTTCTTAAGTTAATCTAATTTACATAAAAATAAATCAAAAGAATGTTGGCTAGTTAGAATATAATCTGAAAAATAGAGTATCCATCTTGATGAATTCTTTCTGAGCATTAGTCCTATTCCATGGATCTAATTCCTATAACTGAGATTGAAATTGCAGTGCTATTCTAAGTGAAAGCAAAAAAGTAAATAGCTAATGTATGTTTAGTTACTCCAACATTCAATATGAAGTATTACCTTCTTGAGATGGTGTGTAAGAAACTACCTATACCTTAACTTCTAATGTTCTAGAAAAGCAAGTAAGGTGTGCAAAGGAAAACAACTAATGTATGATTAGTTACTCCAGCATTCAATATGAAGTATCACCTTCTTGAGATGATAAGTAACCAATTATACTTAATGATTTATAAAAGCAAGTAAAATATGCAAAGGAAGAACTCAGTAACTGCATGAATTAGACATTCAATCATTCAATTTAGAAACATGATAGAATCAATTTATTGGAATGACCTTTAGGAACATCAATGATACAATTAAATGAGGATCTAAAAATAAATGTGAAAGCATGTAAAGCTAATTGTAAACAACTAATGTATGTTTGATTTACTCCAACATTCAATGTGAAGTATTACCCTCATGATATGTTGTGTGAGAAATCAATCATACCATAGTTTCTAAGTTCCTAGAAAGCAAGTAAAATGTGCAGAGGAAAAACTCAATAATTGTATGAATTAGACATTCAATCATTTAATTTAGAATCATGTTCTGGAAATGACCTGTAAGAAAATCCATTGATACAATTAATTGATAATTCTATTCTAAGAAAGTAAAAGACAGAACAGTAAGGAAAACTAGATAACTGTGAATTCTTATTACTTTAAACTTGATTCAATTTGAAATTAGGAAGATCTATCTTCATGAAATGTTTTTAGAAGAACAAGGCTTACACAATTATGAATTAATGTTATGCTACTGATTAAAACTAAAATGAAACATTTAATCTACTTAGAACACAAAATTGCCAAAACTAGAGTAAGGAAAATTAAACTAAAAACAAAAATGAAAAAAACCTCCTCCAGTGCAGGGGCCCTCTGCAACTGATTCGGCTGAAATATTAGCTGGCTAAAGATACACTTAATAAATCATTAGCAACATACTATTTGTATTATGATAGAACAAAGTCTTAATACACAGCGTATCAGCAAAAACTTAAAACTTAACTTAAAACTTAATTGTTCTCGATTCTGTACAACCAGTATTTAAAGGAAATAAACATAACTGTCTATGAGCTAATTCTTCTACAGGTGGCTAATTCGACTTTTAGAATTGCAATTGGACTGTTTAACTCTTGATTTTCTACGATAGAGAAAATCAAGAGTCCTGCTATTCTCAGCTACTCGTCCTTTGACCACGCCTTTGACCACCATCTTAGGCCTTCTTTCTTATCGATATTGACCAAGTGAATAGGAAAAAATCCATGTGGAGATGATTCTGGAAATGCCCATGTGGCTCAATTCTCCATTTGACACCTAGAACCTGTCAGACTATGAGAGTAGCTACGGAATCCACGATTAGCTGCAGAATAGGCTGCGTTCTATAGCCAAATTACAAAAATCTATTCGAATAGCAAGAACATGAGAATATAACATGGAATTCATTTAGATGCATTCCTTGAGACAAAACATGGCATTTATCATTGATTGGAATATGTGATATTATGTGAAAGTAAGGGAAAAAGGTGAGAAATGATGACAGAGAGAGGATAATTCTGAGGTTAAACATACCCCCACTGCGAAGACATTGTGTGTCCTCATGCAATTTTCCAAAAATGTGAATTCTCCTCTCCTACTACATCTGTTCAGACACTTTTGCTAACACATCCAATTTCCTTCTTTTACTTTTATTTGAAGTGATTGTTGTCCTAGGTTTTCTCATAAGAAGCTTGTATTTGAGATTAATGATTTCCTTGTTTAGTGACTAGTTCTTTCTTTTCAACTTCTTGTTCTTGTTGTACCAAAGTTCTAAATGCAGAATGGTATTGTCATGAATTACCTTTTCCAACTTGTTTTGCAGCTTCAAGGCCTCCTTATCCTGTTTAATATGCCTATTCAATATCTCTAGTTTATAAATTTCCTGTTTGAGAGTTTCAACTAGAGGTTCTTGTGGATAGATAGGATTCACTGTTGCACTTGTATTCTCCAATGATTGTATGTAATCATATATTTCTTATTGTGCTGGGTCTATGCCTGGAGATTTCCTACTGGGACTACCTTTAAAATTATGAATAGGAGAATTTTGAGGACTGTGTGGAGGAGAAATATTGACAGGAGATGGTATTGGAGTTTCCTCATCTAAAATTAAAACCTTTGTCTCCTTTGGTAGCGTTTTCTTCATCGAACCTCAGAGTCTGGAGCTCCTTCTCAGTTTTGGAGGATTTACATTTTCCTCATTTGTATCTTTTCTCCTCTTTCTTATCTTTCCTCCTGTTAGAGTTGGTCTCTTTATCCCTCTGTCAGAGATCAAAATCTCTTTTGTTGCATTTCATTTTAGGTTTCTCATTCAGTCAGTTGCATTCCATTAGGAGCATGGATCATCTGACAGAAGGGTCTTTTCACTCATATCCATCATGTCATGTATCGGCTAGTTCGTATATGTTCATCAAAGTCCATCAAAATCATTTCCAGTCATTGACAGTCAATGTTTGGTCTTTTGGTGGGAAAGGGGTCATTTTTAGGGTTTTCAGTGTCATTAGGTCTAGGGTTTCAATAATTTAGTCTTAAAAGTGTCCAATAATGCCAGCAGGCACATGAGGAAGGTTCGAATAAAGTTTCACTGCAAAAATTCCATCGTCATAAAGCTTGATCATGATTCTTCTTCAAAACTCTGTTTTGAAGAAAAATCGTCAATTTGGTCTTTTGTAATAAATGCCATGTAATTTTAAAAAGTTTTTTAGTTGTGAAGATCTTCAGGCGCAACCCTGGTTTCCTTTTCCAAATCCCATGCCAGCTATCCCTACAAAAAATAGACAAGAGATTCATCATCAGTTCAAAAAATCAAAGTGGAAACCAAAAACAGAGTTATGTGAAAGTGTCAAAGTTCAAACATTAGAAAGTGGGTTATTTCAAATCAAAAAATCAAAGTCCAGGCCATAAAATATATTTTTGGTGTTTAAACAATTCATTTTCACGCAAGGGTTATCAAAGAGCAAAGAGAAAAATCGTGGAGGGAGAAGTCAGAGTTTGGAGGCTGAGTTGTTGGTGAATACACAGGCGCGGCGCACTGGTTGGAGGTCACGGCGCATAAGGTGGTCGCGGTGCATAGAGCCGCCCATCTCCTTGCAAGTTATAACGGGCGCGGCGCATACACCAAGTGCGGCGCACTGGGTTGTGCGTGCGACGCACAGGGCCAACACCAAAATTTTTGACATTGCCTCCAAGAAATTCCAAATCGCTCGGTCTAATTTCTCTATGTAAGTTCGACTGATATTGTATTTTCCATTAAACAGACTTTGGTATTGCTTGAAAGTTGATTATGAGAGTTTGAATACCAAAATTATAAACCCTCTCATTTGGTAAAAATATGCTCCTTAGGGTTTGAAATTTGAGTTTTAAAGTTTGATCTTGGTGCCAATATACTCCATCTCCCCCACATTGTTCATTCCTTTCCCATCACTGTCATAATATCATCAATAGTCCCTCCCCTATTCCCTTATATCCCAATTCATTTCCCATCACTTTCCCTTTCCCATATCACTTATAAAAATTCCCAAAATCCCAAGTTCCCCAAATAGTCAAGTGACTGTCCTCACACTTCAAATTTCACTTGACTGAACCACATTTTTCCCACTGTACTATTTCCCACAGTCCCTTCCTACTTGACACATATTTGGCATTGAAACAAAAACAACCAAATTCTTATTTTCATCTCATACAAATCAACATATACTTGGCATAGACCTTGCAACACCATGGAGACAAACATTGAAACATCATATGAACAAGACAATGATTCTACCACTGAGCTATATGCATCGAGAAGGCTTCGTAAAGGTGGAAAACATGTGAGAGAAGAGCCCACCTCATTGACTCAATTGCAGGCTTGCCCACTTGCCATGGCATGTTTTCGAGAGTAGTCATGCTATCAGTACTGTGAGATGATTTCTCAGATTCAGCATCATCAGGAGTTGGCTCGTATGTTTGTCTTACATTTGCATGATGGTCAGGTAGCTCTTGCTGGTGTAAATTTCACCTTGACACCGAAAGCCATTTCTCCAGCAACAGGAATACCGAATGTAGGTGAAGAGTGGAACAAGAGACAACAGGTGGACAGAGTGCATTATGAACCATACATCAGGCCTAGCTATGTAAGACAACTCAGCAGGGTATTCCCATTCTAGTTTCTGAAGGAATCCTATGCACCTTTGATGAGACTCATTATCAGATACTTCAGTTGTGAGGGCCGGTTTTCATGCCTCTATGCCTACCACATCAGGTTATTGATGCATTTCATGAGAGTGAGGATGATGAACATTCCTTATTTCATGTGCCGAAACATTGAGAGAATGACCACTCTTGTGCAGAAGAAGACTCCCGAGCAGCAGTACAACAGTATTTATCACTATGCACTCATCAAGATCGTTGTTGTACATCAGCTTGGATTGCAAGGCATTGCATGGGAAGATTTCATTTCCCGTGACTTCTTCACAGCCCCTCAGCCTCCTCCACAGATTTTTCATGATGCAGGTGAACCTTCACATTAGCCTGAAGGTCCTGAGATAGAGCCTATCAGTGTGCCAGTGTTTGTTACTTATCAGAGAGGCACCAGAGTATTGTTTGCAGCAGCCCGACGAGTACTATCTCCACCCGGGGTGGAAGGGGTCTTATTGCCGTCATCATCAGCACAGGTATAGCTACAGGATAGAGGTAAGAGGCCTATGTAGGATGAGGGCCCTTCACGAGGCCATGATACTGATTTCATATTGATTGATGAGGATTTGAGCTCTCCAAGCTCAAAGTTGAGAGAGATAATTCAGGAGCAGAAGGTCGAGAACGACACATTGACTGAAAAGTTGCAGAGAGATCAATGGATCATAAAATATCTGGAGCAACGGAACAAATAGTTGGAGGATCAGCAGATGATCATGGATTTGCAAAACATCCGTGAGAACCGGCAAGCTGCCCGAAGAAGCCCAACCGAGATGACACCCATTGAGCGGGAGATTGAGGCTGATAGAGAGACTTGGCTTGAGAGGGTCAACATTCATCTTGAGAAGCTATTGGAGAAGGAAAAAAAGGAGAATAACATGCTCAAACACATGAAGAACCATTATTGGGCACGCAATCATGTTTGCAAAGCGAGGATCAAAATCCTGAAGGCAAGGCTAAGGAGGGCACTAAAGCGTCATAAAAGGCATGATAGGCTCCAAATTTTGGCTGAAGCTTCTTTGGCCCATCATAGTTCTTGATGGTGGGAATTCAGCCTGAATTTCAAGAAATTTGGGAAATTTTTTGTCAATTTTGAATTTTTGGGCCTAAAAACAGATTTTCCTGCCCGACGCGTAGCGCCACTTGGCGCGCGCTTATAATTGGCAGCTCTTCTGAAGGGAAACTTTGCATTTTTGGATTTTTCATCAAAATTTATGCATTCCTATGGATTACATAAGGATTTCATCAAGTTCTAGGTTGCCTAAAGGGCCAAAAACACCCTAAAAATGGCCTTTCTGCCACTTTTTGCACACACAGGAAGCAGAGTTGGGAGATTGAACTTTTGGAGGGGCCAATGGAAACCAAATCCAGAAATTCCACTTGGGTTGGAAAGTAGACAGGTAGGGATTTTCAACGAGCTATCCTGCACTCAATTTGGACTTCGGGGAAGGCCTCAAAATCAGCTCCAAACTTGTGCTACACATAGAGATTCCAGGCGCGGAGCATAGAGAAATTTGGCCTATTTTCCACTCAGCGGCTCATAATTTCGCCTAGTTTTGGCCAGTTTGACTTTTCCATGTAACTCTTGATGTAACTTGATGTAATTTCATGAACATAATGTAATTTTGGCACATCTTTACTCATTCTAGAAGATTCATTCACCAAAAGGTGAAATTTAAGTGAATGGATCAGTTTCCTAGCATATAGAGGCAAGTTGTTTCATTGCCTATTTTCTAGTTCCTAGTTTAGATATGGTTGAAACATCTCCTAGAATGGCGAGCTTGACCCCTAGAGGCATGGGAATGAGTTAGGCTTGTCTATATCATGTATTTTCTCAGTAATTTTCAGGGTTGGACACTTGGGATTGCTTGGCACGTCATTGTACATTTCATCTCTGCAATTTTGGCAAAGGAATAGACCAGGGTTTGCAGCACTCTTTGGGATCCATGTGGCTCTGTGTTTTGATGGTGTCCTTCTCTATGTAATTTTAAGTTCACTGATAATAACATGCTCAGACACATGAAGAACCATTATTGGGCACGCAATCATGTTTGCAAAGCGATGATCAAAATCCTGAAGGCAAGGCTAAGGAGGGCACTAAAGCGTCGTAAAAGGCATGATAGGCTCCAAATTTTGGCCGAAGCTTCTTTGGCCTAGCATAGTACTTGATGGTGGGCATTCATCCCAAATTTCAAGAAATTTGGGAAAATTTTTGTCAATTTGGAATTTTTGGGCCTAAAAACAGATTTTCCTGCCCGACGTGTAGCGCCACTTGGCGCCCGGTTATAATTGGCAGCTCTTATGAAGGAAAAATTTGAATTTTTGATTTTTCATCAAAATTTATTCATTCCTATGGATTACCTAAGGATTTCGTCAAGTTATAGGTTTCCTAAAGGGCTAAAAACACCCTAAAAATGGCCTTTCTGCCACTTTTTGCACACACAGGAAGAAGTGTTGGGAGATTGAACTTTTGGAGGGGAAAATGGCAACCAAATCCATAAATTCCACTTGGGTTGGAAATTAGACAGGTAGGGATTTCCAACAAGCTATCCCACACTCAATTTGGACTTTGGGAAGGGCCTCAAAATCAGCTCCAAACTTGTGCTATGCATAGAGATTCCAAGCGCGGCGCATAGAGAAATTTGGACTATTTTCCATTCAGCAGCTCAGAATTTCGCCTAGTTTTGGCCAGTTTGACTTTTCCATGTAACTATTGATGTACCTTGATGTAATTTCATGACCATGATGTAATTTTGGCACATTTTTACTCATTCTATAATATTCGTTCACCAAAAGGTGAAATGTAAGTGAATGGATCAGTTTCCTAGCATATAGAGGCAAGTTGTTTCATTGCCTATTTTCTAGTTCCTAGTTTAGATATGGTTGAAACAGCTCCTAGAATGGTGAGCTTGACCCCTAGAGGAATGGGAATGAGTTAGGCTTGTCTATATCATGTATTTTCTCAGTAATTTTCAGGGTTGGACACTTGGGATTGCTTGGCACTTCATTGTACATTTCATCTCTGCAATTTTGGCAAAGGAATAGACCAGGGTTTGCAGCACTCTTTGGGATCCATGTGGCTCTGTGTTTTGATGGTGTCCTTCTCTATGTAATTTTAAGTTCACTGATGTTTATGTGTATCATTTTCCCTTCTCTTTTCTTCTTAAATTAAACAAATCAGTGTTAAAGGTGGAATTCATTAGCTTGCTTTGCTCTACCTTCAGTTTTGTTTAATTTTCCATGTTTTCATTTGTTTGAGGAGGAATCTTGAGACCCTCTTACCCTCTTTAGCTCCTCACTAGTCTGATCCATCCATTCATTGAATATAAAGCATCAAAACAATTGCCTTCCTTGCCCCAATCAGAACTCTGCAAAAACTAGGCCTTATCCCCGCACCCAAAACTTCCTTTCCCTTTGATCCAACAAAAAACCCCAAAAACACAATAAAAATCCTTCACTTATATACCTAGCCTAAAATTAGCTTTTATTTCAAGTCATCTCAAGCCCCATTGATTATTTTTGCTGAGATTGACCCGGAGAGAGCCCTCTCCTGTTCTGGTAGGGCTAGCTACCAGAATGAGCATGGTTTGATGTTACCCTGAACTCTGCCTTCCTTTAGCCCGAGGTAGATTTAGGCAATAACGTAGTGGTGACCATACTGGGGAAGAAAATGGTTTGCTTGTTGGTGTTATTTGTTTTATAATCTACAGACGGAGCCTGAAGTTATGCCAGGTAGCCTTCGAAACGCTCTTGCTTTGCATTAGTGAAAGTAGATAAACGCTGCTTAAGTCAATCTCCGGTCTAGCTTGTGAATGTGACACTTGAATTGTAAATTTCCCCAGTGCATCAGATCGTTCTGGACTTTTGGGTGATGAGTCTAGAATTTGATAGGCTGAACGAGTTGGTTTTGTCCCTTCGATTTTGAAATTAATCCAACACACTGGCTTCCAGAAGACATACTAGAGAAAATCCGGATCCCGATCCACTTCTAGTGTATGAGAATCACAATCTGATTTCAAGAATCCTTCGTCAAGAAAGTCCTGTGATTCCTCTATTCAAATCTCATTCATGTCCTGCTGTCTTTGAATATCTTGAAGATCTATAGTTTGACAAACAATTTGAGTTGTCATTGTTTGAAACTAAGTCTGAAAGTGCGATTGGTTCTACTGTTATAAATCTCGAGTTTATCAAGTATCTTGAAATCGAACAGGCTAATAGATCCATCAACAGTTACATTTTGAATATTAAAAATTCCATTGTGGCAACAAAAATTCCCGAGTTTATAGAATCTGCATCTAAAACACTTGGGCCATCAGCAGTTACTTCCGATTCACAAGTTCATACCCAGCCTCCTTTCATTCCTACCATTCTCGTGCAACCATCTATTTCTGATCAACAATATGCAGTAGTATCGCCTCCATCCACACCACATACACCTCATACATCTACTTCTCCTACTCCACCTATTTCTCCAAGACAGATTATAAATCCACCAAGAGCAATGGTTGCTCGATTCGCACCCCTTGTCTTGCCTCAAAACTTGGATGCCATGCCCGCTGATTATCAAAGTAAGATCCCATTGTTTTATGGCACTCCTCAAAGTGTCACTGCTCAGAAGCATATTGATAGAATGGAAGACTTCTTTGATCTTCACGAAATTGATGCAGAAAATGTGACCATGATATTGTTTGTGCAAACTTTTGGAGGTGAAGTGAGAAAATGGTTCAGAGCTTTGTAGCCTAGAAGTATTTCTACATTGGCTGAGCTGTAGAGACAATTTTTAGATCGGTGGGAAGTAAATAAAGATCCTCTTCAGATCACTTCTCAATATACCAATATCAAGCGCAACGTAAGTGAGTCAGTCCAAGACTATTGTATCAGATTCAATGCGGATTACAATGCAATTCCTAATGATTTAAGGCCATCTAGGAAGTCATATTTGCCAAAATTTTCGGATGGTTTTGACCCAAACATGCCCTATCAATTGAGAGAAAGAGATCCGACCACTTTGGAGGACATGCAGAAAATTGCAGTGAGTGTTGAAGCTAATTTGAATGACAAGAGAGCTAGACTGAGAGCTGAGAAGAAAGTGGTGATAAAGGACGAAGCTTCTACTTCAGATTAATTACTTTGCAAGGTGGAAAAGATGATTGAAAGACTGACACTTGATAAGCCTGAACCACAGATCAGAAATCCTAACTTCCGTGACAACAACAACCACAATTCCAGATCAAACAACGAGAGCAGCGAGCACAAGAACCGCCGGAACAACAGCAGGTAAAAACTCCTTTACAACAGAATTTTGTTGGCCCAGAATCAGATGATGAAGACAATGTAATAGGAGAATAAAATCACTACTTTACACTTGATGATATGCCAACCTTTATCACTGAAGATGAGGAGTATACATAAAATTTAGCTGAACAAAAGGATGAGGATTTTATCTTGGAAAATGACACCGCTCTTGAAGAAGAGTCGGATGAGTATCAGAGAGGTTATATGAAAGCTTTGTCCGCCCAGCAACAAAAATATTCACTTAGAAACAGAGATGTGCCTATCAACCCAATCCAAAAAAGAAAAGAAGTTTCAGCACCAAAGAATGATGCACCCATTGCACAGAAGAAGGGAAAAGATGTAGTTGATCCTACTACTAGCAAGTTTCCATTAGCAAATGAAAGATCTAATCAGCCAATTGTATCGAGGGAGAAAGTTGAAAAGAAGGATGCTCCAGCCAAAGAGGTAGAAAAAACTTCGGTCTTTAACTTAGAGAGTGAGATTGCTAAGTTGAAAGTTTCCATTCCTTTGACTGAGTTGATGAGAAATAGAAGCTACAAGGGTCAAGTATCTAAAATTTTGAATTTTGATCCAATGTCTGATATGCTGAATGTGGAGGATGATCAACCTGAGTTGATATTTGGTCCAGCATTGGATGGTGAGTCTCCCGATAGTGATGTGCCTCATTTTTATATCAGCCTTAGATTGCATGATTTTGTGTTACATAATGCCATGTTTGATTCTGGAGCTTCCCATAATCTCATGCCGAGGGCGATCATGGAGAAATTGGGATTGGACATCACTAGGAAATATCATGATATTTATTCTTTCGATTCCAGCAGAGTAATATGCATCGGGCTCATCAAAGATTTGGTGGTTAGTTTAGACCAGATTCCAACTAAGAACGTTTTGATGGATGTGGTTGTGGCGGATATTCCTCCTAGATTTGGCATGCTTCTTTCCAGATCTTGGGGAGCGAAGTTGAAGGGAACATTACAGCTTGATTTCTCCTATGCTACCATTCCTGTGTTCGGTCAGATGAGAATATTATATTGGGAGAAAAAAATGAAGTATATGATCACCAGCAAGGAGAAACCGGTAAATCATCCGATAAATTATGTACATATAGATTTAGAGTCTTTTGTTTTGTATTTAGATATTTTCAATGATGTAAATAGTCAGTTAGTTGAAGCAGAGGAAATTCTGGAGATCACAGAAAATTTCAGAGAAGTTTTGATGAAAGAAAGACAAGAACTTGAGACTTTCGCTGAGCAATCAGCCTTCTGACAGCTGCAGAAAGTTGACGGACAGCAAGCAAAAATAACAGAGCAAACACAATTTCAGCACTTGGAAGAAGATGAAGATGGTTTATGGACTATGGATTTCGATGGTGCAGTTGGGAGTGATGGTGCTGGAATTGGTATTTGGGTACGCAACCCTTTTTCCACCCCAAACAAGGTACCAAGTAATGTAAGGGTCTGCTCTTATAAATTAGCTTTTGATTGTTCGAATAATGAAGCAGAATATGAAGCTTTGATTGCTGGTCTGAAAATTCTTAAAAAGTTGAATGCTAAGAGGATTGCAGTGTATGGCGACTCCGAGTTGGTAATCAAGCAAGTGAAGGGTGAGTATCAAGCTAAGCATCCTCGAATGCGGGCTTATCGAAATGCAGTTCTTGATATCTTGAAGTTGTTTTCAGACTATACTTTGACTTGTATCCCTCGTATTCAGAATGGTATTGCAGATGCTCTTGCTAAGGCAACAAGTAATTTGAAGATTCCAATGAACTCAAGTAACAAGTTTTAAATTCATGTGAAACACCATCCAACTGTCTCGGACAATCAAAGGTATTGGCAAGTATTCCAAGATGATGATGAGATTGATGAATTTATGCAAAACAAAGGTAAATTCAAAGAGACTTCAATTGACATGGAGCATGATGATGGTGAGGCTGATGTGCAAATAAATCAGATGGAAGTATTGCAGCCTTGTTGGAGTATGATGTGGAGATAAAGCCCACAAAACTTATCAAAGGACAAGGGCTGGAAAAGCTAATGGCTGAGTCGAATTTGCATGCCTTGGACATCAATCTTATTGCTGCTATGTCCGAGGAGAATGAGGAAAGTTCATCAGTTCAGGTATCAGAAATCTTTGTGATTTCTCCTTGGTATTCAGATATTGTATATGTGCTTCAAAATTTGTCACCACTGCCCGGCATGGCTAGAAACAAAAGTAGAACTCTGAAATTGAAAGCTGCTAATTTTTGTGTTCTGAATAATTCACTCTATTGGAAAGATCCTGGTGGTGTTTTGCTGAACTGTTTGGTGGAAGAAGAAGCAAAGCAGGTTATGGAGGATTTTCATAAGGGAGATTGTGGGGGTCACCCTTTTTGGAAAACAACGGCCAACAAGATTTTGAGAGCAGGATATTATTGGCTGACACTTTTTGCTGATGTGTATAAGACTATCAAAAGTTGTCACGAATGTCAGATTTTTGAAGGGAGGCAGAAATTGTAGCCTTTGTCGCTTAAGCCCATTGAGGTAAGTGCTCCTTTTCAGCAGTGGGGTTTGGATTTCATTGGTGAGATCCATCTTGCTTCTTCAGGTCAGCATATATGGATCCTAATAGCGACATATTATTTCATGGAATGGATTGAAGCAATTCCCACCAGGCAAGCTACGGATTCAGTAATAATTTCTTTCCTTGAGAATAACATTTTGTCTCGTTTCGGTTGCCCGAATAAGTTAATCACTGACAACACAACAGATTTCAAATCAAAAAGGATGATTGAGTTTTGTGACAAGTATCATATCATTTTGGGACACTCAACTGCTTATCATCCGCAAGGCAACGGATTGGCGGAGTCTTCCAACTAATCTTTGGTCAACATCATTAAAAAATTGCTGGAAATAAACAAGAAAAGTTGGCATAAGAAGTTGGTCAATGCACTTTGGGCAGATCGAGTGAGTCAGAAGAAATCCATTGGTATGTCACCTTTTGAGATAGTTTATGGAGTTGATACAATGTTTCCTACCTCTCTCGCAGTTCCAGTGGTCAAACTTCTACAGGAAACTGGTAGTGAAGATGATCATATAAAAAGAAGAATAAATCAAATGCTCCATTTGCAGCAGAGGAGGGAAGAAGTTTTTCAAAAAACATTCAAGCTGCAGGAGAGTATTAAGAAAATCTATGACAAAAAACCAAAGGCGGACAAATTTCAATTGGAAGAAGTGGTCCTAAAATGGGATGCAAGAAACGAGGAAAAGGGTAAGCACGGTAAGTTCGAAAATCTCTGGAAAGGACCCTTTAAAATTGCTGCATATCGGGGTCAGAATGCTTTTATTCTGAAGGAGATGAACGGGGAAGATTGTCCAGGAGGGCCGGTCAATGGTCGGCTGCTCAAGCGGTATCATTTCTGAGATGTTTTCTGCTGTTTACAGTGTCACTGTACATACCATTTATTTCAGTTTCATTGCAAGTGTGCGCTGTGATCTTTTCTTCAGTTTGGGGCCTAAAGTGAAGGCTATAATTCTGAAGATTGATTTCAGCTTTGGTTTGAGTTTGTCGAGTCACATTTTTCAGTCACTTCAGTTTAAAAATTGAGTCAGTTTGAGTCAAATTTTCAGTCAATAAATGAGTCAAGAGTCTTGTGTTGATTTTTCGAAGTTATGGACTCCATAGCCCAATGGACGAAGGCACTGCCTACTCTCCCAGAAATCTATAGTTCTTGGCACCTCCAAGGAGCTACCATCCCCATTGGAGCCAATGTTAGAGTCGGTCTCTTTATCCCTCCATCAGAGATCAAAATATCTTTTGTTGCATTTCATTTTAGGTGTCTCATTCAGTCCAGTCAGCTGCATTCCATTAGGAGCATGGATCATCTGACAGAAGGGTCTTTTCACTCATATCCCTCATGTCATGTACCTGCTGGTCCGTATCTGTTCATCAAAGTCCATCAAAATAATTTCCAGTCATTGACAGTCAATGTTTGGTCTTTTGGTGGGCAAAGAGTCTTTTTTAGGGTTTTCAGTCTCATTAAGTCTAGGGTTTCGTTAATTTAGTCTTCAAAGTGTCCAATAATTCCAGCAGGCACATGAGGAAGGTTCGAATAAAGTTTCACTGCAAAAATTTCATCATCATAATGCTTGATCATGATTCTTCTTCAAAACTCTGTTTCGAAGAAAAATCGTCAATTTGGTCTTTTGTAATAAATGCCATGTAATTTTCAAAAGTTTTTTAGCTGTGAAGATCTTCAGGTGTAGCCCTGGTCGCCTTTGCCAAATCCCATGCCAGCTATCCCTGCAAAAAATAGACAAGAGATTCATCACCAGTTCAAAAAATCAAAGTGGAAACCAAAAACAGAGTTATGTGAAAGTGTCAAAGTTCAAACATTAGAAAGTGGGTTATTTCAAATCAAAAAATCAAAGTCCAGGCCATAAAAGATATTTTTGGTGTTTAAACAATTCATTTGCATGCAAGGGTTATCAAAGAGCAAAAATAAAAATCATGGAGGGCAAAGTCAGAGTTTGGAGGCCGAGCTGTTGGTGAATTCATAGGTGCGGCGCACTGGTTGGAGGTCGCAGCGCATAGAGGCTCCCATCTCCTTGCAAGTTATAACGGGCGCGATGCATACACCAGGCGTGGCGCACTGGATTGTGCATGCGGCACACAGGGCCGACACCAAAATTTTCGACATTTCCTCCAAGAAATTCCAAATCGCTCATTCTAATTTCTCCATGCAAGTTCGACTGATATTGTATTTGCCATTAAACAGACTTTGGTATTTCTTGAAAGTGGATTATAAGAGTTTGAATACCAAAATTATAAACCCTCTCATTTGGTCAAAAACTGCTCCTTAGGGTTTAAAATTTGAGTTTTAAATTTTGATCTTGGTGCCAATATACTCCATCTCCCCCACATTGTTCATTCCTTTCCCATCACTGTCATACTATCATCAATAGTCCCTCCCCTATTCCCGTATATCCCAATTCATTTCCCATCACTTTCCCTTTCCCATATCACTTATAAAAATTCCCAAAATCCCAAGTTCCCCAAACAGTCAAGTGACTGTCCTCACACTTCAAATTTCACTTGACTGAACCACATTTTTCCCACTGTACTATTTCTCACAGTCCCTTCCTACTTGACACATATTTGGCATTGAAACAAAAAAAACCAAATTCTTATTTGCATCTCATACAAATCAACATATACTTGGCATAGACCTTGCAACACCATGGAGACAGACACTGAAACATCATATGAACAAGACAGTGATTCTACCACTGAGCTACATGCACCGAGAAGGCCTCGTAAAGATGGCAAACATGTGAGAGAAGAGCCCACCTCATTGAATCAATTGCAGGCTTGCCCACTTGCCATGGCATGATTTCGAGAGCAGTCATGCTATCAGTACTGTGATATGATTGCTCGGATTTAGCATCATCAGGAGTTGGCTCGTTTTTTTTTCTTACATTTGCATGATGGTCAGGTAACTCTTGCTGGTGTAAATTTCACCTTAACATCGGAAGCCATTTCTCAAGCAACAGGAATACCGAATGTAGGTGAAGAGTGGAACAAGAGACAACAAGTGGACAGAGTGCATTATGAACCATACATCAGGCCTAGCTATGTAAGACAGCTTAGCAGGGTATTCCCATTCTGGTTTCTGAACGAATCCTATGCGCCTTTGATGAGACTCATTATTAGATACTTCAGTTGTGAGGGTCGGTTTTCACGCTTCTATGCCTACCACATCAGGTTATTGATGCATTTCACGAGAGTGAGGATGATGAACATTCCTTATTTCATGTGCCGAAACATCGAGAGAATGACCACTCTTGTGCAGAAGAAGACTCCCGAGCAGCAGTACAACAATATTTATCACTATGCACTCATCAAGATCGTTGTTGTACATCAGCTTGGATTGCAGGGCATTGCATGGGAATATTTCATTTCCCGTGACTTCTTCACAACCCCTCAGCCTCCTCTGGAGATTGTTCATGATGCATGTGAACCTTCACATCAGCCTAAAGGTCCCGAGATAGAGCCTATCAGTGTGCCAATGTTTGTTACTTATCAGAGAGGCACCAAAGTATTGTTTGCAGCAGCCCGACGAGTACTATCTCCACCCGAGGTGGAAGGGGTCTTGTTGCCATCATCAGCAGCATAGGTATAGGTACAGGACAGAAGTAAGAGGCCTATGCAGGATGAGGGCCCTTCAGGAGGCCATGATACTGATTTCATATTGATTAATGAGGATTTGAGCTCTCCAAGATCAAAGTTGAGAGAGATCATTCAGGAGCAGAAGGCCAAAATCAACACATTGACCAACAAGTTGCAGAGAGCTCAATGGATCATAAAATATCTCGAGCAGCGGAACAAACAATTGGAGGATCAGTAGACGATCATGGAGTTGCAAAACATCCGTGAGAACTGGCAAGCTGCCCGAAGAAGCCCAACCGAGATGACACCCATAGAGCGGGAGATTGAGGCTAATAGAGAGACTTGGATTGAGAGGGTCAAAATTCATCTTGAGAATCTATTGGAGAAGGCAAACAATGATAATAACATGCTCAGACACATGAAGAACCATTATTGGGCACGCAATCATGTTTGCAAAGCGAGGATCAAAATCCTGAAGGCAAGGCTAAGGAGGGCACTAAAGCGTCGTAAAAGGCATGATAGGCTCCAAATTTTGGCCGAAGCTTCTTTGGCCTAGCATAGTACTTGATGGTGGGCATTCATCCCAAATTTCAAGAAATTTGGGAAAAATTTTGTCAATTTGGAATTTTTGGGCCTAAAAACAGATTTTCCTGCCCGACGTGTAGCGCCACTTGGCGCCCGGTTATAATTGGCAGCTCTTATAAAGGAAAAATTTGAATTTTTTGATTTTTCATCAAAATTTATTCATTCCTATGGATTACCTAAGGATTTCGTCAAGTTATAGGTTTCCTAAAGGGCTAAAAACACCCTAAAAATGGCCTTTCTGCCACTTTTTGCACACACAGGAAGAAGTGTTGGGAGATTGAACTTTTGGAGGGGAAAATGGCAACCAAATCCATAAATTCCACTTGGGTTGGAAATTAGACAGGTAGGGATTTCCAACAAGCTATCCCACACTCAATTTTGACTTTGGGAAGGGCCTCAAAATCAGCTCCAAACTTGTGCTATGCATAGAGATTCCAAGCGCGGCGCATAGAGAAATTTGGACTATTTTCCATTCAGCAGCTCAGAATTTCACCTAGTTTTGGCCAGTTTGACTTTTCCATGTAACTATTGATGTACCTTGATGTAATTTCATGACCATGATGTAATTTTGGCACATTTTTACTCATTCTATAATATTCGTTCACCAAAAGGTGAAATGTAAGTGAATGGATCAGTTTTCTAGCATATAGAGGCAAGTTGTTTCATTGCCTATTTTCTAGTTCCTAGTTTAGATATGGTTGAAACAGCTCCTAGAATGGTGAGCTTGAACCCTAGAGGAATGGGAATGAGTTAGGCTTGTCTATATCATGTATTTTCTCAGTCATTTTCAGGGTTGGACACTTGGGATTGCTTGGCACTTCATTGTACATTTCATCTCTGCAATTTTGGCAAAGGAATAGACCAGGGTTTGCAACACTCTTTTAGATCCATGTGGCTCTGTGTTTTGATGGTGTCTTTCTCTATGTAATTTTAAGTTCACTTATGTTTATGTGTATCAGTTTCCCTTCTCTTTTCTTCTTAAATTAAACAAATTAGTGTTAAAGGTGGAATTCGTTAGCTTGCTCTGCTCTGCCTTCAGTTTTGTTTAATTTTCCATGTTTTCATCTGTTTGAGGAGGAATCTTGAGACCCTCTTTCCCTCTTCAGCTCCTCACTGGTCTGATCCATCCATTGATTCAATATAAATCATAAAAACAATTTCTTTCCTTGCCCTAATCAGAACTCTGCAAAAACTAGGCCTTATGCCCGCACCCAAAACTGCCTTTCCCTTTGATCCAACAAAAACACCCAAAAACACAATAAAACTCCTTCACTTATATACCTAGCCTAAAATTAGCTTTTATTTCAAGTCATCTCAAGCCCCATTGATTATTTTTGCTGAGATTGACCCGGAGAGAGCCCTCTCCTGTTCTGGTAGGGCTAGCTACCAGACTGAGCGTGGTTTGATGTTACCCTGAACTCTGCCTTCCTTTAGCCTGAGGTAGATTTAGGCAATAACATAGTGGCAACCATACTGGGGAAGAAAATGGTTTGCTTTTTGGTGTTATTTGTTTTATAAGCTACAGACGGAGCCTGAAGTTATGCCAGGTAGCCTTCAAAACGCTCTTGCTTTGCATTAGTGAAAGTAGATAAATGCTGCTTCAGTCAATCTCTGGTCTAGCTTGTGAACGTGGCACTTGACTTGTAAATTGCCCCAGTGCATTAGATCGTTCTAGAATTTTGGGTGATGAGTCTAGAATTTGATAGGCTGAATGAGTTGGTTTTGTCCCTTTGATTTTGAAATTAATCCAACACACTGGCTTCCAGAAGACATACTAGAGAAAATCTGGATCCCGATCCACTTCCAGTGTATGAGAATCCCAATCTGATTTCAAGAATCCTTCATCGAGAAAGTCCCGTGATTGCTCTATTCAAATCTCATTCATGTCCCACTGTCTTTGAATATCTTGAAGATCTAGAGTTTGACGAACAATTTGAGTTGTCATTGTTTAAAACTAAGTCTGAAAGTGCGATTGGTTCTACTGTTATAAATCCCGAGTTTATCAAGTATCTTGAAATCAAACAGGCTAATAGATCCATCAACAGTTACATTTTGAATATTCAAAATTCCATTGTGGCAACAAACATTCTTGAGTTTATAGAATCTGCATCTGAAACACTTGGGCCATCAGCAGTTACTTCCGATTCACAAGTTCATACCCAGCCTCCTTTCAGTCCTACCATTCCCGTGCAACCATCTATTTCTGATCAACAATATGCAGTAGTATCGCCTCCATCCACACCACATACACCTCATACATCTATTGCTCCTACTCCACCTGTTTCTCCAAGACAGATTATAAATCCACCAAGAGCAATGGCTGCTCGATTCGCACCCCTTGTCTTGCCTCAAAACTTGGATGCCATGCCCGCTGATTATCAAAGTAAGATCCCATTGTTTTATGGCACTCCTCAAAGTGTCACTTCTCAACAGCATATTGATAGAATGGAAAACTTCTTTGATCTTCATGAAATTGATGCAGAAAATGTGACCATGAGATTGTTTGTGCAAACTTTTGGAGGTGAAGTGAGAAAATGGTTCAGAGCTTTGTAGCCTAGAAGTATTGCTACATTGGCTGAGCTGCAGAGACAATTTTTAGATCTGTGGGAAGTAAAGAAAGATCCTCTTCAGATCACTTCTGAATATACCAAGATCAAGCGCAATGTAGGTGAGTCAGTCCAAGACTATTGTATCAGATTCAATGCGGCTTACAATGCAATTCCTGATGATTTAAGGCCATCTAGGAAGTCATATTTGCTAAAATTTCTGGATGGTTTTGATCCTGAAATGGACTATCAATTGAGAGAAAGATATCCGGCCACTTTGGAGGACATGCAGAAAATTGCAGTGAGTGTTGAAGCTAATTTGAATGACAAGAGAGCTAGACTGAGAGCTGAGAAGAAAGTGGTGATTGTTAGCCCCCCCTATGAAATTCTTGGCAAGCAAGCTGGGGGCTAGATTGTTTGGGAGCCTTCAAGGAATGCCTTTCCTTGGAAAACCCATCCTCCTTGAAGTCTCTGTGGACTGTGCCTAAAATATAGCCCCTCTGCTGATCCATTTCTCAAAAGGCCCACTATTGCCCCTTCATACCCCTGCAAATACCCCCATTTTACCCTCCCCTTTCCTTTGTCAAAATCCATTTTCTTCCTTTTATCCCCACCATCACCCTCTTAAATTCCCCAAAATCCCCTTAAACTCCCCCATCACCCTTTATTTCCCTAATTCTCCACCTCGCCTCCCTATCGTTCCTTCCCTTGGGCCTAAAAATGCTTTAAAATGTGCAAAAATCATATTTTGGGCCCTGGCCCCTTTGGCCATAGCCCCGCGCTCTTTTTTCTCTCCATGTGACCTGACGCCGTGACTGAAGCGTTTCCCCTATGGGGGCTTTTCTCCATCCGTAGGGTCAAACCTTGGTGCCCCCATAGTTGACTCCTTGGGATGGGTGAAGACTCAAATCAACGGTTGTTATTCACTACGGGGGGTCGCTCCAAAATTCTCGTGCCCGTACACCTTGGCCCCTCGTAGTTCATCCCCACCGTTCATTTTTATCCCGCAGATCAATGGCTCACGGTCCATTCATTTCGAGGGTGTTCCTGACCGTTAATATTGATTGATCAGACGATCCCCATTGACCCTGCTGCTTCCGTCGTTTTCCACGTTCAAATCCTAGATCGCATCTCCGCTGTCCAGTCGCCCGACAGATCAATGGAGCGGAGCCCATCCACCCTGTGGTTCCCGCTGTACTGTTCCAAATCCACCGGTATTTTCCGCACCACGATTTGCGAGCTGGCGGTTTTCTTCCATTGCCCAGCGATTCCACTGGGCACTTGCCACGTGTCCTCTGTACGAACCTGAAACCACTTTCATTTCGCGCGCTATTGTTCGGGTGATAGACGGGTAGCGGAATAAATGACGGCCGTCAGATCTTGGAGCCCTCATCCAACGACGCTCATTCATCGAACCTGCGCACTGCTTTACCTCCGCCCATCGTACCAGCTGACCCCCCGTCCGTCGCTCCCTGACATCGATCTCTGCCTGATCGACAGTCCAGATCTGTCCATGCATTGTTGACCATTCCACGATCTCCCGCCTCGCCCCGTCACCCCGTCTCGCCACGTCATTGCCATAAGTACCCTCCGTACATATTCCTAGTCCTTTACATAAACTGGTTTATTTACGTGTTTTTCATTCATTTTTCGCGTTTATTCTCTTCGTGCTTCGCCAACCATATACCAGAGTGATTTTCACCATTTCTTCCGCAATTTTCTCCTCCAGCCCATCAGCATAGCCATGATCGTAGTCCTCGTCACCTTCACGATTCCTGCCCATGTTTTCTCTTCATAGTTCGTTATTTTGTAGGGTTTCCAAAGGTGAAAGACCGCCATAATTCTACATGGAAAAGCTGTGCAGACAATATTAAATCCAAGGGTCGGCGCTGCTATAGAATTGTCAAGGAAAGCGGCTGATGGGATTTGCACTAAAGAAAAGCAGGATTTCGAACTCTGAAAATCTCCCATCACCATTAAAACCTGGGCTAACCTGTCAGAGATGGAATTGAAGCAGCGGAGTGTCCCAGTACAGAGAAAAGAGAATAAGGCAAACTAATGAAGATCTTAAGCCTTAAGCACAAGTTTAGAATGCACAGCAGCAGTTTGAAGACCCCGAGGATCCATCCAAAAGGTCCTTTGCACAGTAAAAGAATGTCCCTGAAGGAATTTCTACCCTAACATCAGCTCAAAGAAATCAAAACATTTATGAAGTAGACCTTTCAGCAATTATTTACCATTTGTTTATTCTCCACAAGTACAACAAAGTATGGCCGCCAGAATGCAGCAAATTCATATCTGGAGTAAAGGAAAATCCGAAGAAGATCATCCCTGCATATAGAGGTGACAAACATTAAATACTCAATATTCAAACAGAATGGGCCTCGGCCCTATTTCTCTACTCTGTGTTTAATGATACATTTAATTTTCACCTACCTTCTCAGTCTATTTTCTATCCACCATCTGCTATAAAGCACAGAAGGAAACCTTGTAATGGTTGTTGATGAGATATCAGTGAAATGCAAGTATTCTCCTCTTGAGATAAGTTCTCTGTGTATATTGTAAAATAGGCTGAGATTTGATGTATTCAGACTGAATGTTCAAGCTGTGGGCAGTGTTGTACCTGATTGGTTTTGTTTTTAATATGACAAGCACATTTCTTTGGATCCTGATCTAAAGCAGCTGGTGATGTTTCCTCTTTCTCTGTATTTGTGATTGACTTGCTCTTATTTCATGTTTCATTTCATTTCATTTCTACTGGCTTGCATCAGAATTTTGGCATAGGATTCACCCTTGTTAGGTGCCCTATGTTGCTGCTCTCCCATCCCTTTATGTTTTCTGCCTAAATGTGTATCTGAATATTGATTTCAATCGGTTTAACCGGTGTAGTGGATGTTATTGCCTACTCTCTGATGTATGAATTGATGAAGTCTTTATTTAGATGTTCTTGTTAAGATTTATTTGGGTGTGTTGAGAACACTGGGAGGTCTAGAATCCCATATCTGCCTCACTAGGATCTTTCCACCTTAATTAGGCCTTTTCAGGATCCCTTGTGCTGCCTTCGATTCTGTCCAAGCAGGCCGGGAGTTAAATGACCTCTGGCCTGATCTATAGACAGAGTTAGTGGGTTCTCCTCCTTTCATTTTCTGTCCTTAATGTCCCATCCCACCAATCATCCTTTAAGATCCAAATGCTCTAGATGACTAGCCCAACTGAAAGCTTGCACATTGATTACATATAAATCCTTTCTTGACTCCATAGCCCAATGGATTTGATGTTCCCTGAGTCATCTGTCTCTGCCTAAGCTTCCTCCTTGCTCATCCTTGTCTTATATTGGACCTTCTTTTCCTGATTCTCAGCAACCAAACACAAACAATCAAACAAACAACTCTGTGCCTATAACTAGCCTAAAATCATAATTTAGAGCTTCAAAGACATACACTTTGACTCATATAGAGAGATCCCTCTCTGAACCCAGGAGGGCTAGATCCTGAGGTTCCAAAGTGGTTCTATGTTGTCTCATCTTTTGGTCTTCCCAACCTGGCCAAAACATGGGAACCCCAACATAATGGCGACCATACTGGGGACTTTGTGAGTACTTTCATCTTGATACATCTCTAAACCTCAGAAAACCTAGAATATCTGGTTAGGTTGGTAGTAAAACACTTATCCTTCCCTTTCCACTAACCTCTTGTGTGTTTTACCCCATACTCTTAGACAGAGCCTGGAAAGGGCCAGGTAGCCTCCGGATCTCATCCTCTTCTTTGACGTGACATATCTGGTAAATGCCCTCCCAGTCAATCTCTGATTAGAGTTTGCTGTGTTTAGTGGGATATCCTTGAAAAGGGATATTTCATCCGCACTGTGGTGGATAGTGTATCCCCTAAAATACCTAAAACCTTTCCACCTGGCGACTCCATAGCTCCTAAACGTTAAAAGACTCCACTGGTGATCAGTAGGCCTACTGATCATCTTGGTTTCGCATCAGACTCCACTGGGAGACCAGACCTGAAACATAATGAAGACTCCGCTGGGAGACCAGCCCTAAGACAATATCAACCACAATAGAAGTAACAAGTAGGGTTAAGCTGCTTAGTTCAAGAACAACATTCTGGCTTACAGAACCATTCATACAAGAGCTTATCCCAACCCAGTCCCACCTGAAATATTTGACAATCTAGAGAGTATCCTCAAGGGAGCTCCTACACCTAAAAGACCAACTATTTCTAGCCACATTCTTAGAGCTAATTCTGCACCAGAAGACCTAACAGCTCTATCACCTTTTCTCCCTGACCTAGACCTACCGAACAGTTTATCAAAAACCAGGTCATTCCATCATCTAGACCAGTAGGACCTTGAAAATTTCAATACACCATCTTGTAGTGGTCAGCACACTAGGGACAGTGAAACCCCTCCTTCCACACCACCTGATATCCACTTCATTCAAAACTTGGGGCTCTCCCACCCTAGGTCTGCTCTACAGACTACTACTGGTCCTAATATCCCTGTCATCCAAATACCAGCGGCTCAAATCAACCCTTTACCTCATCATAACATTAACATGGCAGCTTGGTATGCACCTTTAGTTCTACCCCAACCCCTGTTACCCTTACCAAATGATTATCAATCAAAAATCCCACACTTCACTGCTAAAGAATCCATCACAGCTCAGCAACATGTAGATAAGACGGAGGATTCTTTTGATTATATGGAATTAATGATGAAACAATCAAAATGAGAATATTTGCCCAAAGCCTAGGAGGTTATGTAAAGAAATGGTTTAAGGGCTTACCTCCAGGCAGTATCCCAGATCTTCCTGCATTATATCAGACCTTCATAAAAAAATGGGAGGTTAGAGCCAACCCTCGCCAGCTGCTAGCAGACTACATGTCTCTTAAGAGAAACGTAGGAGAGAGTGTTCACAATTACACCACCAGATTCAACAAAATTTACAATGCTCTCCCTCCACACATGAAACCTCCACAAGGTATGGCCTTAGCAAAATACCCTGATGGGTTTGATGCTGACATGGCCTATGAGCTTAGGGATAAAGAATACACCACCCTGGAAGACATGCAGAAAGGAGCTGTAAAAATAGAAGCCAATTTGATTGAGAAAAGAGCAAGACTAAGGTCTGAGAGGAGGGTAACCTATAGGGACGACAACGTAGCTTCCACCTCTGATCCAAACTATGATAGATTATCTAAAAATGTGGATAAGCTACAACAAATGATGAAGAAAATGGTTGTCACAGTTAGCAATCAGAACAGGAACCAGAATTAGAACCAAAACTTTAGAAGGAACAAAAATGCTCCCAGCAGACAGAAAGAATCAGATCAACAAGTTATTCCCCCTTTCCAAAAAATTTTAGATGAGGACGAGGGAATCATTGAAGAATCTGAAGGGAATGCAATAAACATGTTTGAAGCGGAGGATTCGATCCTTAACTGTGATTCAGAAGAAGATCATCCCTCACCTTCATATCGGGATGAGGAACGGTTAGAAACTGAAGATTACAGACTAGGATTCGAAAATGCCATGTTGCAAGTCAGGGAACAGTACGAAATTAGGAGTAAGAAAGGCCAAGATACTTCCAAAGTCAAAACTCCTGAGGTAACCATCAAGAAAAGACCTCACAAATCTTCTAAAGTGACTACTGCAAGTAGCAAAACGGTAGCTGAAGGTTCTGCGAATAACAAAGAAAAAGGCAACCAAGACACCAAAAAACAAAGTCAACCAATTAGCAGTGCTAGCACTTCAGTTAGTACTCCTGAAACCATTGTTCCCAACCCTGTACATAGTGAGAAATCACAAACTGATATAGCTGCTAAGGCAGTAGCAAATAAAATGGAATTGAGCATTACAAAGGTCCAGTCCACTTTCAACCTAGAGAGTGAGATTGCAAAGATCAAAATTTTTGTACCATTATCTGAGCTGGCCACTCAGGATGTATATAAAGGCCAAATTTTGAAAGCATTGAATCTGGGAGAAATGAATGATTCTGTAAATCTGAATGATGATCAACCAGCCCTACTCTTTGGGAAAAAATTGAAGGAAAGTTTCAGGAAGGGGTAGTTCCACCTTTCTATGTCAGTCTCAACATTCATGACAAGATCCTCCACAATGCCATGCATGACTCTGGTGCATCCCACAATCTAATGCCTAAGGTAGTAATGGAAAATCTAGGCCTAGAAATCACCAGACCCTTCAAAGACTTATACTCATTCGACTCTAGTAGGGTAAAATGCCTAGGCCTGATCAAAGATTTGTGTGTGAGCTTGACCCAGATCCCTGCTAAATGTATGGTCACGGATGTGGTGGTGGCAGATGTGCCACCTAAGTATGGCATGTTACTATCTCGATCATGGGGAGCCAAACTGCAAGGAACAATGTAGATGGATGGCTCATATGCCACTATCCCTATATTCGGCCAACTTAGGAGACTGTATAGAGAATCTCAGATGAAATTCTTAGTCAGTAGCCCCGAGAAGCCTGAGAATTCACCATTGTACTCTGTGCACACTGACCTGGACTCGTTCATCCTCTATAACGACCAATCCTTGGGAGAGTCAGAATCCGGAAGCATGGGTACAAATGTAGAGGCTGAAAGCACAGACCTGAACATCATGGCTACCCTGGAAGAAATTGAAGAAGAAAACAGTAGTGAAACCTGTAGAATATGCGGTGGGAGTCTCACTCAGAATGAGCCAGAAACACAATACAGTCAGTCTATTAGTCACACCCTTCAAACTGATACACCACGTGGAAAACAAGACGACCCACAGCCTAGTACAGTTCCCATAACGCAACATAATAGCGAACCCCTATGGGAGATGAATTTTGATGGGTCCTGTACTAGGAAAAATGCTGGGGTAGGGGTGTGGCTGCATAACACTGAAAATGGTCATGAAGAGAGCCACGTTGTCAACCTGCACTTCAAATGCACCAATAATATTGTAGAATACGAGGCTCTCATCCTTGGCTTAAATTTGCTGAAAAGGTTAGGGGCCCGTAGGATAACTGTGCATGGAGATTCTGAGCTAGTGATCAAACAAGTGAATGGTGAGTATTCAGCAAAACACCCTAGGCTTAGGGCATACAGGAATGATACTCTGGATTTGCTGAAAACGTTCGTTGAATATGAATTAGTGTTCATTCCTAGGGGTCAAAACGTCGTTGCTACTAGATTAGCTTGCCTAGCTAGTTCGTATCCTAAGGCCCCCAATGACCAACAGATCATCATCCAGACCAAATTCAGACCTGCAGTGCCAGACAATGAAAAATATTGGCAGGTCTTTGAAGGATACAAACAGAACGAAGATTTCCTGGTGGGCAGGAATGAGTTTGAATTTTCTGATTTAGACTCGATTTCTGATGATAGCTACCCAAGCGAGGATCCCCCAGATGAACAAGAAACACCCTGTAACATAGAAATAAATTCTTTTTCCAAACAAACTGGAAATTTTAACAAAAATAGTGAAAACGCAGAAAAGGAAGAGGTCGAAGTGCTGCAGGCCAAAGACAAGAATATACCCAGAGGCCTGGCACCCTTAGAGGACCTCTTTGATTTCGATGATGTAGCAAAGAAGCCCACCATAGAACATGCAGAATCAGATATAGAAGAATGCAACATAGGCACTAAAGACAGACCCAAAATGATAAAACTGGCTAAGTCTATACCTGCAAACATGAAGAAAAAATACATTGACTTGTTTAAGGAATTCATTGACGTGTTTGCATGGAGCTATGAAGACTTAAAGGCCTATGACACCAACATCATACAACACAAGATACCACTAAAGGAAAATCAGAAGCATTTTAGACAAAAACTTTGAAGAATCAATCCAAAACAATTTCCTGCAGTAGAGAAAGAGATCAGGAAGATGTATGATGCAGGCATAATAGTCCCTCTAAGGTTTTCTGATTAGGTGTCTAACTTAGTGGCTGTAAGGAAGAAAACAGGTGAGATTACACTGTGCATAGATTTCAAAAACCTCAATAGAGCCTCCCTGAAAGATAACTACCCTTTGCCTAGAATGGAGCATATCCTACAGAAGGTAGTAGGCTCTAAGAGAATCTCCCTGCTCGATGGTTTTTCAGGATACAACCAAGTTCTGGTACTCCTAGAAGATCAACTCAAAACAGCTTTTACCACCCCATGGGGCACCTTCATGTACTTGAAAATGCCTTTTGGATTGATGAATGCTAGAGCTACCTTCCAGAGAGCGATGGACATTGCTTTCTCAGATGAGATTGGACACTTTATAGTTATCTACTTGGATGACTTGACTGTCTTTTCTAAAACTGAAGAAGAACACTTGAAACATCTGAGGAAAGTCTTTGAAAAATGTAGAAGGTATGGTCTATCCTTAAATCCTAAGAAAACTGTCTTTGGGCTGCAAGAAGGTAAACTTCTGGGCCACATTATATCTGAGAAAGAGATCAGGATAGACCCACAGCGAGTTGAGGGAATACTTCAAATTACACATCCAAGAAACATCAAGGAGTTGCAGTCCTTTATAGGGAAGATCAATTTCCTCAGGAGATTCATTCCTAATTTGGCAGAGCATCTTAGAAAAATGACTGAAATGCTATAGCAAGATGCAGGAATTAAGTGGACTGTTGAAGCCAAAAAATATTTTGAGTCAGTAAAACTTGCACTCACTCAGGCCCCTGTCCTTATCAGCCCTGACTTCTCAAAAGATTTTCTGATCTTTTCATTTTCTTCCCAACACACAATAGCTGCAGTTTTGCTGCAGAAAAATTCAGAAGGTAATGAACAGCCTATAGCTTTTTTCAGTAAAGCCTTAAGAGGTGCACCCTTAAAGTACAACATCATGGAAAAGTAGGCCTATGCTCTGATTAAGGCCTTAAAGGACTTTAGGGTGTACATTCTGCATTCCCACACCATTGCCTACGTGCCAAGTATAGTGGTCAAAGATATCTTGTCCCAAGACCCTGATGGGAAAAGGGGCAAATGGATTGCTACAATCTTGGAATACGACCTTGAAATAAAACCCACCAAGCTGATCAAAGGTCAAGGCCTGGCCCAATTAATGGCTGAATCAAACCTGCAGGCCCTTGACATTAATATGATGAATGCCTTAGATGAGCAGGAAGGATTGCCCCATTCAACTGTTGAGGAGCAGTTTCAGAACTCTCTTTGGTATGCTGATATCCTTTATGTGCTCACTAATCTCAATGCCCCTCTAGAACTGCCAAAAACAAAGGCCAGATTCATAAAACTCAAAGCTCGAAATTACTGCATTATGAATAAAAGTCTATATTGGAAAAATCCAAATGGCCTTCTACTGAAATGTTTGTATGAAACTGAAGCTGAAAGAATCAAACAGGAATTCCATGCTGGAGAATGTGGAGGCCACCTGAGTTGGAAAGCCACTGCAAACAAGATACTCAGGGCTGGTTACTACTGGCCTACCCTCTTCAGTGATGTCCATAAAATGATACTTGCCTGTCATAAATGTCAAATCTTTGAAGGCAAAAGAAAAATCCTCCCCCTCCCTTTACAACCTATCACCATAGAAGGTCCCTTCATGCAATGGGGCCTAGACTTTATAGGAGAGATTCATCCTGCCTCCTCTGGACAGCATAAATGGATCCTGACTGCCACAAATTACTTCACTAAATGGATAGAAGCTATGCCCACTAGGAATGCCACTGACTTTGTCATCATTAGGTTCCTAGAAGACTTCATCCTATCTCGTTTTGGCTATCCAAGGAAAATAATAACTGACAATGCTGCTGCTTTCGGGTCCAAAAGAATGGTTGATTTCTGTCACAGGTACGGAATAGCACTTGGACATTCAACTGCCTATTACCCCCAAGGTAATGGCATAGCTAAATCATCAAATAAAAGCCTGGTTACAATCATTAAGAAGCTGCTGGAAGAGAACAAAAGATCATGGCATAAAAGTTGATACATGCCTTGTGGGCAGACAGGCTCACTACAAAGAAATCTATTGGCATGTCACCCTTTCAGCTGGTTTACGGGACTGAAGCAGTGTTTCCTACTAATATTGGAGTTCCAGTAATCAAGCTTGTTCAGGAGATCCAATCAGAAGAAAACAGTATGGTGAGAAGAATCAATGAAACTATCCATTTACAGCAAACTAGAGAGCAGGTTTATAGCAGAGCTGTCAGAGTACAGGAAGGCATAAAGAGACAGTTCGACAAAAGAACCAAAGCTTCAGATTTCAAGGTTGGAGATAAGGTTCTGAGATGGGATTCGAGAAGAGAGGACAAAGGCAAACATGGTAAGTTTGACAATTTGTGGCAGGGTCCATACATAATCCAGGCCACTGTGGGTCCTAATGCGTTTTTTCTGCAAGAACTTGATGGCACAGAATTGTTTGGGGGTCCTGTCAATGGCAGGATGCTCAAACATTACTTCTATTGATTTTCCATTTCCAGTTTCATCTCCATTGTACATACCATTGCAAGTTTTCATTTTCAGAAAAAGAAAAAATGTTCCAAAAAACAGAATGAAAAGAGAGGTTCAGACATTCTCAAAACATGAACCTCTGAAGTAAAAGGCATGGCTCAAACCTGATCAAAATCCGATCCAAAGGAAGCAGAATAGCTGGTCCTAATAAGCTCAAAATCTGGATCAACAGCGAAAGAAGAACCAGCTCTAATATGCCCAAAACCAGAGCTGAAGCAAAGAAAAGAGGTGACTCAAATATGCTCAAAACCTGAGTCACAAGAAAGAAAGAAGAATGTTTCAAAGTTGCAGAATTCCATGCCTTCACAGTTTTGTCTTCTACAAGTTTCTGTCCAGCAAGTCAGACAGTCTAATCCTGGCTTGGCTGTGTTTAAATTTCCTGTCTTAGAATGTAGGTGAAGAAACCTGTTGGACAATTTAATCTCAATAGGTAGTAGATTAGGTAGAGAATTGTATGAGGCCAACAGTCTAATCTGGCCTCATGGAGCAATAAGGGTAGATTTAGAATAGGTTTGTTTTTGTTTTGCAAAATAAAATGTAAAGAGTCTGCAAGCTCAAATGCACCCAAAGGGAACAGTTAGGACTACAGTTGGGTAGGTAGTTTGGTTGGGAAAATGTTTCTGTTGATATATCATGTTTGTGGCAGCTGAAATCAATGAAGAAAGATGGCTTATGATAGCAGGCATCTGGCCTACTCCAAAGATCATATATGGTTTCTTGACTCCTCCAAGGAGAAGCCATCCCCATGTGGAGCCACTGTTAGCCCCCCCTATGAAATTCTTGGCAAGCAAGCTGGGGGCTAGATTGTTTGGGAGCCTTCAATGAATGCCTTTCCTTGGAAAACCCATCCTCCTTGAAGTCTCTGTGGACTGTGCCTAAAATATAGCCCCTCTGCTGATCCATTTCTCAAAAGGCCCACTATTGCCCCTTCATACCCCTGCAAATACCCCCATTTTACCCTCCCCTTTCCTTTGTCAAAATCCATTTTCTTCCTTTTATCCCCACCATCACCCTCTTAAATTCCCCAAAATCCCCTTAAACTCCCCCATCACCCTTTATTTCCCTAATTCTCCACCTCGCCTCCCTATCGTTCCTTCCCTTGGGCCTAAAAATGCTTTAAAATGCAAAAATCATATTTTGGGCCCGGCCTCTTCGTCATAGCCCCGTCAGCCTTTTCTCTCCAAGGACCCGATGCCGTGACCGAGCGTTTTATCACGGGGTTTTTCCTCCATCCGTAGGGTCAGCCCTGTGCCCTCGTAGTTGACTCTCTAGATGGTGAAGACTCAAATCAATGGTTGTTATTCACTACGGGGAGTCGCTCCAAAATTCCCGTGCCCATACACCTTGGCCCCCCGTAGTCCATCCCCACCGTCCATTTTTATCTCGCAGATCAACGGCTCTTGGTCCATTCTACCTGGGGCGTCATCAGCATCTGATTACTGGACATCCCCATTGACCGTCATCATGTTTCTCCACGTCAGGTTCCAGGTCACAGATTCTCCATCCTCCATTCCCGACAGTGAACGATGTAGGCGTGGACCATTCCACCAGGCTCTCGACCAGGCTGTCCAAACCACACAGTTTCCCAGACCCAATTATTTGCAAGTCAAGTGGTTTTCTCCACGTCCAGTGACTTGACTGGCTGCTGCATCTCTGCCAGAGCAACCTGAAATCAGACTCACTACACAGCATTGTTGGGTGATGATTTGCATGAATAAAATGACGTCATTTATCTTGGAGCCCTCATCCAACGACGCTCATTCATCGAACCTGCGCACTGCTTTACCTCTGCCCATCGTACCAGCTGACCCCCAGTCCGTCGCTCCCTGACGTCGATCTTCGCTCGATCGACGGTCCAGATCTGTCCATGCATTGTTGACCATTCCACGGTCTCCCGCCTCGCCTCGTCACCTCGTCTCGCCACGTCATTGCCACAAGTACCCTCCGTACATATTCCTAGTCCATTACATAAACTGGTTTATTTACGTGTTTTTCATTCATTTTTCGCGTTTATTCTCTTCCTGCTCTGCGAACCATATACCAGAGTGATTTTCACCGTTTCTTCCGCAATTTTCTCCTCCAGCCCGTCAGCATAGCCATGATCGTAGTCCTCATCACCTTCACCATTCCTACCCATTTTTTCTCTTCACAGTTCATTGTTTTGCAGGGTTTCCAAATGTGAAAGACCGCCATAATTCTACATGGCAAAGCTGTGCAGACAGTATTAAATCCAAGGGCCGGCACTGCTATAGAATTTTCAAGGAAAGTGGCTGATGGGATTTGCACTAAAGAAAAGCAGGATTTCAAACTCTGAAAATTTCCCATCACCATTAAAACCCAGGCTAACCTGTCAGAGATGGAATTGAAGCAGCGGAGTGTCCCAGTATAGAGCAGAGAGAATAAGGCAAACTAATGAAGATCTTAAGCCTTAAGCACAAGTTTAGAATACACAGCAGCAGTTTGAAGACCCTGAGGATCCATCCAAAATGTCCTCTGCACAGTAAAAGAATGTCCCTGAAGGAATTTCTACCCTAACAGCAGCTCAAAGTAATCAGAACATTTATGAAGCAGACCTTTTAGCAGTTATTTACCATTTGTTTATTCTCCACAAGTACAACAAAGTATGGCTGCCATAATGCAACAAACTCATATCTGGAGTAAAGGAAAATCCGAAGAAGATCATCCCTGCATATAGAGGTGACCTACATTAAATACTCAATATTCAAACAGAATGGGCCTCGGCCCTATTTCTCTACTCTGTGTTTAATGATACATTTAATTTTTACCTACCTTCTCAGTCGATTTTCTATCCACCATCTGCTATAAAGCACAGAAGGAAACCTTGTAATGGTTGTTGATGAGATATCAGTGAAATGCAAGTATTCTCCTCTTGAGATAAGTTCTTTGTGTATATTGTAAGATAGGCTGAGATTTGATGTATTCGGACTGAATGTTCAAGCTGTGGGCAGTGTTGTACCTGATTGGTTTTGTTTTTAATATGACAAGCACATTTCTTTGGATCCTGATCTAAAGCAGCTGGTGATGTTTCCTCTTTCTCTGTATTTGTGATTGAATTGCTCTTATTTCATGTTTCATTTCATTTCATTTCTACTGGCTTGCATCAGAAGTTTGGCATAGGATTCACCCTTGTTAGGTGCCCTATGTTGATGCTCTCCCAGCCCATTATGTTTTCTGCCTAAATGTGTATCTGAATATTGATTTCAATCGGTTTAACCGGTGTAGTGGATGTTATTTCCTGCTCTCTGATGTATGAATTGATGAAGTCTTTATTTATATGTTCTTGTTAATATTTAGTTGGGTGTGTTGAGAACATTGGGAGGTCTAGAATCCCATATCTGCCTCACTAGGATCTTTCCACCTTAATTAGGCCTTTTCAGGATCCCTTGTGCTGCCTTCGATTCTGTCCAAGCAGGCCGGGAGTTAAATGACCTCTGGCCTGATCTATAGATAGAGTTAGTGGGTTCTCCTCCTTTCATTTTATGTCCTTAATGTCCCATCCCACCAATCATCCTTTAAGATCCAAATGTTCTAGATGACTAGCCCAACTGAAAGCTTGCACATTGATTACATATAAATCCTTTCTTGAATCCATAGCCCAATGGCTTTGATGTTCCCCTGTCATCTGTCTCTGCCTAAGCTTCCTCCTTTCTCATCCTTGTCTTATATTGGACCTTCTTTTCCTGATTCCCAGCAACCAAACACAAACAATCAAACAAACAACTCTGTGCCTATAACTAGCCTAAAATCATAATTTAGAGCTTCAAAGACATACACTTTGACTCATATAGAGAGATCCCTCTCTGAACCCAGGAGGGCTAGATCTTGAGGTTCCAAAGTGGTTCTATGTTGTCTCATCTTTTGGTCTTGCCAACCTGGCCAAAACATGGGAACCCCAACAGTGATAAAGGAAGAAGCTTCTACTTCAGATCAAGTACTCCGCAAGGTGGAAAATATGATTGAAAGACTGACACTTGATAAGCCTGAACCATAGATCAGAAATCCTAACTTCCATGGACAACAACAACCACAATTCCGGATCAAACAATGATAGCAACGAGCACAAGAACCGTCAGCACAACAGCAGGTAAGAACTCCTTTACAACAGAATTTTGTTGGCCCAGAATCAGATGGTGAAGACAATGTAATAGGAGAAGAAAATCACTACTTTACACCTGATGATATGCCAACCTTTATCACTGAAGATGAGGAGTATGCATAAAATTCAGCTGAACAAAAGGATGAGGATTTTATCTTGGCAAATGACACCGCTCTTGAAGAAGAGTCAGATGAGTATCAGAGAGGTTATATGAATGCTTTGTACGCCCAGCAATGAAAATATTCACTTAGAAACAAAGATGTGCCTATCAACCCAATGCAAAAAAGAAAAGAAGTTTCAACACCAAAGAATGATGCACCCATTGCACAGAAGAAGGGAAAAGATGTAGTTGATCCTACTACTAGCAAGTTTCCATCAGCAAATGAAAGATCTAATTAGCCAATTGTATCGAGGGAGAAATTTGAAAAGAAGGATTCTCCAGCCAAAGAGGTAGAAAAAACTTCAGTCTTTAACTTAGAGAGTGAGATTGCTAAGTTAAAAGTTTCCATTCCTTTGACTGAGTTGATGAGAAATAGCAGCTACAAGGGTCAAGTATCTAAAATTTTGAATTTCGATCCAATGTCTGATATGTTGAATGTGGAGGATGATCAACCTGAGTTGATCTTTGGTCCAGCATTGGATGGTGAATCTCCCGATAGTGATGTGCCTCATTTTTATATCAGCCTTAGATTGCATGATTTTGTGTTACGTAATGCCATGTTTGATTCCAGAGCTTCCCATAATCTCATTCCGAGGGCGATCATGGAGAAATTGGGATTGGACATCACTAGGAAATTTCATGATCTTTATTCTTTCGATTCCAGCAGAGTAATATCCATCAGGCTCATCAAAGATTTGGTGGTTAGTTTAGACCAGATTCCAACTAAGAATGTTTTGATGGATGTGGTTGTGGCGGATATTCCTCCTAGATTTGGCATGCTTCTTTCCAGATCTTGGAGAGCGAAGTTGAAGGGAACATTACAGCTTGATTTCTCCTATGCTACCATTCCTGTGTTCAGTCAGATGATAAGAATATATCGGGAGAAAAAAATGAAGTATATGATCACCAGCAAGGAGAAACCGGTAAATCATCCGATAAATTATGTACATACATATTTAGAGTCTTTTGTTTTGTATTTATATAGTTTCAATGACGTAAATAGTCAGTTATTTGAAGCAGAGGACATTCCGTAGATCACAGAAAATTTCAGAGAAGTTTTGATGAAGGAAAGGCAAGAACTTGAGACTTCCGCTGAGAAATCAGCCTTCTGACAGCAGCAGAAAGTCGACGGAAAGCAAGAAGAAATAATAGAGCAAACACAATTTCAGCACTTGGAAGAAGATGAAGATGGTTTATGGACTATGGATTTCGATGGTGCAGTTGGGAGTGATGGTGCTGGAATTGGTATTTGGGTACGCAGCCCTTTTTCCGCCCCAAACAAGGTACCAAGTAATGTAAGGCTTTTCTCTTATAAATTAGCTTTTGATTGTTCGAATAATGAAGCAGAATATGAAGCTTTGATTGCTGGTCTGAAAATTCTTAAAAAGTTGAATGCTAAGAGGATTGCAGTGTATGGCGACTCCGAGTTGGTAATTAAGAAAGTGAAGGGTGAGTATCAAGCTAAGCATCCTCGAATGCGGGCTTATCAAAATGTAGTTCTTGATATCTTGAAGTTGTTTTCAGACTATACTTTGACTTGTATCCCTCGTATTCAGAATGGTATTGCAGATGCTCTTGCTAAGGCAGCAAGTAATTTGAAGATTCCAATGAAATCAAGTAACAAGTTTGAAATTCACGTGAAACACCGTCCAATTGTCCCAGACAATCAAAGGTATTGGCAAGTATTCCAAGATGATGATGAGATTGATGAATTTATGCAAAACAAAGGTAAATTCAAAGAGACTTCAATTGACATGGAGCATGATGATGGTGAGGCTGATGTGCAAATAAATCAAATGGAAGTATTTCAGCCTTGTTGGAGTATGATGTGGAGATAAAGCCCACAAAACTTATCAAAGGACAAGGGCTGGCAAAGCTAATGGCTGAGTCGAATTTGCATGCCTTGGAAATCAATCTTATTGCTACTATGTCCGAGGAGAATGAGGAAAGTTCATCAGTTTAGGTATCAGAAATATTTGTGCTTTCTCCTTGGTATTCATATATTGTATACGTGCTTCAAAATTTGTCACCACCGCCCGGCATGGCTAGAAACAAAAGTAGAACTCTGAAATTGAAAGCTGCTAAGTTTTGTGTTCTGAATAATTCACTCTATTGGAAAGATCTCGGTGGTGTTTTTCTGAACTATTTGGTGGAAGAAGAAGCAAAGCAGGTTATGGAGGATTTTCATAAGGGAGATTGCGGGGGTCACCATTTTTGGAAAACAACGGCCAACAAGATTTTGAGAGCGGGATATTATTGGCCGACACTTTTTGCTGATGTGTATAAGACTGTCAAAAGATGTCACGAATGTCAGATTTTTGAAGGGAGGCAGAAATTGCAGCCTTTGCCGCTTAAGCCCATTGAGGTAAGTGCTCCTTTTTAGCAGTGGGGTTTGGATTTCATTGGTGAGATCCATCCTGATTCTTTAGGTCAGCATAGATGGATCCTAACAGCGACAGATGATTTCACGAAATGGATTGAAGCAATTCCCACCAGGCAAGCTACGGATTCGGTAATAATTTCTTTCCTTGAGAATAACATTTTGTCTCGTTTCGGTTGCCCGAATAAGTTAATCACTGATAACGCAGCAGCTTTCAAATCAAAAAGGATGATTGAGTTTTGTGACAAGTATCATATCATTTTGGGACACTCAACTGCTTATCATCTGCAAGGCAACGGATTGGCGGAGTCTTCCAACAAATCTTTGGTCAACATCATTAAAAAGTTGTTGGAAATAAACAAGAAAAGTAAGCATAAGAAGTTGGTCAATGCACTTTGGGCAGATCGAGTGAGTCAGAAGAAATCCATTGGTATGTCACCTTTTGAGTTAGTTTATGGAGTTGATACAGTGTTTCCTACCTCTCTCGCAGTTCCAGTGCTCAAACTTCTATAGGAAGCTAGCAGTGAAGATGATCATATGCAAAGAAGAATAAATCAAATGATCAATTTGCAGAAGACGAGGGAAGAAGTTTTTCAAAACACATTCAAGCTGCAGAAGAGAATTAAGAAAATCTATGACAGAAAAGAAAAGGCAGACAAATTTCAATTGGAAGAAGTGGTCCTGAAATGGGATGCAAGAAATGAGGAAAAGGGTAAGCACGGTAAGTTCAAAAATATCTGGAAAGGACCCTTTAAAATTGCTGCATATCGGGGTTAGAATTCTTTTCTTCTGAAGGAGATGAATGGGGAAGATTGTCCAGGAGGGCCGGTCAATGGTCGGCTGCTCAAGCGGTATCATTTCTGAGATGTTTTCTGCTGTTTACATTGTCACTGTACATACCATTTATTTCAGTTTCATTGCAAGTGTGTGCTGTGATCTTTTCTTCAGTTTGGGGCCAGAAGTGAAGGCTATAATTCTGAAGATTGATTTCAGCTTTGGTTTGAGTTTGTCGAGTCACATTTTTCATTCATTTCAGTTTCAAAATTGAGTCAGTTTGAGTCAAATTTTCAGTCAATAAATGAGTCAAGAGTCTTGTGTTGATTTTTCGAAGTTATGGACTCCATAGCCCAATGGACGAAGGCACTGCCTACTCTCCCAAAAATATGTAGTTCTTCGCACCTCTAAGGAGCTACCATCCCCATTGGAGCCAATGTTAGAGTCGGTCTCTTTATCTCTCCGTCAGAGATCAAAATCTCTTTTGTTGCATTTCATTTTAGGTGTCTCATTCAGTCCAGTCAGCTGCATTCCATTAGGAGCATGGATCATCTGACAGAAGGGTCTTTTCACTCATATCCCTCATGTCATGTACCTGCTGGTCCGTATCTGTTCATCAAAGTCCATAAAAATCATTTCCAGTCATTGACAGTCAATGTTTGGTCTTTTGGTGGGCAAAGAGTCTTTTTTAGGGTTTTCAGTCTCATTAGGTCTAGGGTTTCATTAATTTAGTCTTCAAAGTGTCCAATAATGCCAGCAAGCATATGTGGAAGGTTTGGATAAAGTTTCACTGCAAAAATTTCATCGTCGTAATGCTTGATCATGATTCTTCTTCAAAACTCTGTTTTGAAGAAAAATCATCAGTTTGGTCTTTTGTAATAAATGCCATGTAATTTTCAAAAGTTTTTCAGTTGTGAAGATCTTCAGGCGCAGCCCTGGTCGCCTTTGCCAAATCCCATGCCAGCTATCCCTACAAAAAATAGACAAGAGATTCATCATCAGTTCAAAAAATCAAAGTGGAAACCAAAAACAGAGTTATGTGAAAGTGTCAAAGTTCAAACATTAGAAAGTGGGTTATTTCAAATCAAAAAATCAAAGTCCAGGCCATAAAAGATATTTTTGGTGTTTAAACAATTCATTTGCACGCAAGGGTTATCAAAGAGCAAAGAGAAAAATCGTGGAGGGCGAAGTCAGAGTTTGGAGGCCGAGCTGTTGGTGAATTCACAGGTGCGGTGCACTAGTTGGAGGTCGCGACGCATAAGACAGTCGTGGCGCATAGAGCCACCCATCTCCTTGCAAGTTATAACGGGCGCGGCGCATACAGCAGGTGCAGCGCACTGGGTTGTGCGCGCGGTGCACAGGGCCAACACCAAAATTTTCGACATTGCCTCCAATAAATTCCAAATCGTTCGGTCTAATTTCTCCATGTAAGTTCGACTGATCTTGTATTTTCCATTAAACAGAGTTTGGTATTGCTTGAAAGTGGATTATAAGAGTTTGAATACCAAAATTATAAACTCTCTCATTTGGTCAAAAACTGCTCCTTAGGGTTTTAAATTTGAGTTTTAAATTTTGATCTTGGTGCCAATATACTCCATCTCCCCCACATTGTTCATTCCTTTCCCATCACTGTCATACTATCATGAATAGTCCCTCCCCTATTCCCTTATATTCCAATTCATTTCCCATCACTTTCCCTTTCCCATATCACTTATAAAAATTCCCAAAATCCCAAGTTCCCCAAACAGTCAAGTGACTGTTCTCACACTTCAAATTTCACTTGACTGAACCACATTTTTCCCATTGTACTATTTCCCACAGTCCCTTCCTACTTGACACATATTTGGCATTGAAACAAAAACAACCAAATTCTTATTTGCATCTCATACAAATCAACATATACTTGGCATAGACCTTGCAACACCATGGAGACAGACACTGAAACATCATATGAACAAGACAGTGATTCTACCACTGAGCTACATGCACCGAGAAGGCCTCGTAAAGATGGAAAACATGTGAGAGAAGAGCCCACCTAATTGACTCAATTGCAGGCTTGCCCACTTGCCATGGCATGTTTTCGAGAGCAGTCATGCTATCAGTACTGTGAGATGATTTCTTGGATTCAGCATCATCAGGAGTTGGCTCGTTTGTTTGTCTTACATTTGCATGATGGTCAGGTAACTCTTGCTGGTGTAAATTTCACCTTGACACTGGAAGCCATTTCTCAAGCAACAGGAATACCGAATGTAGGCGAAGAGTTGAATAAGAGACAACAGGTGGATAGAGTGCATTATGAACCATACATCAGGCCTAGCTATGTAGGAAAACTCAGCACGGTATTCCCATTCCGGTTTCTGAAGGAATCCTATGCGCCTTTGATGAGACTCATTATCAGATACTTCAGTTGTGAGGGCCGGTTTTCACGCCTCTATGCCTACCACATCAGGCTATTGATGCATTTCATGAGAGTGAGGATGATGAACATTCCTTATTTCATGTGCCGAAACATCGAGAGAATGACCACTCTTGTGCAGAAGAAGACTTCCGAGCAGCAGTACAACAGTATTTATCACTATGCACTCAACAAGATCGTTGTTGTACATCAGCTTAGATTGTAGGGCATTGCATGGGAAGATTTCATTTCCCATGACTTTTTCACAGCCCCTCAGCCTCCTCCAGAGATTTTTCATGATGCAGGTGAACCTTCAGATCAGCCTGAAGGTCCCGAGATAGAGCCTATCAGTGTGCCAGTGCTTGTTACTTATCAGAGAGGCACCAGAGTATTGTTTGCAGCAGCTCGACGAGTACTATCTCCACCCGGGGTGGAAGGGGTCTCGTTGCCGTCATCAGCAGCATAGGTACAGGTACAGGATAGAGGTAAGAGGCCTATGTAGGATGAGGGCCCTTCAGGAGGCCATGATACTGATTTCATATTGATTGATGAGGATTTGAGCTCTCCAAGCTCAAAGTTGAGAGAGATCATTCAGGAGCAGAAGGCCGAGATCGACACATTGACCGACAAGTTGCAGAGAGCTCAATGGATCATAAAATATCTGGAGCAGCGGAAAAAATAGTTGGAGGATCAACAGACGATCATGGAGTTGCAAAACATCCGTGAGAACCGGCAAGCTGCCTGAAGAAGCCCAACCGAGATGACACCCATTGAGCGGGAGATTGAGGCTGATAGAGAGAATTGGCTTGAGAGGGTCAAAATTCATCTTGAGAAGCTATTGGAGAAGGCAAACAAGGAGAATAACATGCTCAAACACATGAAGAACCATTATTGGGCACACAATCATGTTTGCAAAGCGAGGATCAAAATCCTGAAGGCAAGGCTAAGGAGGGCACTAAAGCGTCGTAAAAGGCATGATAGGCTCCAAATTTTGGCTAAAGATTATTTGGCCCAGCATAGTGCTTGATGGTGGGAATTCAGCCCAAATTTCAAGAAATTTGGGAAAAAGTTTGTCAATTTTGAATTTTTGGGCCTAAAAACAGATTTCCTGCCCGACGTGTAGCGCCACTTGGCGCGCGCTTATAATTGGCAGCTCTTCTGAAGGAAAAATTTGCATTTTTGGATTTTTCATCAAAATTTATGCATGCCTATGGATTACCTAAGGATTTAATCAAGTTCTGGGTTGCCTAAAGGGCCAAAAACACCATAAAAATGGCCTTTCTGCCACTTTTTGCACACACAAGAAGCAGTGTTGGGAGATTGAAAATGGCAACAAAATCTAGAAATTCTACTTGGGTTGGAAAGTAGACAGGAAGGAATTTCCAACAAGCTATCCTACACTCAATTTGGACTTCGGGAAGGGCCTAAAAGTGAGCTCCAAACTTGTGCTACGCATAGAGATTCCAGGCGCGATGCATAGAGAAATTTGGCCTATTTTCCACTCAGCAGCTCAGAATTTCGCCTAGTTTTGGCCAGTTTGACTTTTTGATGTAACTCTTGATGTACCTTGATGTAATTTCATGACCATGATGTAATTTTGGCACATTTTTACTCATTCTAGAATATTCATTCACCAAAAGGTGAAATGTAAGTGAATGGATCAGTTTCCTAGCATATAGAGGCAAGTTATTTCATTGCCTATTTTCTAGTTCCTAGTTTAGATATGGTTGAAACAGCTCCTAGAATGGTGAGCTCGACCCCTAGAGGCATGGGAATGAGTTAGGCTTGTCTATATCATGTATTTTCTCAGTCATTTCCAGAGTTGGACACTTGGGATTGCTTGGCACTTCATTGTACATTTCATCTCTGCAATTTTGGCAAAGGAGTAGACCAGGGTTTGCAGCAAAGTTTTGATGGTGTCTTTCTCTATGTAATTGTAAGTTCACTGATTTTTATGTGTATCATTTTCCCTTCTCTTTTCTTCTTAAATTAAACAAATCAGTGTTAAAGGTGGAATTCATTAGCTTGCTTTGCTCTGCCTTCAGTTTTGTTTAATTTTCCATGTTTTCATCTGTTTGAGGAGGAATCTTGAGACCCTCTTGCCCTCTTCAGCTCCTCACCGGTCTGATCCATCCATTAATTCAATATAAAGCATCAAAGCAATTGCCTTCCTTGCCCCAATCAGAACTCTGCAAAAACTAGGCCTTATCCCCGCACCCAAAACTTCCTTTCCCTTTGATCCAACAAAAACCCCCAAAAACACAATCAAAATCCTTCACTTATATACCTAGTCTAAAATTAGCTTTTATTTCAAGTCATCTCAAGCCCCATTGATTATTTTTGCTGAGATTGACCCGGAGAGAGCCCTCTCCTGTTCTGGTAAGGCTAGCTACCAGACTGAGCGTGGTTTGAAGTTACCCTGAACTTTGCCTTCCTTTAGCCTGAGGTAGATTTAGGCAATAACACCTCCTATCTTTTTTTTATTTTGTTTTCTGATCTCTGTCATCTCTTCAGAGATGAGCTTTTCATCATTCTTCTGCAATGAAGATGCAAGTCTGTCTTCAATGTTTGTATCAGTCTTCTTTCTTCTGCTCTTTCTAACATTATATTATTTGGGTTGTTTTGGTGCTTCTTGAAAATGGTTTCTAATAAGAAAATTCTCCTAGGTATCTCCTATGCTTTTTAAATGAAATTCAACCAATATTTTTTACAACCCATGGTGATGCACGGTGTTATCTATGAACTGTATTGTTTTCTACACATTTGTGGACATCCTTTTTAAGCTATTTAGCAAAAAGAAGGGGAGATTTATTTCACCATTTTCTAAGAAAGTCATCAGTAAACGGATATGGTATACATACATGAAACCAAACCTTCCTTCACAGGTGATAAATTTCTATAAAACCAAGAGCATATTCCTCCATTTACTTTTAAGAGCTGAGTTGGGGATACCTTTTCTAAATATAGAGACATCCATACCTAGGTTTTTGAGTATAATTTTCCATGATTCACTGTGGAACTCCTTGTTTTTGAACCACCGTTCGCCAAGCCTTGGAAGTTCTGTGGCTTCGGCCATGAATGATTCAGTAACTCTGAACTTGATGTCTCCAATTTCCACTTCTATGCCATCAAAATACCGAGCAAAAGATTTTGTAATTGCCTTGTGTAAACCATCGAATTTCTCAATGAATTTGAACCATCCAGCTTTCTGCAACATTTCCTTAATTTGAGGGTATCATTCCATATAATTTGTTCCCACCAGTTCTGATCTAACTATGAGTCCCATGCTTGTAGAGTTCTCAACCTTCAAAATTATCCTTCTATGTTTATGAAATCAATTGGGTTACGTAACTGATGAAAGGTATCGAGGGTTTGTATAAATAAATAAGTGGGAAGGGTTTTGAAGAAATGTAGACAGGTATGTCACGTCAACCGGTCATAACCATTAATCATCAATGAGGGAGTCAATTATGGACCGTTATGAGACATAATTCGGAGGATGTGGCTGATATGTGGTATGATGGAAATTGCAATCAAATGAAATGGCGATCTGTCAAGGAAGCATATGACCATCCATATTGTACATGCTAATGTTTTAACCTTGCTATTAAAATAATTTTTTTCGCTTTACCTTTTAGAACTAACCTTTTCGTTTGTTGTTTCGTTGGTGTTGATCCTTTGGGTACCCTTTAGCATGTTGGCCTTTAAAACATAATCCTTCAATTTCCTGTAATCATCATTTGTTTGTAGGCTGTACAATTGTGTTAGAACTGCTGAATGAAATGTGGATGTAGAACAAAATTAGCTGCAGAATGGAGTCAGCTGCAGAATGTAGTTAGCTGAGGGTAGTCAGATGCGGAATGGAATTAGTTGCAGAATGTAGTCAGTTGTAGAATGTAGTCAACTGCAGAATGTAGTCATCTGCAGAATGGAATCAGTTGCAAAATGTGATCAACTCTAGAACATGATCAACTGCAGAATGTGCTCAACTGCAGAATAGAATTTGTAGAAAAAAAATGAAGTATGGTTTGTGGAATGTAATTTAAGTGGAATATGATTGTGAAATGGAATGGAAGTGGAATATGACTGTGAAAATGGAATGAAAGTGGAACTCTGACAATGGAATGAAAGTGAATATGACTATGGACTTGAATGAATTTGTAGATTATGAACTGTAAAGATGAAATATGAATGTAGTTTTGTGTTACTACTTATTGTAGAAAAGAAATGGAAAATATAGGATGTCTGAAATCTCTGATTTTCACCCTGCATTTTCTGTGTAAGTATGCCAATCATTGGTTGGTTTTCATACTTATACACTTTATTATTATTATTTTTTGTTTATATATATAGGAAAAATAAAAACTAAGTTAGTGAAGAAGAATAATTCTTCTTCACTAACTTCATATCAGTATTATCTTGGAAAATCTTGATAAACTCTTCTCTTGAAATTGGTTTTTGATATACTTTCCAGCAATGACCATTAACAAGAAGAGGTACATTTTCTTCATCTATTGTCCTTATCTTTATTGCTCCATTATCAAATAATTTTTCAATCTCATAAGGCCCAAGCCAATGAGTCTAAAACTTTCCTTGAAAATCTTTGAATTTTGAATCGAACAAAAGTGCTCAATCCCCTGCTTGAAACTTCTTCTCCTTGATAAATTTATCATGTCATTTAGCCCTTTGCTGCTAGACTACATTGGTTCTTTGAACTAAATCTTGCTTGATTTCATCAAGCTCATTGAGTTGCTCCAATCTATGTTTCTGTGCTTCTGATAAATCAAGTCCCAATTGGACTGCCATCTTGAAGGTTCGGATCTAAAACTCTATAGGGAACAGGACTTGTTTTCCATAAACAAGTTCATAGGGAGTATGTCTTGTTGTATTCCTCTATGTAGTTTTGTAGGCCCATAAGGCCTCAGGAAGCCTTTCTGCCCAATCTCTTCTATGTAGATGTACAGTCTTAGTGAGAATTCCTTCAATCACTTTATTGGTGGACTCTACTTGACCATTTTATTGTGGATGATAAGGAGTAGAATTTCTGTGTTTGATCTTGTAATCTTCTACAGGATTTTTCACCAAGTTGGATGTAAAATGGGCTCCCTGATCTATCACAATTTCTCTTGGAACACCAAAATGAGTGAAGATATCCTCAAAAAGAAAATTAACTACAGAACGTTCATTAGCAAAAAGTAATGTTTTAGCCTCTACCCATTTGGTGACATAATCAGTACATACCAAAATATACCTCTTTTGTTTAGATGGTGGATTGATTGGTCCAACAAAATCCAAGGCTCATTTTTCAAAAGGTTCAATGAGTACCTGAGGTTGTAATGGCATTTCATTTGAAGGAGAAGGTTCCCTACACTTTGGTAGCTGTCACACCTTTTGACATATTCTTTGGAATCTATGAAGATGGATGGCCAATAATATCCTAAATGAAGGATTTTATAGGTTGTCCTCTTGTCAGCAAAGTGTCCATCACAAGGTTCATCATGACATGCCTTGATAATTTCAGGCATTTCAGCTCCTCGAACACATCTTCTGATAATGAGATATGGACCTGTTTTATACAATTCATTAGTAATCCATGAGTAACTTGCACTTAATTGAATGAATTTTCTTTTCTCTCTAGGAAACAAATGTGAAGGTAATTTTCCTGTGACTAGATAATTAGCAATATCTGCAAACCAAGGAGTTTGAGTAGTTATTGAAAAAAGGTATTCATTAGGAAATTTATCTTCAACTGGAGTGTCACCTTTGATATTTTGAATTCTAGACAAGAAATCAGCAACTATGTTTTGTTTTCCAGGTCGGTCTAGAATGGTGATATTAAATTTTTGCAGGAGTAATAACCATATTGTAACTCTGCCATTAGTAATATATTTATTCATTAAATATCTAATTGCAGAGTGATCTATATGAACAAAGGTTTCATAGCCTGTTGTATAATATCTGAATTTGTTGATAGCATGAACAACATCTAAGAATTCCTTTTCAGTTAAAGTGTAATTTAACTCACTGGGAGTCAAATTCTTTCTTGTGTAATAGATGGCATAGGGGATCAAATCGTTTTGTCCTAATACAACTCCCAGAGCTATATCTGAAGCATCTGTTGAAATGTGAAAAGGTAGTTTCCAATTTGGACCTCTTACGATGGGTGCTTCAGAAATTTTTGCTTTTAAAGTTTCAAATGCCAATTGGCAATCAGGATTCCAATTGAATTCACAATATTTGGCGAGTAACTTGAAGAGTGGGGATGCTATTTTAGTGAAATTTTCAATAAATATTCTATAATATCTTGTGAATCCTAGAAAACTTCTAACATCCTTTTGACAACTTGGAATTGATAGTTTGGAGATGACTTCAACTTTTAGATTTATCAACTTTAATTCCATCTCCTGAAATGTGATGTCCTAAAATAGTCCCTTCTGTAAACATCATAAAACATTTTTCATGGCTTAGTGAAAGGTTTACTTCCTTACATCTTTTAAGAACCTTTTCCAATTTTTCTAAAGCTTCTTCAAATGTATTCCCATAAACTGTAAAGTCATCCATGTACACCTATACACAATCATGTATTCGATCAGAAAAAATTCCTAGTACTGCCCTTTGGAATGTTGTAGGTGCATTTCATAATTCAAAAGGAAGTACTCGGTAGGCATAAGTCCCCCATGGACAGGTGAATGTGATCTTATCTTGATCTTCAAGTGCCACCTGAATTTGATTGTAGCCACTAAAACCATCCAGAAATGAGAAATACTTCTTACTTGCTAATGTATCCAATACTTGATCTATAAAGGGTAAAGGAAAACGATATTTTAGGGTAACTTTATTCAATTCTTGATGATCAATGCACACCCTCCATTTACCATTATTTTTGGGCACAATCACTAAAGGGGAAACCCACTGACTATTTGAAATTGGGTAAATGAAGTTTACATTCAGAAATTTTTGCAACTCTTCTTTCACAATTTCTCTAAGATTTGGATTCATCCTTATTTGAGGTTGTCTGATAGGTTTACAATTTTCTTCAATGTAGATGTGATGTATACAAGTCTTAGGACTAATTCCTTTCATATTAGTGTATTCCCATGCATATTCAGAAGAATGTTGTTGTAATGTTTTGATTAACTTTTCATGTTGTAATCTCTCCAAGTTATTGCTTATGTTTAAAGTTTTTCCTGGAACGATTTCAACTCTAGAGTGTTGGGCAGTGAAAAAGGTATGAAATTACTGTGTATTTTCTCATTTTTTCACTATAGACATACTCCTTTTTACCTTGGGAAGGTAATTTATTATAATAATTATGGTAGAATCGGAAAGATGTATGTTTATTGTAAAAATATGATTAAATGTTGCTTTTTGTTGACAAAATCAGGAATTGGATGATGTGGACAGTTATACCAAAGGTGAGAATGAAATGAATGCAACTGCTGTTCCTCCAGCGTTAAACCACATCCTACCTAGGACAAGGAAATCCGAACGTATTGCTAAGAAAAGGCAGGGGATAACTCAGCTTCGATCAAAGTAAACCAAGATGATAACTACAGGAAGGGAAGAGAATCCCTCAGGATCCTTTGATCCTGAGGGATCGCTGTTCAAACTCATCTTATTCCTCGTCATGTCTCAGGGTCTGATATATAAAGCAATGTCCTTTAGTGATCAGGGGGTCGAAAAAGTTCTTATATTTAAACATTTCCTCTGTAATATTTTTTTTTATTGACTCTCAGCTTTAAGAGAGCAACCTCCGTAATACTTTATGTTTGATTAATATCAAAGACGCGTTTCGTTTCATCTCTTAAGTTCCAAAGTAGCCCAACAGTATTTCACTAGTGCTAAGGGCCTGACTCTGGTGGAATTACCTTGTTGTTTGTATTCTTAATCTTTGCTTACTGTTGTGTGAAGTTGTGTTTAATGTTTATTTCGATTGCAGAGTTGATTGACTGCTGTTGGATTGAATACAGATTTATTAACAAATTGCGTTGCTATTTTATCCTTTGCAAGAAGTGCATTCGCTATTTATTTACCTTGCTATCGTTATAAAGCTTTTCTGTTCTATATTTGATTCTAGTTGTTGTTTTATTGGTTTATGATTTTTTATAATTGACTGTTGTGTAGTATTGGTTGTCGACGGGATTGGAGTATGGAGATTAGTTACTTGATCGCGTTAAAATTATAATTGCTGTTCAATTCATGTTGCTATTCCATTTCTGTTTATTGTTCATTTCTGATTCATAGCTTTAGATTAGCAGATAGATGGGTTACAATTGTTATGCATAGGAATTACAAGCTATTGTTCCTTTCTAGATTTTGTTATTAGAGGAAGTTCCTTTCAAGTTATTTTTATCAGCATGTAGTTCGATTTCATTTATATTGCTTTAAGTACAAGACCACCAACTGTAGAGAACACTGGTTACTGCTTCCAAGTTCCCAAATTGGTTATCTTGCCTCAGTGTGATTTCAGTTGCATCGATTTCTAAGGGAAGGATTTACTGCTACTGTATCCCTGATCGATGGTTTGAGATTGATGTAGTTAAGATTTCAGAGCATTTCCATTTATGTTCCTGTAATTAGATTTCTTTACAAGCATTCATTTACTCTTGTATTCAACATTCTGTACTAAATCTTCGTAGCATTACTCTTAGTTAATTGCAGCCTTAGATAGAGTACACTCTTGAAATAAAAAGTCGTTCCCGGATTGATAATTAATGTAGGCTAATTAGGTGTTCAAAAGATACCTTTTTATGACCCAACATTTTGGCGCCGTTGCCAGGGAGAGTGTATGCCATTTCAAAGGAGTGATGCACAGCTAATTTTCTTCTGCTCGTGAAGAATTGGGTATTAAAGACGGAAGGTAAGAACCTGTGCACTGGGCAAGAAACACACTTGCTCACAGCCTGCTTCACAGCAGAAGTATGTAAGCTTATTTCTTTAGTTAGGAATGAAGGCTTGTTTTCTTGAATGAATAGACCAACTAAGCAAAACAAAATTCCTCCTAAAATTGAAAAACCTAAGGGACCAGTGACCCTTGGGTGGAAAACTTTTATTGACGAAATCCTTAAAAGAACTGAATCTCAACCATCAGTAGGATTTAGAAAAGCTATCTCTAGACAGCCTACTAGTTCCCTTCAGGCTATAGAGTCACCATCTGAAGCCTTTGCTGAGATACATAGTCAAGCAGAGGGAATTGAGCAAGATTCCCAAGAAATTGAGAATCCTTACATAATTTCCCCTCAAGAAGGGAACTCTAGTAATTTCCGTGAAGGATAAGGGGAAATAGGAGAAACAGGAGACCCAAAATCTCCTATTGAAATAGCCCAAACAGTAAGCAGTCCAGAGAAGGGAAGCGCTGTTAAAATTATTCAAAACCAAGGTCCTGAATCACCTCAAACAATAGGTCAACAAGGAATACTCATTGTTCCAGATAAGGGAAGTGTTGTCAAAGCCATTCTTGCTCCTACTAGTCAGCCTAGAAATTCCTTGGAGATCCCAGAAGGATATTGGCACATTTTCGACCAAATGGCCCAGAACCAAAATCAGAATCAGCAGACACCTCAACAAACCTCTACGCTGCAATATCTTATAGTAGATACTGTAGTCAATGCACCTATGAAGGCCATTCCCCTTCAACATATTCCCACATTTCATGGCTTGACATCAGAAGAATCAAATGCATTTTTGTTTGAATTCGATGTGTTATGCAGGGGATATGATTATACCACCGATCCCCAAAAACTAAAACTATTCCCTTCTACATTAAAAGGGGTAGCCTTATGATGGTTTATGGGATTATGTGGGGGTGTCATAACTGATTGGGATAAGATGAAGGCTGCGTTTTTAAAAAAGTATCAAGATTATTGCAGGTCTCGGGAACTAAAATATGAAATATTCCAAATGACAGCAAAACCAAATGAAACCTTGGAAGAATATGTGGAATGGTTTCAATACAATCTTCAGAGATCCCCTTATGCATCCTTACCCTTACCTGATAATGTGTTGAAAACTACATTAATTAGGGGAATGAAAGATCAATGGGTTGAAACATGAATATTATGGGAAAAGGTGATATATATTAGGAAAGTTATGCTAACATCATTGATTTTTGTATCAGGAGTTCGAGGGGCAATACAAGGCTAAAATCAGCAGAACGTGATCTGATTACAAGAGAAAATAAGACCTCTAATGAAGGTGTGACTCATGCAGAGATTGGAAATCTGCTGGAAGATTTTCAGACATACATACTTGGGACTCTAAAAACACAGTTCGACATTATGCAAGCCAAATGAAAGCAAGAAGAATAAGAGCAAAAATTGGCAATATTCTGCCCTAGACGCAGAAAGAAACACAGCCACAAAGAGTGCCCGTTGGATGTGATCAAAGTCTACGCCATTTGCACGAAATATCACCCTATAGAAGGATGTCCTTCGCTTCTTGGCCTAAAAGCAGTTTATAAGGAGACAGAAGAAGAATCAGAAGTGGTATGTCCGCTTAATCAGCGCCGACAATGGCAGCCACGACAATCAGGTATGCCAACTGATCCATTTTCTTCTTTTCAGCCTCCTCAATACAATGCTCAACAATATAGTGGAATGTGGAAAAATCAACCACCTTTCCCCAATTGGTCACAATAGCCATTCCCTACAACATCTTGGCCAAATCAAACAAATCAAAATAATTGGCCTAGCTTTCCTTTCTGCCCACCATTTTGGAAAAATAATAACTATCCTACACAATGGTCGCCCTCTACTTCCCATAGTCAGGCCTGGCAGTCAAACTGGCAAAGACCTACAAATCAGCCAGCTGGAACAATCCCTCTCTCTCAACCTACACTGCCAGCTCCCTATAAAAACCCCCAGACCAACTTAAGACCACAACTCCCAACCCAACCCAACCCAAACCCAAACAATAGGCCAATTCATTTTGTCCAAATAATGGAACCCCCAGAATTAGAAACTGAACTAAGGCAGTGCAATGACCTTCAATTAAGGTCTAGGCGCATAGTAGAAATAGAGAGAAACAATAATGTTCATATTGAAGATCTGTTACCTGTAGAACAAACATTACCGAAAGAGAAGGAGGTTCAACAAAAAAATCAACAACAAAATCAACAACAAGTAACAACTTCCTCTCCACCATTCCCAGAATGATTCATCATACCACACCCATTAGAACATCCTAATTTTGATCTTCTGGGAGAATTAAAAAATTTGTGTATAAAAATCCCTCTCCTCCAAGCTATCCAGGATATTCCTATATATGCAAAAACCATCAAGGAATTATGCATAAAAAATCCAAAGAGGAGAACAACCACCAATCCAACTGTCCAAATAGTCGGCACTTTATCTGACTTATTATCAGGAATGTAAACACGTGTAAAATATGAAGACCCAGGAAATCCTATAGTGACAGTGCAAATCCATGGGCAATTGTTGCCAAATGCCTTAGTCGATTTGGGAGCAACAATCAATATCCTAACAACCACCACCTATCAAAAACTTGGCATTACATCGCTAGAACCAACAACAACCTTATTTGAATTGGCTGACCGATCGGTAGTCAAACCAGAAGGTACACTACAAGATGTAATGGTATCTGTAGATTCCTGGGAATACCCTGCTGACTTCCTGGTTATCAATCCAAATAACCGACTAGAAGGACACCCGTTAATATTAGGTAGACCTTGGTTGGCAACTGCCGATGCTTATATTAGATGTCGACAAAGCAACATGACAATAACAATGGGAAACTATGTCAAGAATTTAGCTTTATATCCCCCAGCCTAGCCAAGTCTATCAATAATCAAAACAAGAAAACAACCTATATCATATCTTATGGAAAATATGAGATCACCTCTAACTATAGAAAATGTTTTTGATTTCAAAGATCAAACAAAGGATGATATCATCAATAGTTTTATTAATAAACCACAAATCAGATGCCATCTACAATGTCACATGATCAAGGAAGCATTTGATAATAAAGAAGAAGAAGATCCTTTGAAATACATTCCTAATCAAGTAATACCCACTACTTCTGTGTACAATAGCAAGATTGTAGAAATTGAGCTGGGAAAAACTCTAAACATTAATAAAAATTTGACTGCTGAACAAGAAGAGAAGTTGGTCCAATTATTACGAAAATACAAAGCAACCTTTGTATGGGATTACCCCGATATGAAAGGAATTTACCCTCAATTGTGTACAAACCACATCTATATTGAAAAAGATGCAAGACCCATTCGCCAACCCCAAAGAAGACTAAACCCTCACCTCAAAGATATTGTGAAAGCTGAATTACAAAAACTATTGGATGTTAATTTCATCTACCCAATATATGATAGCAAGTGGGTCTCTCCATTAGTAGTGGTACCAAAAAATAATGGAAAGTGGAGAATATGTGTATATTACCGTGAACTTAACAAGGCAACACAGAAAGACCACTTTCCCCTTCCTTTCATTGACCAGGTATTAGACACATTGGCAGGAAATAAATTCTTTTCTTTCCTTGATGGCTTCAGTGGATACAATCAAATCCAGATTGCCCCTGAAGACCAAGACAAAACTACTTTTACCTGTCCATGGGGGACATTTGCCTACCGAGTCTTACCCTTTGGCCTATGCAATGCCCCTGCTACATTCCAAAGGGCCATTCTCAGCATCTTTGCAGACTTAATAAATGAAGGCCTCGAAGTATATATGGATGACTTTACACCTTATGGGGATGATTTTGAGCCTGCATTAGAAAATTTAGAAAAAGTGTTGCAAAGATGTATTGACACTAGGCTTTGTTTAAGCCATGAAAAGTGTCAAATGATGATGACCGAAGGAGTTATCTTAGGGCATTATATTTCAGCAGCTGGAATTCAAGTGGACCCAGCTAAAATTCAAATAATCTTGTTAATACCCACACCCACCACACAAACAGAGGTACGTAGCTTTCTTGGATTTTCTGGTTACTATAGAATATTTATAAAACATTATTCTCGAATAGCTACACCTTTATATGCACTAACTAGAAATGTTGATTTCATTTGGACAGATAAATGTGACAATGCCTTCAATGATCTGAAAAAGCTTGTTTCAATAGCCCTAGTGCCGAGGGGCCCAAATTGGAATTTTCCATTCCAAATTTCATCTGATGCCTCAGACACAACAATTGGAGAGGTACTTGGGCAGGAGGAAGACAAGAAATCATATGAAATCTATTACATTAGCAAAAATATATCCCCTATTGAATTAAATTATACTGTGACTGAAAAGGAAATTTTAGCTGTAGTACATGCTATGAATAAGTTTAGACATTATATAACTGGGTATCCTATAGTATTATATACTGATCACTCTGCCATTAAATTTTTAGCAAATAAACCTGTTACAAATGGAAGAGTGAAAATATGGTTGATTTTATTGCAGGAATTTGACATTACAATCAAAGATCGAACTGGGAAAGAGAACCTTGTAGCTAACTTTCTGTCAAGAATGTCAAAGCCAACAGATACAGAAGCAGTTGAAGACCATTTCCCATATGAGCATTTGTTCACTGTTACTGTCAGAACCCCATGGTATGCTGATATAGCAAATTATTTGGCAATAGGTAAATTACCTAAACATCTATCCCTTAATGAACGAAAACAGATAATACAACGTAGTACCCGATTCTCTTGGATTGGGGGCTACCTATTTCATACAGGGGAAGATATGCAAATAAGAAGATGTGTCCGGAAGGACAAGGTATTTGATATTTTGAAAGCATGCCATGATGGGCAGTGTGGCAGGCATTTTGCAGATCGTAGAACTGCGCATAAGGTTTTATGAATAGGCTATTATTGGCCTACCATCTTTAAAGATGCCAAAAAATTTGTGCAGGCCTGTGATAGCTGCCAAAGGGCAAGTCGCCCTGGGCAGTCTGATGAAATTCCTTTGAACCCTCAACTAGTGATTAAACCATTTGAATGTTGGGCGCTTGATTTTGTTGGCCCTATTAGCCCCCCATCAAACCAAAAAACATACATCCTAGTTGCAACTGAGTATGTCACTAAGTGGGTCGAAGCAGAGGCACTTTCAAAAGCTATAGAGGACTCTGTAATACAGTTTCTTTTCCAAATCTTTGTGCGATATGGCCTCCATAGGGACATAATCACAGATGGAGGACCACAGTTTGTAGGTAATAAATTAAATGAAACACTACAAAAATACCACATTCAGCACAAGATTACAACCCCATACCACCCACAGGCCAATGGCTAAGTAGAGAGCATGAAAAAAGTGATTAAATCTATATTGACAAAAACCGTTGCCTCACACAGACGAGATTGGGCCTACAAATTGCCAGAAGCATTGTGGGCATATCAAACAACGTGGAGACCCACTACGGGATATTCACCATATCAATTGGTATTTGGAAAAGAACCCATCTTTCCAATAGAATTTGAAATTCAGACATTAAGAACAGCTCAAAAGGTGGGTCTTGATCTAAATGAAGCCCAGGCCAAAAGACTATAGAAAATTAATGAATTAGATGAAATTAGGCTCTCTTCTCTTCAGCACACAGAGAGAAAAATGGCATGCCCTTATAAAAAAAAAGATCTTCCATGAAGGATACTGGGCACTCCTATATGATTCTAGGTTTCAGGATTTTCCAGGGAAACTCCAGACACGATGGCTCAGACCCTATGAAATCCAAAAAGTGCATGATAATGGCACTATTACATTAGCCACCATTGATGGATCTCGACATTCCTTTAAGGTAAACGGTCATCGAGTACGATTGTATCATAAACTGCTTACCCGAGAATCCTTTTACCAACAGTTACGGGAAGATTTTACCATGAAAATTTTGGCTGAAGGGGATAACTCCTCCTCGGCACCAGTTTATTAAATCATTTCTTTTTTAAAAATTTTGTACACAAAGATTGTTCATTTATTTGGATTGTTGTTTTATGGAATTCTTTTTTTCAAAATCTCTGTTTATTTTGTTTATTTTGAGTCTTGTTGTTTGTTTCATGGAATTCTGTTTTTTTTTTCAAAAACTCTGTTTATTTCGCTTGTTTTGAGTTTTTGTTGTTCCTTTCTAAAGGAACAACACTTCTGCTATTCCTTTCGAAAGGAACAGCAGTTTCACAGATTGTTTTTGTTGTTCCTTTCGGAAGGAACAACAGTTCCACAGATTTTTTCTGCTGTTCCTTTTAAAAGGAACAACACCTTTTGAGTGGATTGTTTTTTTGTTTTAGATTAGAATTTTGAGAATTTATGATGACTTTTCTAAAGGAAAAAATATTATTCATATGCAATCATACAAATTAAAGCTTACTATAATCAGCAAATTGAAAGAAATCGTCATTTTTAAGAAAATTGTTTAGTAATGATAAGAAAAAGGAAAAAGAGACATAATCAATAACATGATTTTGTTGTCTTACTACCACTAAATTAATCTGATCGATTATCCTTATCATGTTGGTTATTCCCATATGTTATAAATTTCTTTGATTTTTATTTATGGAGTAGGAATAAGGGCATATTATTTTCTATTGAGATGTTCAGACTTCTTCCACCATCTCTACTCTTAAGGAGTGTTGAGCCATCCTTTATGAATAACTAGGAAAGTGCTATATGAAAAAGAAAAATATTTATATGTTTCACTAATAATTTTATGATTTGGAAGATGGAGGATAGGGGGTCTCATCAAGAGCCAACCTACCATGATCATAAGGAAGTCAGTGAAGTGGCATTCCCATCATGGCCACCAAACCAGGGATATGGTCCAATGGAAAATTCAAAAAATTAAGAAGTCCTTGGAACAGGAGGTGTCATCACGAGCTGGCCTGCCTACTTTTCACTTCTTCCCGATGAATGGCATTGTGATTTATCTGGTCACCAAGCCAGCACAATGGCCTCCGTTATGACATTCAACAAGCACTTCCTCAACATAAATAAAGGACAATGGTTCCAAAGGTGAGAAAGCAACTCTATCAAGGTTATGGACACATGTGGGCAACAGAGCTCTGCTGATGGTATTGGAGTCACATTTATACACATCAATAGTCATATTAAACCCTTTTTCCTATATCTCTATTTAATATCAAATGAAAGTATGAATCCCTAACCTTTGATTTCGAACCTATTATACATGAAAATCATTACAAATCGATCATATTATTTTGAAGTGGGTAATAAATGCATCTGTACTTATGTTTATCTTAAGCTGTCCCTTCTCCTCATATTTGAATCATTACAAAATGATTTTATATCTATTACCTATTTATCACATGCATTTATTTCAGTAATTTCTATAATTTGATTGAATGTATCATAATTATGCCTAATTTCTCCTGCTGTAATATTGCTGTGCCACACTTGCCTCTCTCAATTGACAGTCGAGGACGACCTATCATCCATCAGGGGGGGCGCGGATGTCTGCATGCAAATCAAATCTCGATATTTCTTTACCTGTATGAAAACCAAATCCCTGCATTCTAGGGAATAACAAAAATTTAATGACATTATTCCAATTTACCGTGCTGTGCTGTTCCATTGCGATCACTGTGTGTTTGGAAAGAACTAACAGTGTGCAAAGACGATGGGAGGACGACCAATTTGCAGTGAGCCGTGAGTGCTGGTCATTTCTGATGCTGCATGAGCGATCTTGGAAAGACTAGGATGTATTACATATTTCACAAGGATGCAACAACCCCATGAAGCAGTGGTCACCGAATTTTTACAGAACTTGCAAGAAGGATTCTCCATGGTTAGAGGAAGACAGATAGTTGTATCTGATGAAATAATTGCAGAAGTGTTTGGCATACCAGCACAAGGAACTATATGGACTCAGAAGAAGCTCAGGCTTCGAGAAGCCATGAAGATTTTTCAGGATGACGGACATATATTGGTTGTCAAAGGCAAAGGAGTTCAGCCAGCATCATTGGGAGAACCATGGACAGAATTGGCCAAGATAGTGCAGGCCTATATAACGTGCAACGGAAGGAAATACGTGGTAATACCTTGCCACCTTAAGTTACTGGCTGTATTAAAACAAAAATGCACTGTAAATTTGCCTGCATTTTTAAATTCCTTACTACATGATATTTCCCGTAATGTAAGAAAATCTCAGCACGCAGACATGGTGGTCAGCCACCATTGCCTAATTCGATTAATAGTAAGTCGTAGCCTCACCCAGCAATAGACCAGCTGGGAAGAGTTGATATTCTCCATTGGTGGAGGGTTAGCCTTACCTTCCCCGAAAAAGAAGAGAATGGCTGGCTCAATAGCTGAGCCATCAACTCACAGACAGTCCCTCCGTTCAAAACAAAGTAGGAGATGATGGAAGGAATTCCAGGCAGTAGTAGCCAGCCCCTAGAATTTCACAGCTCAGAGGATGAACAACCTCCAAAATTGGAGGGAGGAAGTCCTCGTACTGATGAAGAAGAGGAAATAGAAGGATAAATTCGCTACTCGGACGAAGAAGAAATAATTCACCACACCAGTGGTGAGAAACAATCTAATGTAGAGGAAGGAAATACTGAGGAAGAGGAAATTGAAGGAGAAATTTGATATTCAGATGAGGAAGAAGGAAGCTATCATACTTGTGAGGAGGACGAAGATAATCATAGAAACGACAAAGAAGGAACAGAGCCTCCCGAAAATGCTACTGTAAGCCTTTTACAGGAAGACCAATTGGCCCAAATTCTGGTCAATATGAGTGACTATGTGCAGCCCCATAGCCCTTTGGACCTTAACATTGATATTAATCAGTTACTAGAGAAATCTTCTATTGACAAAGAAATAGCTGAAGAAATGATGGATGAAACAAAAAACCGTAGTGAAGCTAGGGTTGCTTCCCTTGAAAGGCATGAACAAGAAAAAGAGAACACCGAAGCAATATCTCAACCTGAAAGCCCTCAGGGGATTGCAGAGTCAACCGAGGGTATGATTCCCGAAGAATTTAGCCAAGGGCATATGAATGTGGAAGAACAACCCCAAGCAGAAGATCAAGAAGAGAACCTAACTAAAGGCACGACTGATATGGACCAAAACCCTGTTGAGCAAACGGGTTCAGATAAAGGAACAATTGTTCCATTAAAAAAGAGGAGGAAAGTAAATTAGATTGAAAAGCTTCGCAGGGAACGAATGAAGCTTCACAAACTCGTAGAACATCTTAGGCAAACCATTAGGGTTCTGAGAATGAAACAAATGCCTAAGCGAGCCCCTAAGAGAAGAAGCATAGCTACCAAGCGAATTTTGAAAAAGAGAAAGATGACCGCTAATAGGAACCCCCAAGTTACAGCAGCCATGCCTGAGTCTAATTATGGAGATACGGAACAACAAACAGTTGTTCCAACACAAGTTGTTCCAGAGGGACCCGCTTCAAGCAAAAACATGCAAGCTAGTAGTCAGCATAATTTTAGTGACCCGACACTAGCCAGACTCCAAGAGGAGTTGGCACAGGCACGAATAGAAAGGAAAAGGTTGGAAGAAGACACTGTCCCTAGGAAGAGATATCAGGAGTTGCAACAACAGATGAAGATTATCCATGAAGCAGAAGCTGAAGCTCACGAAAAGTGTCGAAAAGCAGAGGAAAAGGCTGACAAGGTAATGAACCAATTAAAACTAGCCTACAATCGAATGAACACTCTCTGCTCATTGTACACTGATGTCTTAGCCTGTAGATGCCCTTCCAAAAAATATGCTTTATTTTTACTAGAAAGATATTTACAGCTAAAGATTAAGGCAGTTAGGGCAGGGAAATCCATAGAGCTAAAAACTATAGATGACTTTGTATCATGCTGCAAATTTAATGGGATCAAAGTGCAGTTCCTTTTGTGTGAATTTTATTTGAATAATCTAATACTTGAAAATGACTGTGAAACAAATCCTAGCCCTTTTGTGGGAGATGTCCAACATCAGGCATTTATTTCTTTTGTTGTAAATCAATTAAAATGGCTTAAATCCTATATTTCTTTTCAAAGGTAGGAAAATGAATTAGATTTGTGGGTTAGGAGTGAACCTCAGAACCCATTTCAATTTTGGGCTAGGCAGAAAAGTTTGATGAAAAAGAAAGGTGTTATCCAAGCATTGGGACTTGTCCACAAATCGATTATCTTAAATGGGACAGATTATTTCTTATCCATTAGAAACCAGGCTTATATAGCAGCTAAGGTCCGGTGGAGAATTTCCAATCAGAATGTGCAAAATAGAGAACCATTTAATTACAAAAACTTTGGGCTAGCTGTAGACCGCTTGGTTTCCTATAGTCATCTCATTTTAAAAGAAGGACCATTCTAGCTAAGGTGTAGGTTCTGAAGCCCCATTGCATGGTATTCTGCTTCAGACTATAAAGCCATTTACGAACTCCCCGAAGGATAGACAGAGCATGTTTTTGAGGAATTAGCTGCACTGCATGGTTTTAGGCCTTTTGATGACAAACCTTATCCGACTTATTCTTTGACTGCTCTCCATGTGAACTATAGTTTTCATGAGGACATGAAAATGATTAAGTAGGGGGGTATGTTGGGCAGTGAAAAAGGTATGAAATTACAGTGTATTTTCTCATTCTTTCACTATAGACATACTCCTTTTTACCTTGGGAAGGTAATTTATTATAAGAATTATGGTAGAATTGGAAAGATGTATGTTTATTGTAAAAAGATGATTAAATGTTGCTTTTTGTTGACAAAATTAGGAATTGGACGAAGTGGACTTCTGTAGAAAAGGCGAGGCTGAAATGAATGCAACTGTTGTTCCTACAATGTTAAACCACATCCTACCTAGGACAAGGAAATCCTAACGTATTGCTAAGAAAAGGCAGGGGACATCTCGGCTTCAGTCAAAGTAAACCAAGATGATAACTAAATGAAGGGAAGAAAATCCCTTAGGATCCTTCGATCCTGAGGGATCGCTATTCAAACTCATCTTATTCCTCGTCTTGTTTGTCAGGGTCTGATATATAAAGCAACGTCCTTTAGTGATCAGGGGGTCGAAAAAGTTCTTATATTCAAACATTTCCTCTGTAATATTGTTTTTTATTGACTCTCGGATTTAAGAGAGAAGCCTCTGTAATACTTTATGTTTGATTAATATCAAAGACGCGTTTCGTTTCATCTCTTAAGTTCTGAAGTAGCCCAGCAAGATTTCACTGGCGCTAAGGGCCTGGCTCTGGTGGAATTACCTTGTTGTTTGTATTCTTAATATTTGCTTATTGTTGTGTGAAGTTGTGTTTAATGTTTATTTCGATTACAGAGTTTATTGACTGCTTTTGGATTGTGTTAGGGCCTGAATCTACCTCAGGCCAAGAAAGGAAAAATCTAGGGTAACATCAAACCACGCTTAACCTGGTAGCTAGCCCTACCAGGTCGGGAGAGGGCTCTCTCCTTGTCAATCTCAGCAAAAATTGATCAATGAAGCTTGAGATGACTTGATGTGAAGTCTGATTTTAGGCTAGGTATGTGTGCAAAAGAGTTTGGTTGATTTTAAGGGTGTTTTGTTGGCTCGAATGGAAAAGCAGATTTTGGATCTGGGGAATGAGGGTCAGTTTTGTAGAGATTTCAATAGGGCAAGGTAGGAAATTGATTTGATACTTCCAATTGAAATAAATAGAGAGATTTAGACTGATGAGGAGTTGAAGAGGGCAAAAAACCTTCAGGGATCCTCTTCAAACAGCTGAAAACATAAATAACTAAACAAACCCTAGGCAGAGCACTGCAATTTCAATGGATTCTACCTTTATCCTTGTTTTTTTAAGTTAAGAAGAAATAAGAGAGAGAATGGTATACATAAAACAAAAGTAGACTTAAATTTACAGAGAGAAACACACTATCAAAGAAAAATTCCACATGAATCCCATAGAGTGCTGCAAACCCTGGTCTATTCCTTTGCCAAACTGCAGAGATGAATGTACAATAATGCTCAAAACATTCCCAAAAGTCCAACCTGTGCTAATGACTGAAAAATCACAAGATATAGAAAAAAAATAACTCATCCCAACCTCTAGGGGTCGAGCTCATAAGTTTAGGAGCTGTTCCAACAAAATCCAAACTGAGAACTAGAAAGTAGGCAGTGGAACAACTTGCCTCTAAAAGCGAGGAAACTGATTCATTCAGTTGCAAATTACCTTTTGATGGATGAATCTACCTCTATGAGTGAAAATTTAGCAAAATTACATCAAAATCCATCATGTTATATTTAATTCCATCATGAGTTTGACAACTAGAAGGAAAAAGTCAAACTGTAAAAAAAAACTAGGCGAAAAACAAAGTTTTTGACCAAAAATGAGTAAAATCCTCCAATGTGCCGCGCCTAATTTCCCTATGCACCGCGTTTGTTTGCAGCTGATTTTGAAGGCCTTCCCGGTGTCCAAATTTTCTCCAAGTGGACATTTTGGAAAGGTATGCCTGTCTACTTTCCAGCGCAAGTGGAATTTTTTAATTTGGCCTCCATTCGCCCCTCCAAAACTGAGTTCTCCCAAGACTACTTCTTGTGTGTCAAAAAAGGGGCAGAAAGGTAATTTTTGGGGTGTTTTTGACCTTTTTGGAAGCCCAAAACCTGTCAAACTTTCTTGGCCATTGGTAGGAATGCATATTTTTCCATGAAAAATCCAAAAATGCTGAATTTTCATCAAAAGGAGGTCACCATCAAAAGCGAGCGCCAAGTGGCGCGGTGCATAGAGCCAAAAAGTTTGTTTTTTAGGCCAAAAATTTCAAAAATGCAAAAAATGTCCCAATTTTTTTGAAATTTGGGCTGAGTGTTCTTCAACAAGTGCTGTGTTGGGCCAAGGAAGCCTCAGCCAAGGTCTAAAGTCTATCTTTCCCTTTTCGCCTCCTCGATGCCTTCTTCAACTTGGCTTTCAAAATCCTAATTCTTGCTTTGCACACCATATTTATTGACAAGTAGTGGTATGCCATGTTCCTCAACATGTTTTTCTTATTTTTGGCCTTATCTAGCATCCTTTCCCAAGTGAAAGTTTTCTCTCTCAAGCCAAGATTCCCGGTCACGTTCAATCTCTTGCTCATACCCATGATCACTGTCTCTTTCCATTGTTTTCCTTTGGTTTTGAAAAATGTGGTTGTACATGGATGGTTTTGTGGATAACAGAAAAAATATGGTAGAGGAATGAAATGGGTAGAGTGTATGGAAGAGAGTATAAAAATGTATGTGTGAACAGAGTTTAGGGATGTGAGTAGGGTTTAGGTAGTGTAGGGTGTGGGAAATTATATGTGGAGAAGGGGATTAAGGGGAAAATGTATGAGGGGAGTGGGATTAAGGGGATACTAAAATGGGTTAATGAAACTAGAAAAGAACTGAGAGAGAAAAAAGGTGAGGGAATGATGGCCACAAAATCAAATTTACAAACCCTAAGCAATCATGTCTTGAGCAACAATTGCAAGGACGTAGGGTTTGAAATTTTTTACTAAATCATTATAAACATCTTAAGACACACTTTCATTGGAATTTGAAGAGTTGTTGACTTACTTTGGACCGGAGGAAACCAAGCAAATTGAGAATTTGAATGAATTTGTGGTGAAAATGGCTTGCAGCTCTATGTGCCGTGCCTCTTACCCAATGCATCGCGCCTTTTTTAGGAGACTTTTGGAGACCTTCCTGGTGTCCAAATTGGGCACAGGATAGCTCGTTGGAAATATTATTGAGTCTAATTTCCAACCCAACTAGAATTTTTTAATTTTGAGTTCATTTGACCTTTCAAAAACCAAATCTCCCAAGACTGGTCAAAATGTGCAAAATGAGGCTGCCTCAAGTCAGAGTGCTGTTGCAGTCAAATTTTGAAGGTCTTCCTCAACTCCAAATTGAGCTCATGATATCTCATTGGAAATATATTTGTGTCTAGTTATAATTTGGCTCATAAAGCAAGTTATTTGGCCAACCAAGCTAGCAGAAAGCTTGATTTTCCCAAGTTCACTTCAAAGGTGCATCAATTCTCCTGAGGTAACTGTATTTTTGAAATTTATCTAAAACCATTACACTTGTGTAAAATGTGAAGGATTTTTTTCTTCCTTGGACTATTTTGGACAAAAACCTCTCTCATTTTTCCCAAATTCATCTTTTATTTCTCAGAAACATCATTGGAGTAAAACCTATCCCGATGTGTGGAACAAGGGATTTGTCGAAATGAAGTGAAATGAAGGGGATAAGGGGCTTATAAATTCTTGAGAAAATTTTGAGAAGTAGGGAGGGATGTTAGGAATTAGGGGAAAGTGGAATTTAAAAGATTGAGTGAGGGGAAGGGGTCCAAAAGGGCAAAACACAGGCCTAGCCTAGAAAATTGCCAAGTTGTAGCAAGAAACTAGGTTTTGTGCGAAAATGAGGAATTTGAGGGATATCAGTGATGGGAAGTGTTTAATAAGGTACATTAAGGATAGGGGAAGGTGTATGAACATCAGGATACAAGTTTTGCTGATGATTTGACCATCCAAGAGAAATTACCTTCAAAACCCTAGGAGAGGGAAATGAACCTTACCTAGGCACAACTGAAGCATGAACAAGGTGTAAAATGCCCCAGTGGAACTTGACATGATGATGAAAACCCTCTGAATGATGGTACACTCAGCTGAATGGTGACATGGACCGACATTTGGAAAAATTTGAAAGGAGTGAAAACAAACCCTAGACGTAATACCTAGTGACCAAATTTTACTTGAAGACTCACTGAAATGACAAAATTTGACCTTGACACCTTAAAATCATTTTGTAAGAGCATGTTTGATCACTAGAGGAAGGCTGCAATGAATAACACTAAAATTGGCTCCAATGGGGATGGTAGCTCCTTGGAGGTGCCAAGAACTACAGATCTTTGGAAAGTAGACAGTGCCTTCATCCATTGGGCAATGGAGTCAAAAACTCAAGCTGAAATGCATGACTAAAAACTGATGATTTGACGACACAAATTGACTCTCACTCAACTAAAAACTGACTTGATACTTAGATACAACTGAAAAAATGAAAAAGATGCTCAATATGAAGCTTATTCAATACAACCTACTCTAGTTGTTCCATTCATCACCTGATCAAGTGAAATGAAACAACAAATGCAACCAAGTAAGTATTTCGGCTGCTGTTTGAATTCTCTGCAAGTGCTCGCTTATGAACAACAAGAGAGAACTAATGAAAGGCAACTCCCATGAAAACTTGTGAACAGATCCGTTGAATGATATGGATTCTCTATCCGCCTCCAAAAACACTTCATAAGGATCTTGAAGTTCATGCACACTGGGACTTAGCTCATGCAATGGATTACTTCTCTTCTCCTCATACCATGAATGCAAACTTTGTTTTGAGCTTTGTGACGAGACTCCTGCTAAAAATGACAAAGAGACCGGCTACCGGATCAAGTTTATATTAGCACACATTTCAAGCTCACATGTAGTCAATGGAGAAAGACTTTGACTGCATACATCATCCAACACATCAGTTATTGGATCATGAAAAACTTGAAAATACTGCTGAAACCCATTTTCTATTGGTTCTGATGAGATTACATGATTTTCTACAAGCTGCTCATTTAAAGATTTACTATGCCAATTTCCCTTCAAAAACTGAAATGATTCAAAACAGAAAGGAATGGAATCATCTTGCATCATTTGATCGTATGTGCCAGCTTCAAAGTCCTCATCTGCAACTTGAAAATCAATGGCATTCAAGGGCTGCAAATCTAGATATGAGAAGTCTTGAACAAGGTTTTCATTGCCCTCAAGATGGTCCAGATCAAGACTTGTCAACAATTGATTTCTGATTGCATGGAAGTTGTCTCTGATGAACTGAAACGAATCAAAACAAAAAGGCAAATATCCTTCACTTACTTCAAAATTTGCTGCAATTTCCTCCTCACTTCCATAGCTGATATGCAACGGCTTATCACTGTACTTGAACTATTGAAAGTGAACTTCCTCCTTCCACAAACTAGCTGTTGATTTGTCTGCAAGATTAGCTTCTGTTTGGAGAACATAATCATCATCATACTGATCAAACTGAGGCAAATAATTGGTATAAAACACATCATCAAGCATACATGTCATATCAACAACTCTGTCTTCTCCAAGATGATCTATAAAACAATCATTATCAGATCTATGACAACTGGGATAAGAAACAAAATGTTTTGGATCAACAACTTGTTCTTCTTCAATCAGCGAGCCATGGCCTTGAACATTATACTCATTCCTTGTGATGATCCTTTGCATCATCTCTTCCACTGCACTTACCAAAATGTCAAGCTTTACCTCTAGAGATGTCGATTCCCCTGGATCTATGTTTTTCATCTCTTCTTCCTTCAACTTTTCCCTTTGGATCAAAAAATGAGCTTCTACATCTACTGCACTATTCTATATCTCTTCAAGTGTTACTAAGTTCCTTTCTCTCAGCTGAAACTCCATTTCTAGATCAAAGGCACTCGAGTAGTGCAAGAGAGTGGATCCAAGAGGAGGTATTATATTAACTGGCATCGAATAATAAACTTGGTTAAATTTGGCAGAAACATTTTGTATTGTCTCCCCTGGTAGTCTTTTCAGCTGGTTATACTCTTCTATAATCAAGAAAGGGTTTTGTCTGACCACCCAGCTGTCGAGGAAAAATTTGATGAATTGCTGGAAATCTGAGATGCTCACATCAGGTAGGGTTTTGAACCAATTCTTGACTTTTCCTTGCAAAGAAAGAGTAGAAAGCCTAATACTGACATCCTCTTCATCAACTTCAAAAAGGTCAAGAAAAGACTCAAAATTCATAACATGTATCTCAGCAGTGATGTTGTCGCGTTCACCATCAAATCTTGGTAGATATAGGTCATGATTTTTAGGGAAAGCATGGGATATAGGAGGTAAAATCAGAGGCTTGTAACGATCTGGAATTTTGCAAGGTATAGGGGTATGTACAGAAGGTATAGAATCAGTCGTGGTCCCTTGAGGCTCATCATTTTGAAGACGGTCATCACAATATTCAGAAAAAGGGTCTTGATCAAGCTCAAAGGCATGCAAATATTTGGTATTTACAATCTTCAAAGGGAAAGAGTCAACTGCAGGCTGAGGATCTTTTCTCAAATACAATATACTTTGCAAATCCTTCTTGACATTCTCGGGAAAAGAGAAGAAATAATTTATGACAAAGAGAAAAATGTCTTGGATGAAATTCCAACTTGAATACCCGATCTTTCCATATTGTCCTTTCATGTTTCTGCTGGTTAGGTTCATACTCCAGTGGAGTCCTTGGATCTGATCTCGAAACTGATTTAGAGTCGCCAGGTGAATGATTTCAGCCTTGCGGTGTGTGATTGTTGTCCACCATCAACAATCATATTTGAACTTGATTACATTTTACTGAGGAAACCAGATGTTCAATTCATAAACTAGACCAGAGATTGACTGAAGCAGCATTCATCTACTTTCACTAATGCAAAGCAAGAGCGTTTCGAAGGCTACCTAGCTAACTTCAGGCTCCATATGTAGTTTATAAAACAAAAAAAAAACTTTTCATCTCCCTAGTATGGTTGCCACTATGTAAGGGCCTAAATCTACCTCAGGCTGAGAAAGGTAGAATCTAGGGTAACATCAAACCACGCTTAACCTAGTAGCTAGCCCTACCAGGTCGGGAGAGGGCTCTCTCCTTGTCAATCTCAGAAAAAAGTGATCAATGAAGCTTAAGATGACTTGATGTGAAGTCTGATTTTAGGCTAGGTATGTGTGCAAAAGAGTTTGGTTGATTTTAAGGGTGTTTTGTTGGCTCAAATGGAAAAGTAGATTTTGGGTCTGGGGAATGAGGCTCAATTTTGTAGAGATTTCAATGGGGCAAGGTAGGAAATTGATTTGATACTTCCAATTGAAAGAAATGAAGAGCTTTAGACCGGTGAGGAGTTTAAGAGGGAAAAAAACCTTCAGGGATCCTCTTCAAACAGCTGAAAACATAAATAACTAAACAAACCCTTGGCAGAGCACTGCAATTTCAATGGATTCTACCTTTATCCTTTGTTGTTTAAGTTAAGAAGAAATAAGAGAGAAAATGGTATAAATAAAACAATAGTAGACTTAAATTTACAGAGAGAAACACACTATCAAAGAAAAATTCCACATGAATCCCATAGAGTGCTGCAAACCCTGGTCTATTCCTTTGCCAAACTGTAGTGATGAATGTGCAATAATGCTCAAAACATTCCCAAAATTCCAACCTGTTCTAATGACTGAAAAATCACAAGATATAGACAAAAAATAACTCATCCCAGCTTCTAGGGGTCGAGCTCATAAGTTTAGGAGCTATTCCAACAAAATCTAAACTGAGAATTAGAAAGTAGGCAGTGTTACAGCTTGCCTCTAAAAACTAGGAAACTGATTCATTCAGTTGCAAATTACCTTTTGATGGATGAATCTACTTCTATGAGTGAAAATTTAGCAAAATTACATCAAAATCCATCATGTTATATTTAATTACATCATTAGTTTGACAACTAGAAGGAAAAAGTCAAACTGTAAAAAAAAACTAGGCGAAAAACAGAGTTTTTGACAAAAAATGAGTAAAATCCTCCAATGCACCGCGCCTGATTTCCCTATGTTGCGCCTATTTGCAACTGATTTTGGAGGCCTTCCCAGTGTCCAAATTTTCTCCAAGTGGGCTTGTTGGAAATTTCTTCCTGTCTACCTTCCATCACAAGTGGAAATTTTGAATTTGGCCTCCATTTTCCCCTCCAAAACTGAGTTCTCCCAAGACTGCTTCCTGTGTGTCAAAAAAGGGGCAGAAAGGTCATTTTTGGGGTGTTTTTGACCTTTTTGGAAACCAAAAACCTGTCAAAATTTCTTGGCCATTGGTAGGCATGCATATTTTTCCATGAAAAATCCAAAAATTCTGAATTTTCATCAAAAGGAGGTCTCCATCAAAAGCGAGCGCCAAATGGCGCGACGCATAGAGCAGAAAACTCTGTTTTTTAGGCCAAAAATTTCAAAAATGCAAAAAATGTCCCAAGTTTTTTGAATTTTGGGTTGAGTGTTCTTCATCAAGCACTGTGTTGGGCCAAGGAAGCCTCAGCCAAGGTCTGAAGTCTATCTTGCCATTTTCGCCTCCTCGATGCCTTCTTCAACTTGGCTTTCAAAATCTTGATTCTTGCTTTGCACACCATATTTATTGACAAGTAGTGGTATGCCATGTTCCTCAACATGTTTTTCTCATTGTTGGCCTTATCTAGCATCCTTTCCCAAGTGCAATTTTTCTCTCTCAAGCCAAGATTCCCGGTCACGTTCAATCTCTTGCTCATACCCATGATCATTGTCTCTTTCCATTGTTTTCCTTTGGTTTTGAAAAATGTGGTTGTACATGGATGGTTTTGTGGATAACAGTGAAAATATGGTAGAGGAATGAAATGGGTAGAGTGTATGTAAGATAGTATAAAAATGTATGTGTGAACAGAGTTTAGGGATGTGAGTAGGGTTTAGGGAGGGTAGGGTTTGGGAAATTATATGTGGAGAAGGGGATTAAGGGGAAAATGTATGAGGGGAGTGGGATTAAGGGGATAGTAAAATGGGTTAATGAAACTAGAAAATAAGTGAGGGAGAAAAAAGGTGAGGGAATTATGGCCACAAAATCAAATTTACAAACCCTAAGCAATCATGTCTTGAGCAACAATTGCAAGGAAGTAGGGTTTGAAATTTTTTACTAAATCATCATTAACATCTTAAGACACAGTTTCATTGGTAGTAGAAGAGTTTTTGAATTAATTTGGACCGGAGGAAACCAAGAAAATTGAGAATTTGAATGAATTTGTGGTGAAAATGGCTTGCAGCTCTATGCATTGCGCCACAAACCCAATGCGTCGCGCCTCTTACCCAATGCATCACGCCTTTTTTCAAGAGACTTTTGGAGACCTTCTTCGTGTCAAAATTGGGTGTAGGATATCTCATTGGAAAGCTTATTGGGTCTACTTTCCAACCCAACTGTAATTTTTCAATTTGGAGTTCATTTGTCCTATCGAAAATCAAATCTCCCAAGACTGGTAAAAATGTGTAAAATGAGGCTGCCTCAAGGCAGAGTGCTGTTGCAGTCAACTTTTGAAGGTCTTCCTCAACTCCCAATTGAGCTCATGATATCTCATTGGAAATATCTTTGTGTCTAGTTATCATTTGGCTCATCAAGCAAGTCATTTGGCCAACCAAGCTAGGAGAAAGCTTGATTTTCCCAAGGTCACTTCAGAGGTGCATCAATTCTCCTGAGGAAACTGTATTTTTGAAATTTCTCTAAAACCATGACACCTGTGTAAAAAGTGAATGATTTTTTTCTTCCTTGGCCTATTTTGGATAAAAACCTCTCTCATTTTTCCCAAATTCATCTTGTATTTCTCATACACATCATTGGAGTAAAACCTATCCCGATGTGTGGAACAAGGGATTTGTCGAAATGAAGTGAAATGAAAGGGATAAGGGGCTTCTAAATTCTTGAGAAAATTTTGGGAAGTAGGGAGGGATGTTAGGAATTAGGAGAAAGTGGAATTTCAAAGATTTAGTGAGGGGAAGGGGTCCAAAAGGGCAAAACACGGACCTAGCCTAGAAAATTTCCAAGTTGTAGCAAGAAACTAGGGTTTGTGCGAAAATGAAGAATTTGAGGGATATCAGTGATGGGAAGTGTTTAATAAGGTACATTAAGGATAGGGGAAGGTGTATGAACATCAGGATACAAGTTTTGCTGATGATTTTACCATCCAAGAGAAATTACCTTCAAAACCCTAGGAGAGGGAAATGAACCTTACCTAGGCACAACTGAAGCATGAACAAGGTGTAAAATGACCTAGTGGAACCTTACATGATGATGAAAACCCTCTGAATGATGGTACACTCAGCTGAATGGTGACATGGACCGACATTTGGAAAACTTTGAAAGGAGTGAAAACAAACCCTAGACCTAATACCTAGTGACCAAATTTTACTTGAAGACTCATTGAAATGACAAAATTTGACCTTGACACCTTAAAATAATTTTTTAAGAACATGTTTGATCACTGGAGGAAGGTTGCAAAGAATAACACTAACAGATTGAATACAGATTCATTAACGAATTGTATTGCTATTTTATCCTTTGCAAGAAGTGCATTCGCTATTTATTTACCTTGCTATCGTTATAAAGCTTTGCTGTTCTATATTCGATTCTAGTTGCTATTCTATTGGTTTATGATTTGTTATAATAGACTGTTGTGTAGTATTGGCTGTCAAAAGGATTGGAGTATGGATATTATTTGCTTGATCGCGTTAAAATTATAATTGCTGTTCAATTCATGTTGCTGTTCCATTTCTGTTTATTGTTCATTTCTGATTCATAGCTTTAGATTAGCAGATAGATGGGTTGCAATTGTTATGCATAGGAATTACAAGCTGTTGTTCCTTTCCAGATTTTGTTATTAGAGGAAGTTCCTTTCAAGTTATTTTTATCAGCAAGTAGTTCAAGTTCATTTCTATTGCTTTAAGTACAAGACCACCAACTATAGAGAACACTGGTTACTGCTTCCAAGTTCCCAGATTGGTTATCTTGCCTCAGTGTGATTTTAGTTGTATCAATTTCTAAGGGAAGGAGTTACTGCTACTGTATCCCTGATCGATGGTTTGAAGATTGATGTAGTTAAGATTTCAGAGCATTTCCATTTATGTTCCTGTAATTAGATTTCTTTACAAGCATCTGTTTACTCTTGTATTCAACATTCTGTACTACATCTTCATAGCATTACTCTTAGTTAATTGCAGCCTCAGACAGAGTACACTCTTGAAATAAAAATTTGTTCCCAGATTGATAATTAATGTAGGCTAATTATGTGTTCAAAAGATACCTTTTTATGACCCAACATAGAGCTACCAAATTCTTCCATAGAATAAAGAGACATCTGCCTAGATGACAAATATTCAATATTATATTTTTCCTGGAATTGAGCATGTTCATATTCTGGAGATGATTCAAAATTTTCCATAGAATTTAGGATTTGACTATCTTCACTAATGGTTGAAATAGTGAAGAGAGGTTGTATATCATTTTCATCATCAATCCATTCTTTGTCATTTAACTCTGTGATTGTCCTTGCTGGAGGATATAGAGTGAATTTCTTTGTTAAGTTACCATCAAAGATATACAATTCACTAGATCTACAACTAATGAAAGCATCAGCTGTAGCCAACCAAGGTCTTCCTAATATAGGTGGATGTCCTCCTAGATTGTTCTTAGGTGTTAAAATCATAAAATCAACAAGATACTCCTAAGAGTCTAAGGACACTGAAATATCTGCTAACACACCATATGGCTTGATTACAGAACTATCTCCTAATTGCAGTAATTTAGGCACATACAGAAGATTAGGAAGGTTTATTTGTTCCACGCTTTATTTGCTCATGAATTTTATTGCTGCTCCTAAATCAATCAATGTGTTTTTACAACTGGACTTCCTGGATCTAAATATTTTTGTATGGCAATTTTTCCCATCATTATGTTTTTAATTTTTCCTACGAGTTGAATTATTTTTATTTATTTTGTTTTTCTTCCTGGTTTCTTCATGCTCAACTCCTTTATTGTTTTGGCTAGAATTGGAATCTCTTTAATGACCTGTAACAAAAGAATTTTGATACAAACATTTTTCAATTAATCTAGAAAATCATAATTACGCAACATAATATGATTTTCTACCCCTCTATCAACTTGTAGTCTTTCAGGAAAAGGAGGTGTAGAAATAGGTACTGATGGTTGCTCTATGATAGGAGTTGATTTTATTAGTTCTTTTTTTTTTTTCATTTTCATAATTTTGGTTTGGAAGAGATGTTCCTTCCTCAAAACTTTTATTTGGCTATAGAGAATTTTCCTCAAAACTATCTTGTTCTCGAATAAATATAGAAGGCTTTTTCTTTTCTAATATCCTACAAGATCTAAGTTGGACATCATTAAGATCTAGAGGAGTAATCATGTAGGTTGGAAATTGTTGTCCTTCTATCGTGTAGGTATTTTGAGGATTTTTATTGTTGGGGTTTGGTAATGGTTGGGCAGGTAGCTGATTTGGTCTCTATGGAAATGGTAGTGAAAGTTGTGGATTTTGGTTTTGGAGTTGGGGTTATTGATTTTGTTGAGGAATTTGTTAGGGAGGATAGTTTTATATGATGGAGGATATTGGTAGTAGTGAGAGAATATTCCATAGGGATTTTGCATTCCTTGAGCCCAAGATTGACATTGAGATTGAGATTGAGGCCAAGGTTGCTGCCAAAAATTCAAATTATTTGGTGGGGGCTGAGTATACATTTAATTGTTAAAGCCTTGAGCTTGTGGCCTCTGCCATGGTCTTCTAGAGACAAAGCAAAGATATTCTGTTGGATTTGAAGTTGTTTCTTTTTGAAAAATAGCCTTAAGACCTGGAATTTAAGGACAACTCTTAGTCTCATGACTTTTTGAACAAATCATATAGGTCTCAATGAATTTTGCATCAAGAGGACATTATATTAAAGCATGCTCCAGGGACGTATTTTATTTCAATGACAGTTGCACTATCTGTGCCGATACATCAAACCAGAAGAAATTCAAAATAAAGAGAAATTGTTGCTGAATTAAACGCTGGAAGAAATCACTCGTGCAAAAATAAAAACGATCTACAGGAATGTAATCATGCCTCAATTAACTATACCTAGTGCGTCACACAACAATTACCCAGCTGGTATCTCTAATCACATCCATGTAACAACATAATAATATTGAAAATGAAGCAGATCTACTCACAGCCAGAACAGAAACAACAACACTTCCTGTTTAGTTAATTTAATGTCTTAAATTGATTACATAAATTATCAATTGAGGTTTGTAAATTGATGAAGTGTGGTGCACTATATGTTCTTAGTTAACCTTATTCTTACTTCGTTGTTTGTATTTTATGTTGTTTTGGGGGTTTTGTTCTTTGATGTTTAAGAATTTTTAATCTAAAACTATGAAAGAAATTAAATTAATCTAATGAATTTTAAGAAGGAAGAAAAGGAAGTGTTCATAAGTTAATCTAATTTGACTTTTCACCTTGGGAAATGAGAAATGACTAATGTAAATGGTCAAGATGAATGTAAAAGTCATGTTTTTACTTTTACCTAGGGTAGATACATTAGGTAAGTTAATCAGTTGAGGTGTAATGAATCAGCTCCTAGAGATAGGAATGAGTCACTTTTCTCATCCTACACTCTAGCTTTCAGTTTAGATTTTCATGTAATGTCTCCCTCACCTCATGGATTCTACCCCTATAGATGATTGGAGGTGATTTTGAGGTCTATTTAGCTCAGTTCTTCATAGGAGTCAAAGGGTGGAAGTTGGCATCAATTTTAAAGTTTGTGTATTGATACAGAAACATTTTGGCCTGGATATTAATGACAAATTGCAACTATCTATTTTGGATTCATGTGGTATGAATGTTTAACATAGTATTTTTCTTTGTGATCATTTGTATAAATGTATTGTAAGCTCATAAACCTTTTCATGTCTATGATATGCTTAATTTCAAGTTGAAAGGCAGAATTCATGTTTTTCATGCTTTGTTTTGGAAAATTTTGCATAATTTGTCCATTTTCTTCAGTTTAGGGAGAGTTCATATCATATGCTCTTCCTAGCTCCTCACCGGTCTATTCATCCCATCCAATTAACCTTTAAATGTTAAACCTTCCTACCTACCTTGCCCCATCGAATGGACTCCAATTTCATCTCATTGGCCCTAATTTAGTCCCCTTGACCTAATCCTTGTTTCAGTGAGCCCAACCCCAAATAAAAAAAAATTCCTGCATTTCATACCTAGCCTAAAACCCTAATTGCTCCAACCCCCCTGGCTGTGACCCTTTGGAGAGAGCCCTCTCCAGCTTGATTGGGCTAGCTATCAAGTCAAAAGCTTGGTTTTTGGTTACCTCTGTTGGGATTCCTTCCTCAGCCTTGGGAATCTAGCAGAGTGATAACACCTTAGTTTCTAAGTTCCTAGAAAGAAAGTAAAATGTGCAAAAGAAAAACTCAATAAATATATGAATTAGACATTCAATCATTTAATTTAGAATCATCTTCTTGAAATGATCTGTAGGAGCATCCATTGATACAATTAATTGATAATTCTATTATAAGAAAGTAAAAGACAGAACATTAAGAAAAACTAGATAACTGTGAATTCTTATTACTTCAAACTTGATTCAATTTGAAAATAGGAAGATCTATCTTCATGAAATATTTTTAGAAGAACAAGGATTACACAGTTATGAATTAAATTTATGATACTGATCTAAACTGAAATGAAACATTTAATCTACTCAGAAAACATGATTTCCAAAAACAGAGTAAGGAAAATTAAACTAAAAACAAAAATGAAAAACCTCCTCCAGTGTCGAGGCCCTCTGCAACTGATTCGGCTAAAATCTTAGCTAGCTAAAGACGCACTTAAGCAATCATTGGAAAAACGATCTTTGTATTATGATAGAACAAAGTCTTAATACATAGCGTATCAACAAAAGCTTCAAACTTAATTGTTGTTGGTTCTGTACAACTGGTATTTAAAGGAAATAAACATAACTATCTATGAGCTAATTCTGCTACAGGTGGCTAATTCGACTTTTAGAATTGTAATTGGAATGTTTAACTCTTTTTTCTATGATAAAGCAAATCAAGAGTCCTGATGTTCTTGGCTACTCGTTCTTTGACTACGATCTTAGGCCTTCTTTCTTATCGATCTCGACCAAGTGAATAGGAAAATGTAATATGCCTAATTATTCCTAAGCTAATTGGAATATTCATTTTTGTTTTCTGTCTTTGTTTAAAGAATAAAAGTGTAAAGGAGGTCCATAAAACTCCTAATAAAGAATAAATCAATGCCAAATGTGAAAAAGGCTAAATCTTGGCTATGTAAGCAAGCACCCTTAGGTGTGAAAGCGGTTGGATATTTTGACTGGGTCAACCTTGACCAAATCTACATCATTGTCTTGGAGGAGTGGATATCAATGAGGCACAACGCAGTTTTAGATGGAGATGCTTTGTGTGAAAGGAGTGTTTTCATTGAAGGTGGTTTAGGGTTTGCAAGCTCTTAACTTATAAAAGGAAGAGGATGGAAGCATGAGAAGGTTGTTTATGGTTATAATATTTCTGAATATATTGTATGTTTAGAAATATATCATTTTCTTGTTGTTTAGCTGAGAATAGTGTTGTTTAGCACTGGGTGTTCCTGATCGAGAATCCCACCTCTTTCCTTGAGAGGCCTCTTGGGAGAGTTTGCATTGTATTGTCCACTATCTGGCTGTAGGCCAAGCTTTTTCTTTCAACTAAAACACAAATCCTTTTGAGGGTTTGGTTGTCTTTGCAAGCTGTAGCAAGTGGAGGCTAGATCTACTCAGATCTAGGCCATTTTAGTGCTCCTTTTCAATGGAGAAGTCTTCTATTCAATTGGCAAGAGAGTATTGGATGATAGGAGCTTCATTTTCTGATATTGGCATGTGGCCAACTATGTTCTAAACCCTACAATGCGGTTTTTCTTCCAGATCTGTGTTATTCCTGTAGGTTCTATTGCAGGGTCTTTTTGCACATCATTTTGAGTGGTTTTCAGGGGTTGGGGATCTGCCCTTCACTTTGGAGTTCCGTTGAAAAGGATAATTTTATTGTACATATCAGATCAGATTTGAATATTTCTGAATATCTGAATATTTCTGCAGATCTGCAGATTTAGATCTTAGATCTACTCCTTGTACATGGTGTATTGCTGAAAACCCCAAGGGGATTTTGAAGAGGAGACTATATAGTGTATGGATCTGTTATAGATCTGAAATTTCATGCACTTATTTTCTCTAGATCTAATGTGTAATCCACAACATGTTGTAGTCAATAAAATAACATCGTAAAGCAATTTCCAGTCTATATACATGGTTGCAACACCTCTTTTTGAGGATTTTCTTCTATTGATGACTTTTATTTCCAGTTATGCATCATATGGGCCATCTTTTATATCTGATTTTCTGCTGTGAATACTTTTGAAGAGTTTCCATATTGGCCTCCTACCTTGTCTTAGATGATCAGTGTTATTTTCCTGCAAATATGTCTTGTATTGCTGCATTCCCCATTTGGGAATATTAAAGAAAAAACCCATGTGGAGATGATTCTAGAAATTCCCATGCGGCTCAATTCTCCATTTGACACCTGGAACCTGTCAGACCATGAGAGTAGTTGCGAAATCCACGATTAGCTGCAGAATAGGCTGCATTCTTTAGCCAAATTAAAAAAATACATTTGAATAACAAGAACATGAGAATATAACATGGAAGTCATTTAGATGAATTCCTTGAGACAAAACATGACATTTATCATTGATTGGAATATGTGATCTTATGAGAAAGTAAGGGAAAAAGGTGAGAAAGGATGACAGAGAGAGGATAATTTTGAGGTTCAACACTTCCACCAATAGATAAATAAAATAGGAAATATGTATTGCTACCTTAACTGCTGCAATCCCTGCTAAAGAGGAGGGCCCTTCCTCCCTAGCAGGGCGCAGGAAGAGAAACAAACTTAAATGGAAACTAAACTAGACAATGCATGTAACAACAACAATGGGATAACTTTGTATTAATGTGACCAAAATTACAAAGCCAAAGGTAATACTATTCTCCGCTAACCCCCTGACTTCCAGGGTCGAGAGTTATAATAATAATAATAATTATAATTATAATAATAATAATAATTATAATTATAATAATAATTTAATTAGTCAAAATCGAAATTAACGTTGAAATTAATGAAACTAAATTAAAAAATCTAAATATGGATAATAGTAATAATAAACATTTAATTAGTAATAAATATTATATGAACATTATAAATGAAAAATGGCCTAATATTAAGAAAAAGAGATTTAATGAACTGAATAGTAATTATGAATATAACTCTAGTATGAATAATATTATTAATAATGACGAGATTAAGAATAATATCAACAATAATAAATATTCTATAAACAATAATGATGGTAATAATTGTGAGGATAGAAGCAATCTTAATAATACCACTTTCAATAATAAGATTAATAACTCTAAGAATGACTCTAGTAATAAAGTAGTTAATCTCTCGAGCTTCTCCTTTGACTCGTTGGTTTATAGTCTTCTAGAGAAAGGCTTTAATTTTGCTCTAGCTCCTAGAAAAATCCCAGTTCAAGATATCATTTGTGAAATTTAATTTGGCATTAGGGACTTGTTAGTCATCAGTATTTTTCACCTGTTGATGATGACTAGTTTTTAAAGCCAAGTTTTCTAGCAGTTGTTCTCCAAATTGTCAAATTTGTCAGCTAGAAAACACCCATAAACATTTTTCCCTCCTACCTTTTCAATCAGCCTGTGATGAGAAAAAACCTAATTGTCAAGCCCTATATAGTCTCAGTCATACAAACTTTTCCATCAGTTGTCATAAGCTAAATTCATCTACTGTCATTCACCCTCATCCCCAGCTCATTCATTAACCAAACAATTGATAAGAAGGTCAGCTACCCTACCTCTGGTCATATCTCATCTTGGGATCTGATCATACCAAAGAAAATACTCCAAATATGTCAAAAACCTCCCCTAAGTTAGGTAGTGGTGCTTTAGGCAATCCTCCCTTGGCAAACTATCCTAAGCCAAAGAAACCTATGTCTAACACCAACCAGTCATAGATGGCCTTCCTATTCTGCAAACAAAGTTTGATACACCCTTAGGTCGCGCCACTAACAAGTCTTGGTGACTTAGCAGTGCATGTTTCAAAATCCAAACTCATATTGTGTTTCTCTATAGTGTTTCAATGTCTTTTTCAAAGCAGAAAGGTACCAGTGTTCTAGAAGACATTATTAAACTAAACATGAGAAGACAGTTGCTTCTCATGTTGTTTTGAGCCTGGGATGCAAGTACTAGTCAGAGAGGTAATTCAATGAACTCCTGCAAACACAGTCAAAAGGCTAGTAACTTATGAATAGCAAGTAATACTCTGCAAACACAGATTAGGATTGCTTCTGGTTTCTAAAGATGCATAACAGTATTTTAAACAAGAGAATACATATCTCAGAGAATGCCTCTCATAGAATATTGTCAAATTTTCACTTTTATTACTTACTGTGATATACCAAGTAGAGATAGGCATTACAAGGAAAGATGACATAGTTTGAGAAAGGGATGAAATGTCACTTGTTGTTAACCTCCTCCAAGCATGATCAGATGGTTGGATGACTGTGTAAAACCTCCTCCAAACATGAGCAGAGGGTTGGGTCACTTGTTGTAAAACCTCCTCCAAACATGAGTAGATGGTTGGAAATATTATGCTGGCCTCCTTCATTTAACAAGCAGAGGGTCAGGAATAGAGGTGTAGCCTCATTCAAAGAGCACAAGGCTAACAATGCTGCAAATGGCCTTAAGAACTTGTTTACACCTTTTCTCCAATGAATGAAACCACTAACACAACAGTGGTGTTTCAAGGATTGCTTATATAGTTTCACTGATTGAAGGATAGAATTCAAATCCAGTGGGAAACAATTGAATGATCATTAGTAGAAAATGGTGTTAAAAATATGATAAGCAGTGGTACTATAATAATCAAAGAGGTTTTGTTTTTCTTCTATCAAATATCTCCTTCAAAGGCAATTTGAATCTGAAGTGAACAAAACTTTGACAGGCTCATCAATGTGAGGAAAGGGTATGACAAAATGTCTCAAATTCAAAACAATATTCAAAGAATCAAGCCATATCACTATCACAGACAAAGACCTTTTTATGAACATATGAAAAAACCCTGTTGTTGTATGTATTTGCATTAAGAGTTTCCCAAGGTTTTTATCCTTTATCAACAAATATGAATCAAGCCATGGGTGAATGCAAATAAGATTCTTCATCCACAGTCAAAGGAAAATATCCAAGGGCACCTGGCAGTTTTGATCAATTTCACAATGGGCATAATCATCATCAAACACCAATAGAGTTGAAATTGTCAAAGTAAGTTTTAGAATTGTGAAATATCTCCTTCCAAGATATGGCAAAGGATGCATCAAAAATCTTGGATATGACTCTTAAACAGTGCTCCTTTAAAGGTCAGAAATAGAAAAACAGTGAAAAGGCAGTGAAAGAGATTTTGTTTCTTGAAGAAGCCTTTTTACTTCAATGAAAGCCATGACTTTGGTGTCATTCAAAAGTAACATCCATAGAATTTAAATCTTGATCGAAATATGGGTCTTTGTAATGTTTTAAAAAGGTGATTTGTGTTTTGTTATGACCAAAAAGCCTTTTCAAAGGCATCCAAACCCTTACAAGTAAACATAAGGGTTCGTGAGTTCATTTGAGTTATAAAGGCATAGGAGACCGTTGCAAATTCCCATTTGCAAATTCAAAACACTAAACAAGCACTCCCCTGGCTGCTTACTAGAGAAAACAACAAATTTGGGTGTTTTTCAAAGTTTTTCAAGGCTTCAAGCCTGCGTGGCACGCAAGTGAGTGAAAATACAAAGGGTTTAAACTGTTGCGCGGCGCGCGACGCGCCTGTAGCGCCCATTCACCCACTGCCCGAAGGCCGACCTGACACCTCTCACTGCGCGGCGTTCTTTTCAGTGAACGTGCTGCTCCTCTTTAAACATCCAAAACACCTTCAAAAACACCTTTGGAGCTTCTCAATCAATCAACTAAGGCCCTTAAGCTTTTCTTCGAGGTATTCTCCATTACCTCATGGTAAAATTCGAATTTTGAAGGGGTGTTTTGCTATGTTTTTTCCCTAAGGAGAATTAGTGGTTTTGAAAGAACTTCACCATTTAAAAACACAGAGATAGACAGTGGTAAAAAATAGAGTTTTTTTCAAAACCAAAGAAGGCCTTCTTGTGTTTAAAGGTCCCAAAATCAGTCTAGAAGGGTGTTTTTCTTTCTGTGTTAAGCAGAGATCCCAAAATCTCTGGAAGGTGTCCAACAATGGTAAAAAAAAAACAAACCTTGTCTGCAAAATAAAAGGGGAAAACACTGATTATAAGGTGAAGGCTTGGTCATATAAAGTGTCCTCTCTGTATGGTGAAATAGTGAACTTTGTGCAGCCTCCATAGTTCCAAAAACAGAGTGTGTTGAAAGACTTTTCAAGTTAGCTGAGGGTGTCTTGTTTACTTTGTAAAAGAATAGTGAATAGCAAAGAACATTGCTTGGGGGGAAGGTGTTTTTGTTTTTGTCAAAACACAAGAGTTCTTTCTTCACCAAGAGACCACAAACACATATTTTCAGAGTTATTTTCCCAAAAATAGTGATAAGTTTTTTTTGGTTGTCATTGACAAATACTTGTTTGATTGGCATCAAAGAGGCACAGTGACTTATAAGGAGGACAGGGTGTGTTGTTGAGAAACCATTTCAAGGACCATTTGAGACAGCTTGTTTTTTTCAGTTAGCAAAGAGTATCTAAAACAAAAATGCCTCCCAGGCAAGACAACAGAAGTGGCCTTCACAGGAGGTTTGAACCTGTTTCAACTGAAGAGGTAAATGCTCATCCATCAGTCCTGTTTAACTTTCATGAAGTTGGATGTCTAGAGTTTTTTCAAAGGGTGCAGGAGGTGAAAAGCTATCTCCCCTTGACACATCTTTGTGCTTTGAGATTTCAAGGGAAACACTTGCAGCTGGTAGGCTTGGATTTCAAGTTTTCTCCTAGATCCATTTCCAAAGCCACCAAAATCCCTTATGTCGGAGAGAAATGGTTTAAACAGATCCACCTAGACTCAGAACAATACGAACCCTTTTTGAAACCTGAGCATCAGGATACATGTCCATCCATCTTTCCTTTCTCATATCTGTTGACTAGTTATGCTCCCCTCATGAAGATAATCATGAAATATTTCACATGCGAGGGAAGATTTTCCTGGGTCTATGCTTACCATGTCCGGTTGCTCATGAATTTCACAAGAGCCCAATTGTTAAATCTCCTCTTCTTCCTCCATAGCAGTATTGAAAAAATTGTCTCCATTGCTCAGAAAAGACTTCCTTCTCAGCAGTCAGCTTGCATTTTCCATCATTCCCTCATCAAGTTTGTCATTATTCATCAGCTTGAGAAGAAGTGAATCTCTTGGGACACTTTCATTGCACATCTAGATTTCACCACTCTTCCTTCATCCCATGCATCTCCTTCACCTTCCACTCACTGTCCTTCACCTTCTTCAAGTAAGCCCATTCCCAAGAATCTCAAATTTCCCATGATTGAACAAGAAGAAGAGCATGATGAAGATGAGCAGCAACATGATGATGAACAACAACAACATGATGAACAACAACATGATGAAGAACGGTAGCATGATGAAGAAGGGCAGCAAGGTGAAGAATAGAAAAGTGAGGAAAGGCAGCAAGGTGAAGAAGATCACAGTGAGGAAAGGCAGAAAAGTGAAGAAAAACACAGTGATGATATGCAACACCGTGATGAAGAGCAGCGCCATGAAAAAGAGAAAAACAGTGAGGAGGTAAATGATGAGGAAATTGAACAGTTTGATGAGGATATTGGTAGCCCTCACAGCAGAAAAAAATATGAAGATGAAGCCCAAAACATTGAAGAGACAGAGCCTCAAAGTCATAAAGAAAGCAAGGACAAGAGTAAAGAGGGCAGCCCTCAAAAAGACTTGCAAGGGGACAGTCAAAGCATTCATGAAGAAACTCAAAACAGTGGCAAGGATGATGAGGGAAAAAGCAAGGGAAAAGAGCAAATAGAGCATGTGCTAGCTGCCTCTCCTAGGAAAGGGGCCATGCTTTCTTCTCCAAAAGTGGCCAAGCCTCGGACATCAAGGAAAATGGTGCCTCAGACTATAACTACAAATGTTACTAGGGCCCTCTGAAGCAAGGGAAAATTGCCCAAGCAACCCATTGTCAAATTACCCAAGAGGAGGAAGACCAAGAAGGCCACCCAAAGCAAGGGAAAGGAGAAAGAAGAAAGCAGCCATGAGAAGGAGAGGGACTTTGACATAATTCATATCCAAAGTGATGATAGAAACAATGAGGCCTAAATCCTAGAGTCTCTCTTTATCAATAGAGAAAAACAAATTGATGCTTTGAGGGCAGATCTAGATAGGTCTAGAAACTTCAATCACTTTTTGCAAACACAAAATAAATAGATGAGTGTCAACATGGTGGTATATGAGACATGGGCCATCAAATATAAAAAGGAGGCCTCCAAGGTGCAAGTTAAATTGGAAGAGCTCATGGGTGAGTTCAATGATAGCAAAGATGAAGATCAGTCAAGGAGAAAGAGACCAAGGACCATGGGACTCAGAAGAGCCCTTGAGAATCAAAAGGAGGAAGAAGCTACCCTTTTCCAATATTTTCCTCTCACCACTTTGTTCATCGAAGAGATAGAGAAAAATCGAGAAGCATGGCTTGAGGGTGAATGATCACTTGTAAAAGAAGTTGAAAAAGGCCAATAGAGATTTGGACCTTCAAAGGAGGATGACTGGGCACTATAAGAAGCTCAATCAGTTCGCCCAATAGAAATTGAAGGCCACACAGGAAAAACTCAAGGAAGCTAAAAAGAGGCGCCCGGCACCAAAAAATGAAGAAAGACACCTCAAAGCTCCAAATTTTGGCCTCAGATTCTCAACATGTTTCTGAAAACCCTTGAGGGTCATGCTCGCCAAAATTGGGAGAAATTCAACAAGTTTTGGTTTTTTGTCATTTTTGGGCTTTTGGCTAAAAATCATGGGCATCGCCATTTCTGTTTGGGACATCCTCAAAGGATGAAAATGGTATCATTGGATGCCATAATTTTAGGGACATCTACTCAGTGATTTTCAGATCAATTGAAGATGATTTACTCCCCCAAAATGGCGAAAAATACTCACTTTTTCCACACTTTGCCTCGTTTATCAGCAAAGTTTATTTTCTAGGTTTTTACACACAGGTCCAGTTTTGATAGACTTCTAGTGATTATTTTGGACAAAACTAAGCATTTCCAGAAAAAATACATTTGGAGCTTTCCAAAAAGCCATCACGGGCCTCGTTTTGACATCGGGAAGGCATCCAAAAGTTTCCCACAAGACAGAGGACTTTCCGCTGATATATTTCTTAACTATTTTTGTGAAAAATGTACTTTTCTAAAGTGACTTTTCCTCATATGCGTTTAGCTATTTTTGGGCATGGTTAGTTAGGAAAAGTCAATATATTTTCCTTTTTTAGCATTTTTGAGATATTTTATTAGATATTTTGTGTCTTGGGCTTTGCAAAGCCTCAAGGACAAAATCAGATATTTTTGATGGGCCAATGAGATTGCAAGTTGCACTAGGAGGTTTTCCCTCATCCTGGCCTATATATTCCAAGAGACTTCATTGCAAATAAGGCTGAAATTGATGATATAAAGCAATATATGGTTATACAAGCTTGGAAGAAACACTTGTCTCATGCATTGGATAGTTTCTTGACTGTTTTTGGATGATGAAAGAGGACTGTTGTTGGATTCCTTGACTTGGTAAAATGGTATAGTGTTCCTCTCTGTTCTGCTTCTTAGTTTTCATTCATATTGCATGTTCTTGCTTGCTATAAGACAGTAGAGAATAGATTTGAGACATGCCCTTTGAGGCACCTCAAATTTTATGTTTCTTTATAGCTTCTAAGTTTTCTTCCTTCTTAGTCATATCAAAGAATCCTTGATTGCTCTTTGATAAGTGAAGAAATTGTTTGCCTGTTTCATTTATGGTTTTTTGCATGCTAAGTATGATTCACGGTATGCCCTGCTTACTCATGGCTAGTCATAGCTCTACATCTGAAACCTTTCTTTGATTGTTTGATTGTCATTTGTTGAACCAAGGAGGTCTTGTACTGATCTCGCCCTTTGCTTAAAACTATGCAATCTTGTGTCAAAGTTCCCAATAGCTTGAATTACTATTCTTAGGCATTTCCTCATAGTGATTTGAGTTGTTTGTTTGTATTAATTGTATTTCCCCAAAGTCTGATAGCAATTTCCTAAAGTTAGAGAGTCATATATCTCTATGTATTGCTTGAATATTTATTTCTATGCATTGATCAGTTTATAGTCACATTTCTCATTATTAATGGTTAGCCCTACCATGTTTATGTTAGCTATAGAACTATTTATTTTTGAAATCCTTTGTTTTTCACAAATTTAGTGTCCATCCCACTCCATTTTACCCAAAGATCCTTTTTACCTCGATCAAATCGACCCTTCAACAACCTTGTATCACCATCTGAAAGCTTTCTTGACCTTTTCGACCCCATAACCCAGTTAATCTGACGATATTTTATCTAGCTTAGTCTTTGATTAGTTCATCCCTCACAAACCTAAAAACAAAACCAAAAACCTACTTCATAACTAGCCTAAAATCAGAAACACAAGAAGAAAAATACATAGATATCCCTTACACAAATAGTGAGAGCCCTCTCTGAGTCCGGGAAGGCTAGGTCCTTGGGCTCCAAAGATTGGTTTGATGTTACCCTGTCACTTGGCTTGCCAATCAGCCAAATCACGAAACCCTAACATAATGGCGATCACGGTGGGACTCTGAGTAAAAAACAAACTTAGATTCCCTAAAACATTTTAGCAGCCTTAGAAATACTATCTGATTGAATTATTCCACTGCTCCCTAACATAATGGCGATCACGGTGGGACCTTTCTAGTTAGTGACAATCTAAGTACTCCTTAGTAACTCTTGAATTCTCAATCAAGCTTAGAAAACTTAAGTGTTGTTTGAAGAGTAGAAGCTAGCTCTTTCACCATCTTAGCAAAATGATGATTCAGTTATAGGAAACTCTTCCAAACCTCATATGCTACACATAAAAACTCAGAAAAACCCAAAAAACCTCCCTAGATTGGCTTTTCCCTAGCTATTGGTGGTGGACCATAGCTACATCTCTATAAAAACAACCAAGTTCCACCTGGCGACTCCACTAGCCTCCAGTAGGCCTAAAAACTCTATAAAAAACCAAAAAATTCATAAACCATACCTTTTTGTTGACTCATCCTTTCCAAAACTTAAAACTCATGGTGCAAACTCTGTGATCAGTGACAAAATAAGTATAACTTAGCGATTCAGAAAACTTCACCTAAACATAGGAGATAGGCAGAAATAAACTTGCAGATAGAAACATCAGCTTGTCCAAATAGCCTAGCAAACTGTTGAAACCAAGTAATAACTCTTCCTTGCAATTTTCCACCTCAAAGTTTGCTAGAAAACTTTTTCCCGAAAGCATCTTTGATATTTTTGGTGGTGGACCATAGATCTCAAAGAAAATCCACCTGGCGACTCCACTAGCCCTCATTTTTGTTTTGACCATCCTTCACATTAGCAAACCCCTAGAGAGGCCATCCATCCGAAACAATCACAAATACCATCCTCTCTAATCTCTGAATTCAAAATCTGGCTTCACAAAGAATATATACCAGATCTCATCCGGACCCAAATCCCCCTATCATAGTAGATGACCTAGAGAAGATTATGTGGCAAGCTTCCGAAACTGGCAACTTAGCTACCGATAGGTCCATCCGTAAATCAAGATCAGTACCTGAGCATCTCACATCCTTGCAGGATTCCCCATTTGACTTAAAATCAGCAAAAACCCTTTTTAGAAGCAAGTCACAAAGTAAAGTAAACTTTGACGATCTTGAGCCCCTAGATTTGCCACAGAGTCCTAGTAGAGAAGCCTCACCTACTACACCTCCTGAATTTCAGCTTCTCCATCACTTTGGCTCCTACCACCCCAGATCTACTCAAAATCAGATCACTAGCCCAAGTACATCTGCCACACCCATTCAAACCACTACTATTCAAATCACCTTAGCTCATCCTACAAGCCCTCATATTGTAAATCATCCATTAGCTCCCACCATGGAAACCTGGTATGCACCCTTGGTGTTGCCACACCCTTTGGCTCCTTTACAAAATGACTATCAATCTAAAATCCCGCACTTTACCAGAGTTGAGGCTACTACCGCTCAACAACATGTAGATAGAATTATTGATGCCTTTGAATACATGGAAATAGAAGATGAGACTATAAGAATGAGGATGTTCGCCCAAAGCCTGGGCAGAGAACCCAAAAAATGGTTTAATAGCTTAACTCCAAACAACATACATGATCTCCCAGAACTCTACCAAACCTTCATAAATAAGTGGGAAATCAGAAAGAACCCCATTCAAATCCTATCGGAGTATAACAATCTAAAAAGGGAAAATGGGGAAAGTGTCCAGGAATACTGCACTAGGTTCAACAGTGTTTATAATGCCCTCCTGCCTCACTTTAAACCTCCACTTGGCTCAGCCTTAGAAAATTTCCTCGAAGGCTTCGACCTAGACATGACTGATCAACTAAGAGACAAGGACCCCCCAACCTTAGAGGAAATGAAAAAAGTGGCCATAAGTGCAGAATCCAACTTAGCAGAAAAGAGAGCTAGGACCATATCAGAAAGGAAAGTCACATACCGGGATGAGGTCTCCCCTTCAGCCCCTTCCTTAGATCCTAGAATAGATGACTTGGTTAGATCCATGGTGAAAATGTGGGAAAATATAAGTGAAAAGACACCTCTTAGGGACAACCAGCCAAACCTTCCAAACAGAAACCAGAACCAAAATTTTAGGAGAGAATAGCTTCAAAACAAACCAAGGGAAACTGACTAACAAATTAGGCCACCCTTTAATGAAAACTATGTTGATGAGGATGAGAGGGGTACAGAACCCATAAATGAAAGTCATTTAAACCTAATAGGTTTTGATAAAGAGGGTGAGGTTTACCTCACAGAAGAAGAACAAGCTTTCTTCTCCCTGAATCAAAATGAAACCAACTATGAGGACCTCGAAGATCCTGTTATATATTTTCAGAATGCCATAATAGAAGCTCACAGGAAGTATGATCTTAAAAGTAGAAAAAACCAAGACAACTCCAAAAAATTTAGCTCAGAAACTGCTATTACTAAAACCCCTGGTACCATCCTTAAAAGAGCAATGGATAGCAACAAAACCATGGTCAAGAAAACTGACCAAAACAAATATAAAGCTATTCAGACAAACCTTGGCTCATATTTTCCTAGTACCTCTACCAAGATTCCCGAGATAGATGTGTTGAACAACATCCCCAACCAGAGTCAGCAAATTAAGAACATAGAGAAAGCCATGGCTGAAAAAACTGAAGCAAACCTATCTAAACTACAAGCACCCTTCACTTTTGAAGGTGAAATCACCAAAATAAAGATCACCATGCCTCTCACCGAACTTATCATAGAAAACTCTTACAAATCCCAAGTGCTAAAGTTCTTGAATATAGGAAATGATGCAAACACCTTAAATCTAGCTGATGACACCCCTGAAGTGTTGTTTGGTCCAAAAATATAAGGAAAATTCCAAGAAGGAACCACTCTTCCCTTTTACATCAGTCTGAATATACATGACCAAATCCTACACAATGCCATGCTAGACTCTGGAGCCTCGCATAATCTCATGCCAAAAGTGGTAATGGAAAGACTAGGCCTAGAAATAACAAGACCCTATAAAGACTTATATTCCTTTGATTCAAGTAGAGTCAACTGTCTAGGCTTAATCAAAGATATTTGTTTCAGTTTGGCCCAAGTACCTGCAAAACACCTGATCATGGAAATAGTGGTAGCAAACATCCCTCCCAAGTATGGAATGCTTTTATCCAGATCTTTCGGAGCTAAGATTCAGGGAAATATTCAACTTGATATGTCCTATGCCACTATTCATGTATTTAACCAAACTAGAATAATCTATCGGGAATCACACATGAAATATATGATCAGCGGCCAAGAAAGGCCAGATAACATCCCGATGTACTCCTTGCATTCAGATCTGAATTCCTTCATTTTACACACTGATGAAAACATTGAGGAACAGTTGGGAGAAATTGAAACAAACTTAGACCCACCACATCAACTACCCTAAGTTCTCTATGATGAACTGGACACTCAAAATTATCATGATCATGAGCAGTTATGTCTTCAGGAAAGAGAGTTCGTTCCTCTTGAAACAGAAATAGAGCAAGAAGCACAAAAAATTATATACCATCAAGAAAATTGCTCAAACCATAGGAAAACAACAGAAATAACATCAGGAGACTTTTTCAGAACAGAGGCATTAGAAGACTTGCATATTACAAACCTTTTTGGAAATCAGGGGTAGGGGAGCTTAATGTTCTTACCATACCTTAAATATTTACCATATCATAACTCTACCCCTTTGAAAGAAACTTTGACTGAAACCATAACAACTAAAGATCCAGAATAAATGTCTGATAAACTTCTTATGAAAGGATATGATGACTGCAGCCCAAAAATACCTGAGTTGCTTAAACTAGCTAACATTCTGTCACTCCACCAAAGACTTAGAACTGCTAGAATTTGCAAGAATTTTCAAGATATTACTACATGTAGAGAAAATAGGGAGAACTAGCACTATGACATTGCCATCTCTCCAAGATACAGCTTCGACAAAATAAAATACAAAAATCTTGACCAAATAATAGTAGTCAAAGATAAAACAACTGTTCATTGGATCTGTTTTGATTTTAGAAATACTAATACACACCCTTGTGATAGAAATTTTATCCTTCCTACCCAAGACCATGATATACCAATGATAAGTTCTTTTAATCATGTGTCTTTACAAGATGATGTTTCAGGGTATCTCCAAATAATTCCTTTGCAAAGCCAACAACTCAAAGAATTTTTCAAGTATGCTGGAAGTAGTTCCATCTTCAAACCCAGAATTGCAAAACCACCAGACACCAAAAACATGCTCCTAAAAGCCATGTTTCCAGTTCTGAATTTCTGCATTCTGATATACCTTTATGATGTCATCATATACTTCAAAAATGACAAAGAATATCTGCATTATTTGAAAAATATGTACAACAAAAGAATAAGTGGGAATCAAAGGTATAAAGAGGTACAACGGGAAGATATGGGGTTGTTCAGAGATTCATGCATGAATCCTTATGTCATGCTTGAAAGAGAAAATTTTCCAAATTTTCTTTTCAAGAGCTGAGTGGACCAAGAGTGGTAGGAGATAATTACGAAGATAAGATGCTTAAGTTTCACCATTTCTAGGATTTCTAAGTTAAAAAAAATTCAATCATTGTATATACTATTGTTTGAAAAACAAAAAAATAAAAAAACAGAAAATTCAAAAACAATAGAAAAATAGAAAAAGAGGGCGGTTTGAAAAATAGAAAGAAAGCCCCGTGTTCAAAAAATAGTCATTCTGAAAGTGCGCAAGTCTAAATGCCGCTACTAGTGCTCAAATGTCTTGTTCAGTTATCTAGCCTAATCATAATTGAACATGTTTTAAATTTATTTGTTGATAAGTTAGTGAGAGGAAAGATAGTCAACATTGTGTAAGCTTGACTTGTCAAAGAAAATAGATTAGGAAAAGATACTGGTTCCACATGCTCAAAACAGAACCAAATAGGAAAGTAGGGATGAAAAACAAACTGTGTATACTAGCCCTGATTTTCTAGATTTCATTTCAGGCAAAATAATATTTGTGTGCAGCTTGTCTTTCATGCCACAAGTACATGACAAATCAGACTGTCTAATCCTGATTTGGTCATTTTTCAATTTCATGTTTTAGATTAGAGAATAAAATCCTGTCAAACAGCTTAACCTTGACAGTCGATCTAGTATAGGTAGAGAAACAAAGGAGTTCATCAGCTTAATCTGAACTCCCGGCGGATATAAGTGTAGAATTAGATAATGTCATTGTTCAAAAATATAATGTCAAAGGGTTGCTAGTCCAAATGCACCTGAAAGAAGAAAAAATGTTAGGAAATATAGTGGGGTAGGTAGAAATGACTTTGATGTTAATTATGTTGTCAATTTTCAGAAATAGCATCAAGGAAGAAATAAATTTGCGCCAATGGATAAAGGCACTGGTCTTCAAAGAACCGAGATCTGAAATTCTGGACATCTTCTGAAAAGGAGCTGCCCTCCCCAAATGGAGCCACTGTTAGTCATCAGTATTTTTCACCTGTTGATGATGACTAGTTTTTAAAACCAAGTTTTCTAGCAGCTGATCTCCAAATTGTCATATTTTTCAGCTAGAAAACACCCATAAACATTTTGTCCTCCTACCTTTTCAATCAGCCTATGATGAGAAAAAATCTAATTGTCAAGCCCTATCTAGTCTCATTCATACAAACTTATCCATCAGCTATCATAAGCTAAAGTCATCTGTTGTCATTCACCCTCATCCCCAGCTCATTCATTAACCAACTAATTGATAAGAAGGTCAGCTATCCTACATCTGGTCATATCTCATCTTGGGATCTGATCATACAAAAGAAAATACTTCAAATCTGTCAAAAATCTCCCCTAATTTAGGTAGTGGCGCTTTAGGAAATCCTCCCTTGGCTAACTATCCTAAGCCAAAGCAACCTTTGTCTAACACCAACTAGTCATAGATGGCCTTCCTATTCTGCAAACAAAGTTTGATACACCCTTAGGTCGCGCCACTAACAAGTCTTGGTGACTTAGTAGTGTATGTTTCAAAAGCCAAACTCATATTGTGTTGCTCTATAGTGTTTCAATGTCTTTTTCAAAGAAGAACGGTACCAGTGTTCCAGAAGACATTATTAAACTAAACATGAGAAGACAACTGCTTCTCATGTTGTTTTGAGCTTGGGATGCAAGTACTAGTCGGAGAGGTAATTCAATGAACTCCTGCAAACACAGTCAAAAGGTTAGTGACTTATGAATAACAAGTAATACTCTGCAGACACAGGTTAGGATTTCTTCTAGTTTCTAAATATGCATAAGAGTATTTTAAACAACAGAATACATATCTCAGAGAATGCCTCTCATAGCATATTGTCAAATTTTCAATTTTATTACTTACTGTGATATACCAAGTAGAGATAGGCATTACAAGGAAAGATGACACAGGTTTAGAAAGGGATGAAATGTCACTTGTTGTTAACCTCCTCCAAGCATGAGCAGATGGTTGGATGACTGTGTAAAACCTCCTCCAAACATGAGCAGAGGGTTGGGTCTCTTGTTGTAAAACCTCCTCCAAACATGAGCAGATGGTTGGAAATATTATGCTAGCCTCCTCCATTTAACAAGCAGAGGGTCAGGAACAGAGGTGTAGCCTCATTCAAAGAGCACAAGGCTAACAATGCTGCAAATGGCCTTCAGAACTTGTTTACAACTTTTCTCCAATGAATGAAACCACTAACGCAGCAGTGGTGTTTCAAGGATTTCCTATATAGTTTCACTGATTTAAAGACAGAATTCAAATCCAGTGGGAAACAATTGAATGATCATTAGTAGAAAATGGTGTTAAAAATATGACAAGCAGTGGTACTATAATAATTAAAGAGTTTTTGTTTTTCTTCTATCAAAGATCTCCTTCAAAGGAAATCTGAAGTTGAAGTGAAAAAAACTTGGACAGGCTCATCAATGTGAGGAAATGGTATGACAAAATGTCTCAAATTCAAAACAATATTCAAAGAATCAAGCCATATCACTATCATAGACAAAGACCTTTTTATGAACATATGAACAAACCTTGTTGTTGTATGTATTTGCATTAAGAGTTTCCAAAGGTTTTTCTCCTTCAACAACAGATATGAATCAAGCCATGGGTGAATGCAAATAAGGTTCTTCATCCACAGTCAAAGGAAAATATCCAAGGGCACCTGGAAATTTTGATCAACTTCACAATGGGCATAATCATCATCAAACACCAATATAGTTGAAATTGTCAAAGTAAGTTTTAGAATTGTGAAATATCTCCTTCCAAGATATGGCAAAGGATGCATCAAAAATCTTGGATATGACTCTTAAACAGTGCTCCTTTAAAGGTCGAAAATATATAAACAGTGAAAAGGCAGTGAAAGAGGTTTTGTTTCCTGGAGAAGCCTTTTTACTTCAATGAAATCCATGACTTTGGTGTCATTCAAAAGTAACATCCACAACATTTAAATCTTGATTGAAATATGGGTCTTTGTAATGTTTTAAAAAGGTGATTTGTGTTTCGTTATGACCAAAAAGCCTTTTCAAAGGCATCCAAACCTTTACAAGTAAACACAAGGGTTCGTGAGTTCATTTGAGTTATAAAGGCCTAGGATACCATTGCAAATTCCCATTTTCAAATTCAAAACACTAAAAAAGCGCTCCCCTAGCTACTCACTAGAGAAAACAACAAATTTGGGCCTTTTTCAAAGTTTTTCAAGGCTTCAAGCCTGCGCGGTGCACCTGTAAGTATGCGCAGCGTGCCTGTGAGCGAAAATAAAAAGGGTTTAAACTATTGGGCGGTGTGCCTGTAGCGGCACGTGGCGCGCCTGTAGCGCCCATTCCCCCACTGCCCGAAGGCGGACTCGACACCCCTCACTGCGCGACGCTCTTTTTAGTGAACATGCCGCTCCTCTTTAAACATCCAAAATGCCTTCAAAAATGCCTTTGGAGCTACTCAATCAATCGACCAAGGCCCTTAAGCTTTTCTTCGAGGTATTCTCCGTTACCTCATGGTAAAATTCGAATTTTGAAGGGGTGTTTTGCTATGTTTTTTCCCTAAGGAGAATTAGTGGTTTTGAAAGCACTTCACCATTTATAAACACAGAGATAGACAGTGGTAAAAAATAGAGTTTTTGTCAAAACCAAAGAAGGCCTTCTTGTGTTTAAAGGCCCCAAAATCAGTCTAGAAGGGTGTTTTTCTTCCTGTGTTGAGCAGAGATCCCAAAATTGATGGAAGGTGTCCTAACAATGGTAAAACAAAAACAAAACTTGTCTGCGAAATAAAAGGGGAAAACACTGATTATAAGGTGAAGGATTGGTCATATAAAGTGTCCTCTCTATATGTTGAAATAGTGAACTTTTTGCAGCCTCCATGGTTCCAAAAACAGAGTTTGTTGAAGACTTTTCAAGTCAGTTGAGGGTGTCTTGTTTACTTTGTAAAAGAACAGTGAATAGCAAAGAACATTGCTTGTGGGGAAGGTGTTTTTATTTTTGTCAAAACACAAGAGTTCTTTCTTCACCAAGAGACCACAAACATATATTTTCAGAGTTATTTTCCCAAACACAGTGATAAATTGTTTTTAGTTGTCATTGACAAATACTTGTTTGATTGGCATCAAAGAGGCACAGTGACTTATAAGGAGGACAGGGTGTGTTGTTGAGAAACCATTTCAAGGACCATTTGAGACAGCTTGTTTTTGTCAGTTAGCAAAGAGTATCTAAAACAAAAATGCCTCCCAAGCAAGACAACAGAAGTGGCCTTCACAAGAGGTTTGAACCTGTTTCAATTGAAGAGGTAAATGCTCATCCATCAGTCCTATTTAACTTTCATGAAGTTGGATGTCTAGAGTTTTGTCAAAGGGTGCAGGAGGTGAAAAGCTATCTCCCCTTGACACATATTTGTGCTTTTAGATTTCAAGGGAAACACTTTCAGCTGGTAGGCTTGGATTTCAAGTTTTCTCCTAGATCCTTTTCCAAAGCCACCAAAATCCCATATGTCAGAGAGAAATGGTTTAAACAGAGCCACCTAGACTCAGAACAATACAAACCCTTTTTGAAACCTGAGCATCGGGATACATGTCCATCCATCTTTCCTTTCTCATATCTGTTGACTATTTATGCTCCCCTCATGAAGATAATCATGAAATATTTGTTGAGATTGCAACAAGATGATGAGCTTAGTGGAAAGGAGTCGCCTTCACTAAGTGGGCCCGTAGGCTATTTTTGGCGCAAAGTCTATTTTTAGACTATGTCTATTTTTAGACATATGGACCATGTTCTATGAGTTGCAGGATTCTATTTGTGGATGGTTGGTCAAGTCGGAAAAAATAGATGGACTTCTATTTTTAGACATACTGGGCGGAATCTATTTTTAGATTGCAAGTCTAAAAATAGATATGTCGAATATTATTAGCTCTTAATAATATTTGGACTCTAAACATTATCTTATTCTCTTGGAGCACTTCAGTTAAGTGCATAGATGTGGCACAGGAGCTGACAGAAGGAATTACGCTATTCCTGAGGGTTAAGTGGAGCTATTGCATGGATACTTCAGTTAGAACTCATGTGAGATAGTTTGGTGGAGTTGATTGAGGAAGTTAATGGAGTTGTGTTCAGTTTAACTAATCTAAACATAGTTGAGCTAGTTGTATCTAGTCTAACTGATTGATACACTAGTGAGAGTGGTGTGAATTAATTATTAATTAATTCACTAATTATTAACTCATTAATCAACTAAATAATACATCAGTTAACTTCAGTGCATGGATAGTTTCAGTGGAGACCAGTGCAGAGATAGGTGAAAGAGCAGGTTAACTATCAGTTGTGACTATACAGTTGCTATTTGAAACACACAGATAGGTGGAGAAGCCCATGATGTTTGCGTAGTACAAGTGTTATAGCATCATTTCTCACCTTGACATGATTCATGATTGCTACATGGCTTTATGGGCACCCATTCCTACAGACTTGGACAAATTCACTTAAAAACAGTGGAAAATCCTTCATACGCGACTATGCCCGTGTTTTTCCGCGTGTATACGCGAGTACAACTAGACTTTTCCGCGTATGCCATTTTAATGATTAAAAATATATATAAAAATCCCTAATTTCGCGCTGGGTTGATGGTTACTCAGGTAGTTCAACCACCCCAGCCCGTGGCCAACTGTTTCCAACTGCTGAAACTACTTGGAGGGACTATAAAAAAGACCTCATATGTATGGCCTAAAGGGGAGAGAGAATTATTATTATTATACTCTGTTGGTTCCCTATCCAAGTCTGATTCCCCGTGCCTCCTGCACTTTCCCAGTTCATTTCAGGAAACCCTTGTTTCCTTGAGATACACATCCCTTATATGTTATCTCGTATGCACTCATTTGGAAGGAGTCTTAGCGAGGCAAGGGCTGGACGGATCCGGACGACGGTCTGCGAAGGCCTTGGAAGGATCAGGTGATCTCTCCACTTACTTTTGTACGTACTATTTTTATAATACAGAAGTATCATGCTGTTCCCGAAGTAAACGTGTTAGTGTATGCTTTAATGTATGAAGAATATTTTTTATACAAGCATTCATGATGATTTATTTAATGTTTTATATGAATCTCACTAACATATAGAGTAGAAATATACTGTACAACTTGTCCTTTGTGCTGGTTTCTTCTTGTATTTCAGGTGAAAGAGGAAGGACGGTTGCTGGGAGTTTGAACTCCACGTGGATCTACTTCAAACGTAGGACCAACGGGTAAACCTCTCATTCTACTCGATTTCGTTTTTATGACTGTGCATGATCGTGTGAGTCTCTGTTAAGTAGTACGCCCCTGCTCTGTGGAGGTTGAATCCCAACCAACCTCTAGGGTGTTAAATCCCTGAAACAACAAGCCATGTGGTTTATCTATTTAATGAAGCCATCCCATAGCATTGATTACGCAATAGAGGCTGGCTATCAAGTGGCAAAATATTGGAGCATGTTTTTTGCTAGATCTAGCCTGATAGTGTGTAGCAATTGGAGGTGGTGCTGAGAGCTTGTGAGGAGATTTGTACTATGATTGTTACATGATATCCATGACATATAATATACAGATAGTTGGGGTTTTCAGCTTTAATATTTCCCATTAAATACTGTGTTCATATGTGTGATTGTTTGTGGTTTTAATGTGTGCATGAAATTGATTTTATTTCAGCAATTTAATGATCAATGGTAGAAGAGATTCTGTATTATGCATGAAGCTAAAATAGTGTGTGATCAGGAGAATCTCAATGAATAATATATCAGTTATTCAAATTTCTACATGGTATCAGAGCATTATTGATCATTGGAGCAATTGCAAACATTGAAGCGGTTGAGTTTTGTGCTGGTGGAATTCGAATTTGCAGCAGTGTTTTCTTGGTGTAGAAGTTGAGATGTCTTTCAACGGATTGCGATTGGAGTATTCCCTTGAGGGAAGCTAAAATTATATTGCATGGAAGGACAGGATGGGGGTGGTGATAGATGACAATGGGTTGAAGGAGTTCATAGATGCAGAAATTCCAAAGCCTACTTCTAGTGATGCTGTCGTACTTGACGCATGGCAAAAGAAGACATCAAAGTGTCGAAGGATTCTGTTGGAAGGCATGAAGGATCACATAGTATCCAGCCTTCATGGTAAGGCTTCTCCATTCTTGATGTGGAAAGCTTTGACAGATTTATTTCAAATCAAGAGTGACCAGAGGAAGTTGGCACTCAAGGACAAACTCAGGAACATAAAGATGGAGAAAGGCGACAGTATGCCCAAGTACCTCACTAAGTTCATCCAATGCAGGGATGAGCTGGGAAGTGTGGGGGTTACTATTGATGATGAGGACTTGGTGAGCTTGGCTCTCCTTGGGCTTCCGAAGAGTTGGCATTCCTATCAGGACTCTGTCAATGGTCGGGAAAAATTGCCAGGATGGGAGCGACTTTAGTCGGATATTGTGCAAGAGGAGATAAGGAAAAGTACCAGGGACGGATCTTCATCAAAGAATTATGATGAAGAGAATTGCGCTTTGGCTGCCAAAGCAAAGAAGGGGAAGAGCAAGAAAGCTTCTCAATCCGGTGCGAAAGGAAAGAAGCAGGACATGTCCAAGGTGAAGTGCTTTCACTGTCACCAACACCTGACACACTAATTGTCCGCAGAAGAAGAAAAATAAGCATGCTGCTAGATCTGCAGTGGGAGAGGCCTTAGCCTCGCAGTTTGAGATGGATTTTTCACTAATCTCATGCTTGGTCTCAAGTGTGATGGGATTAGTTTTTTTCTTGGATAGTGGTGCGTCTTTTCACATGACTGGAGATCGAGATCTGTTTTCAGATCTGGATGAGAAAGATCTTGGAGTGCACATCGAGATGGGCGATGATGGTAGATACAGTGCGACTGGTATCGGTACCATTTCCTTTGAGAGGGAGTCTGGTAACCCTTCGTATTGAAGGAAGTGATTCATGTTCCAGGATCGAAGAAGAATCTTATCTCTGTGGCGATGTTAGAAGACAAGGGATATGATTTTGTCTTTAGCGAGGGAAAGGCTTTCTTATGCAGTAAGGCAACTGGTGAGACCCAGAGGATAGGGGTTCGAGTTAAGAACGTTTATCAATTATAGGTAGATGGCTACGCAGCAATGGCAGGCAAGGAAGAAGGAGTGGTGAGCCAGGATGATGGCGATTTGTGGCTCCGGAGATTGGGCCACCTTGACCATGGAGCTTTGAAGAAACTGACCGCAATGTATTTATATTGTTTATATTGGGCTTCCAAAGGCAATTTCTTGTGCAATAGATCTTGATCTGCAAGGGGTGTACCTTGGGAAAATTTGTGAAAGCCACCTTTCACGAGAAGGATAGTCGCGCCACGACGATCCTTGAGAGAATTCACACGTACGTGTGTGGACCTTTCTCAGTAGCTTCGACAGCAAAGCACAAGTACTATGTGATCTTTGTTGATGATTTCTCTCGGAAGTGCTGTATCTTCTTCATGCAGAAGAAGAGAGAGACATACTCAAAGTTCTGTGAGTTCAAGGTGCTAGTTGAGAAGGAATCGAGGAAGCATGTGAAGGCTCTTAGGAGTGACAATGGTGGTGAATTAATCTCTTCTGAATTCAAGGACTTTTGCAGCACAGAAGGGATTCAGAGAGAGCTCATCGCACCCCATAACCCACAACAGAACGGGGTTGTTGAGCGGAAGAACAGAATGATCGTGGGTGCTGCACGGGCGATGTTGCATGATCAGGGCCTACCCCTTCACTTGTGGGCGGAGGCATGCAATACTGCAGTATATGTGCAGAACCGTTGTCCTCACAAGATACTTGGCATGAGTACACCGGAGGAGGCATTTTCTGGTAAGAGGCCTGATATTTCCCATTTGAGGATTTTTGGTTCACCTGTTTACATTCATGTGACAAAGGATGCCAGGAAGACACTGGAGCCAGCTACAGAGGTTGGGATATTTTTGGGGTACACTGATACACCCCACAAATATCGTGTGTACTTGCCAGACAGTCGCAAGAATGTTGTGCGTATGATTCGATTTTCAGAAACAGTGCATGGGAGATTGTCCCGAGGCCGAAGGGGAAATCAGTGGTGGGTTCGAGATGGATCTACAAAGTGAAGCAGGCAGCTGACGGGAGTGTGGAGAAGTGCAAGGCAAGATTTTTTTCCCGAGGCTTTTCACATATTGAGGGGATCGATTATGAGGAGACCTTTGCACCTGTCGCAAGGTATTCTTCCATACAGACGATTCTTGCTCTCTCAGCACAGATGGGGTGGCACATTCATCAAATGGATGTGAAGACTGAGTTCCTCAATGGGGTGATTGAGGAGTAGTTGTACATAGAGAAGCCCGAAGGTTTCAAGATCTTCAGCAGCGAGTCGCATGTGTGCAGGCTCAAGAGAGCGTTGTATGGGTTGAAACAAGCACCTCGTGCTTGGTACACACAGATAGACAGTTATTTCACTAGACTTGGATTCTCCAAGAGTGAGGCGGATCCTAACCTATACCAGATTGTGGTGGAGGGTAATTTGTTGATCATTGTACTTTATGTAGATGATTTGATTTTGACAGGTGATGAACTGTTGATACACTCATGCAAGGCTGATCTTGCAAAGGAGTTTGAGATGAAGGACTTGGGCCTCATTCATTATTTCCTGGGATTGGAAATTTGGCAGCGCAATGATGGACTGTTTGTTTCTCAGGGTAAGTATGCCCAGGAGATACTGGAGAAGTTCAACATGCATGGCTGCAAGCCTGTTGATACTCCTCTTCCTGGTGGATGGAGGAAGGAGGATACTACTTCGGCGGAGGTAGTGGATGCTACTATTTATCGACAGTTGGTGGGGTCGCTTATGTATCTGGTCAATACATGACCCAACATATGCTATGCTATTAACCATATTTCACAAGCTATGGTTAAGCCAACCAAGCTCTACTGGAAGGTAGGCAAGCATGTATTGAGATATCTTAGAGGCACATCGGGATATGGATTATGGTACAGACAGTCGGATGAGGTGAAGTTGTGTGGCTTCATGGATGCAGATTGGGAAAGGAGCCCAACAGACAGAAAGAGCACATCTGGAGGGATTTTCAGTATCGGGTCGACAATAGTTTATTGGTACAGCAGGAAGCAGAGATCTGTGGCACTCAGTTCAGCAGAGGCCAAGTATATGGCAGCGAGTTTGGCTGCATGCGAGGCTATATGGATGAGGAAGATCCTAGTCGGGTTTTTCAGTTCACACTTCGATCCTACTGTGATTTATTGTGATAATCAGAGTTGCATCAAAATCTCGGTTAATCCAATATTTCATGATAGATCTAAACACATTGACATCCGGTATCATCATATCAGAGATTGTGTGCAGCGGAAGATCATGTTACTTTCATACATTCCCACGGAGGATCAGGATGCTGATATCTTGACGAAGGCGCTCACCAGGAGAAAATTCAAATACCACAGGGGCAGGATAGGGGTTGCAGATAATCCATATCTTGTTGAGAGGGAGTGTTGAGATTGCAACAAGATGATGAGCTTAGTGGAAAGGAGTCGCCTTCACTAAGTGGGCCCGCAGGCTATTTTTGGCGCAAAGTCTATTTTAGACATATGGATCATGTTCTATGAGTTGCAGGATGCTATTTGTGGATGGTTGGTCAAGTCGGAAAAAATAGATGGACTTCTATTTTTAGACATACTGGGCAAAATCTATTTTTAGATTGCCAGTCTAAAAATAGATATGTCGAATATTATTAGCTCTTAATAATATTTGGACTCTAAACATTATCTTATTCTCTTGGAGCACTTCAGTTAAGTGCACAGATGTGGCACAGGAGCTGACAGAAGGAATTACGCTATTCTCGAGGGTTATGTGGAGCTATTGCATGAAGACTTCAGTTAGAACTCATGTGACAGAGTTTGGTGGAGTTGATTGAGGAAGTTAGTGGAGTTGTATTCAGTTTAACTAATCTAAACATAGTTGAGCTATTTGTATTCAGTTTAACTAATTGATACAATTAGTGAGAGTGGTTTGAATTAATTATTAATTAATTCACTAATTATAAACTCATTAATCAACTAAAGAATACATCAGTTAACTTCAGTGCATGGACAATTTCAGTGGAGACCAGTGCAGAGATAGGTGAAAGAGCAGGTTAACTATCAGTTGTGACTATACAATTGCTATTTGCAACACACAGAGAGGTGGAGAAGCCCATGAGGATTTCACAGTACAATCTAGGTGGTTTATCTATTTAATGAAGCCATCCCATAGCATTGATTACGCAATAGAGGCTGGCTATCAAGTGGCAAAATATTGGAGCATGTGTTTTGCTAGATCTAGCTTGATAGTGTGTAGAAATTGGAGGTGGTGCTGAGAGCTTGTGAGGAGCTTTGTACTATGATTGTTACATGATCTCCATGACATATAATATACAGATAGTTGGGGTTTTCAGCTTTAAGCTTTCCCATTAAATACTGTGTTCATGTGTGTGATCGTTTGTGGTTTTAATGTGTGCATGCAATTGATTTTATTTCCACAATTTAATGATCAATGGTAGAAGAGATTCTGTATTATGCATGAAGCTAAAATAATGTGTGATCAGGATAATCTCGGTGAATAATATATCAGTTATTCAAATTTCTACAATATTTCACATGTGAGGGAAGATTTTCCTGGGTCTCTGCTTACCGTGTCCGGTTGCTCATGCATTTCACAAGAGCCCAATTGTTAAATCTCCCCTTATTCCTCCATAGAAGTATTGAAAAAATGGCCTCCACTTCTCAGAAAATACCTCCCGCTCAGTAGTCAGCTTGCCTTTTCCATCATTCCCTCATCAAGGTTATCATTCTTCATCAGCTTGAGAAGAAGGGAATCTCTTGGGACACTTTCATTTCACATCCAGATTTCGCCACTGTTCCTTCATCCCATGCATCTCCTTCACCTTCCACTCACCATCCTTCACCTTCTTCAAGTAAGCCCATTCCCAGGAAGCTCAAATTTACCATGATTGAACAAGAAGAAGAGCATGATGAAGATGAGCAGCAGCATGATGATGAACAACAGTAACATAATGAACAACAACATGATGAAGAAGGGCATCATGATGAAGAAGGGCAGCAAGGTGAAGAAGATCATAGTGAGGGAAGGCAGCAAGGTGAATAAGAGCACAGTGTCGAAAGGCAGCAAAGTGAAGAAAAACACAATGATGATATGCAGCACAGTGATGAAGAGCACCGCCATGAAAAAGAGAAAAACAGTGAGGAGGGAAATGATGAGGAAATTGAACAGTTTGATGAGGATATTGGTAGCCCTCACAGCAGCAAAAAAGATGAAGATGAAGCCCAAAACATTGAAGAGACAGAGCCTCAAAGTCCTAAAGAAAGAAAGGACAAGAGTAAAGAGGGCAGCTGTCAAAAAGACATGCAAGGGGACAGTCAAAGCATTCATGAAGAAACTCAAAACAATGGCAAGGATGATGAGGGAAAAATCAAGGGCAAAGAGAAAATAGAGCATGTGCTAGTTGCCTCTCCTAGGCAAGGGGCCATGCTTTCTTCTCCAAACGTGGCCAAGCCCCAAACATCAAGAAAAAGGTTGCCTTAAACTATAACTCCAAATGTTACTAGGGCCCTCCGAAGCAAGGGAAATTTCCTAGGAAACACATTGTCGAATTACCCAAGAGGAGGAAGACCAAGAAGGCCACCCAAATCAAGGTAAAGGAGAAAGAAGAAAGCAGCGATGAGAAGGAGAGGGACTTTGACATAATTCAGATCCAAAGTGATGATAGAGACAATGAGGCCCGAATCCTAGTGTCTCTCTTGATCAATAGAGAAAAAAAAATTGATGCTTTGAGGGCAGATCTAGAGAGGTCTAGAAACTTCAATCACTTTTCGCAAACAAAAAATAAACAGATGAGTGTCCACATGGCGGTATATGAGACACAGGCCATCAAATATAAAAAGGAGGCCTCTAAGGCGCAAGTTAAATTGGAAGATCTCATGGGCAATTTAAATGATAGCGAAGATGAATATCAGTCAAGGAGAAAGAGACCAAGGACCATGGGACTCAGAAGAGCCCTTGAGAAACAAAAGGAGGAAGAAGCTGCCCTTTTCCAATCTTTTCCTCTCACTACTCTGTTCACCCAAGAGCTAGAGAACAATCGAGAAGCACGGCTTGAGAGGGTGAACGATCACTTGGAAAATAAGTTGGAAAATGCCAATAGAGATTTGGTCCTTCAAAGGAGAATGAGCAGGCACTATAAGAAGCTCAATCAGTTCGCCCGACAGAACTTGAAGGCCACATAGGAAAAACTCAAGGAAGCTCAAAAGAGGTGCCCGGCACCAAAAATGAAGAAAGACACCTCAAAGCTCCAAATTTTTGCCTCATATTCTTAGCGTGTTTCTGAAAACCCTTGAGGGTCATGCTCGCCAAAATTGGGCGAAATTCAACAAGTTTTGGTTTTTTGTCATTTTTGGGCTTTTGGCTAAAAATCATGTGCATCACCATTTCTGTTTGGGACATCCTCAAAGGATGAAAATGGTATTATTGGATGCCATAATTTTAGGGGAATCTACTCAGCAATTTTTAGATCAATTGAAGATGATTTTCTCTCCCAAAATGGCGAAAAACACTCACTTTTTCCACACTGTGCCCCGTTTATCAGCAAAGTCTATTTTCTAGGTTTTTAAACACATGTCCAGTTTTTATAGGCTTCTAGTGATCATTTTGTACAAAAATATGCATTTCAAGAAAATAGACATTCAGAGCTTTCCAACGAGCCATCACAGACCTCGTTTCGACTTCCGGAAGGCATCCAAAATTTGTCCGCAAGACAGAAGACTTTTTGCTGATATATTTCTTAACTATTTTTGTGAAAAATGTACTTTTCTAAAGTGAATTTTCCTCATGTGCGTTTAGCTATTTTTGGGCATGGTTAGTTAGGAAAAGTCAATATCTTTTCCTTTTTTAGCATTTTTGAGATATTTTATTAGATATTTTGTGCCTTGGGCTTTGCAAAGCCTCAAGGACAAAATCAGATATTTTTGATGGGCCAATGAGATTGCAAGTTGCACTAGGAGGTTTTCCCTCATCTTGACCTATATATTCCAAGAGAATTCATTGTAAATAAGGTTGAACTTGATGATATAGAGCAATATATGGTTATAAAAGCTTGGAAGAAACACTTGTCTCATGCATTGGATAGTTTCTTGAATGTTTTTGGATGATGAAAGAGGACTGTTGTTGGATTTCTTGACTTGGTAAAATGGTATAGTGTCCCTCTCTGTTATGCTTCTTAGTTTTCATTCATATTCCATGTTCTTGCTTGCTATAAGACAATAGAGAATATATTTGAGACATGCCCTTGGAGGCACCTCAAATTTCTTGTTTCTTTATAGCTTTTATGTTTTCTTCCTTCTTATTCATATCAAAGAATCCTTGATTTCTCTTTGATAACTGAAGAAATTGTTTGCTTGTTTCATTTATGGTTTTATGCATGCTAAGTATGATTCACGGTATGCCCTGCTTACTCATGGATAATCATAGCTCCACATCTGAAACCTTTCTTTGATTGTTTGATTGTCATTTGTTCAACCAAGGAGGTCTTGTACTGATCTTTCCCTTTGCCTAAAACTATGCAATCTTGCTTCAAAGTGCCCAATAGTTTGAAATACTATGCTTAGGAATTTCCTCATAGTGATTTGATTTGTTTGTTTGTCTTAATTGTATTTCCCCAAAATCTGATAGAATTTTCCTAAAGTTAGAGAGTCATATATCTCTATGTATTGCTTGAATGCTTATTTCTATGCATTGATCAATTTATAGTCACATTTCTCATTATTAATGGTTAGCCTTACCATGTTTATGTCAGATATAGAACTATTTATGTTTGAAATCCTTTGTTCTTTACAAATTTAGTGTCCATCCCACTCCATTTTACCCAAAGATCCTTTTTACCTCGATCAAATCGGCCCTTCAACAACCTTGTATCACCATCTGAAAGCTTTCTTGACCTTTTCGACCCCATAGCCCAGTTAATCTGACAATATTTTATCTATCTTAGTCTTTGATCAGTTCATCCCTCACAAACCTAAAAACAAAACCAAAAACCTACTTCATAACTAGCCTAAAATCAGAAACACAAGAAGCAAAATACATAGATATCCCTTACACAAATAGAGAGAGCCCTCTCTGAGTCCAGGAAGGCTAGGTCCTTGGGCTCCAAAGATTGGTTTGATGTTACCCTGTCACTTGGCTTGCCAATCAGCGAAATCACGGGACCCTAACAGGACTTACCGGATTCCTCCAAGGACATTATTAGGCAGGATTGTGTAGTCATTTTAAGAAAAGCCAATCCCCCTAAGAGAAACCTCAGAAAGCCTGAGTTTGAGGCCTTAAAATCCTTAAATAATAATAAGGATATTGTTGTTCTTAAGGCTGACAAAGGAGGTGCAGCTGTAATTATTAATAAAGAGGACTATAGGAAGAAAATGTTAGACCATTTGGAGAATAGTGGAAGCTACAAGAAACTTTCTAAAAATCCCTTAAAAAATGTCTCAAGAGAAGTTGTTGATGTCGTTAAATCAAGCAGCTCTGTGAGGTCTCTTAGTAAGACGTTGATTGAAAGAAACCACCTTACTCCAAGAATCTACGATCTTCTAAAAATCCATAAGGATGGTGTTCCCCTTCGGCCCATTGTTAACACCATTGGCGGTCCGAATTATCTTCTAGCCAAGTATTTGGCCCTTAAGCTTAAGCCTCTCGTAGGTCGTACCGACTCTTTTGTAAAAGATTCTTCCTCTTTTGTTAATGATTTAAAGGACGTTAGAATGGGTCCTGGAGATAGGCTAGTTAGTTTTGATGTTGTATCTCTTTTCACCAATATCCCCATTAATAAGGCCATTGAAGTCATTAATCGCATCACTGATCTAGATACGGCCCATTTAGTCGGGATTTTGTTAACAAGTACTTTCTTTAGTTTTGAAGGTGAGTTCTATGAGCAAACATGTGGTGTTGCCATGGGCTCTCCCCTTTCCCTGATTGTTGCTAATCTCTTTATGGAGGAATTTGTATCCAAGGCTATTTCCTCTACTCTGTACTAGCCAAAGCTTTGGAAAAGGTTTGTAGATAATACTTGTGTCGTCTGGCCTCATGGTAAGGAAGAGCTAGATCATTTCTTAGTTCATCTTAATAGTCAATCTTTCTCCATAAAATTCACCATGGATTATGAGGTGGATGGTAGCCTTCCCTTCCTTGACGTTCTTATCTCTATAAAGGATGATGGTTCTTTCTCCCATCAAGTTTTTCGAAAGAAAACCCATACTAAGCAATATCTTCACGCTAGTTCTCATCATTTCCCTGCTAAAAAATTAGGCGTCCTCAACACCTTAGCCACCACGGCATTGAGAATCTCTGATAAATCTCACCTTGAGGGAGAAAAGACCCATCTCCTTAGTGTATTTTTTAAAAATGGTTATAGTAAGTCTCAAGACCTTAAGGCTTTTCTTAAAGTAGAAATAGGTCCCTTAGTTAAAAATAAAAATTTAGATGAACCTAATCAGGGGTCCTGCAATGTAAGGCTTCCTTTCATTCAGGGAACCACTAATAGGATTGCTAGGATCCTTAAGAAGCATAAGGTTTATTCTTCCTTCAAGCCCCTTAGCACGATTCGCAACTCTCTTAAATCGGTTAAAGATCCAGTAAACCCGAGGGATGGTTAAGGTGTCTACATTATTCCTTGTTCTTGTGGGACACCTTACATTGGTGAAACTAGTCGATCTTTTAACCAAAGGATCAGTGAACATGCTGCTAACATTAAGCATGGAATATCTCGCACCTCTTCCCTAGCTGAGCATGCAGAAAAGAATAACCATCATATCTGCATTGAAGAGGCTAAGGTCATAGCTATGATTGACCATTTCCATCATCGGAAGTTAAGAGAGGCCTTAGAAATTGAAAAAAGACCCGTAAATTTCAATAGAGATGACGAATGGAATATAAGCAGGTGTTGGATCTCTACCCTATATTCTTAATGGTCAATTTTATATTTTATTATTATTATTATTAATTTTTTTTTTAAGAGAAAGGAGAATAACATGAATAAAAAATTACATACTGTTAAATAAATAAATATAATATAATATAATAAGTAATAAATAATTAAATAATAAAGAATTAATAAATAAATAAATAATAATAATAATAATAATAATAATAATAATAATTAATTAACTAAATAAAATAAAATAAAAAGATTTATAAATATATTTTATTAAATAATTAAACTTTTAAATTAATTACATAGAACTAACCGTTATAATTTTATTTAATAATTAAGTAAATAATTATATTAATTAAAATAGAACTAGCAGTTATTAAATTTCATAGTCAAACTAGCTGTTATCCTAACAGCTACTTTAGCCATTTCTGCATCTATTTAAACTCAACGTCTGGATCTGATTTCTCACCTAGTCCTGATGATGAACCACACTGGTTGGTTCGAAACGCGTTGAAAATGTTAATTTGAATGTGATTATTACAATTTAAAACTAAAATTAACAATTAACAATTCACACCTAACAATTAAAATTCACAATTCACACCTATGGTCTCTAAAAGTAAAAACAAACAAATTAACACACGTTATCAAATCTAGGAGTCAAACCACACACAAACAGTAACTTCCTGTACTAAAAACACTAGTTGGTGATGAAATCCAACATCGTAGAATTTAATACAGAAAGGGCGGTTGGAACAGTTACCCCGACAACCTGCTTAATGAAACAGACTGGCACAAGTTTCCTCACAAAACCATCTCATGTGAAGAGAACCCCCCAGAGAGTCCAAGTGAGTCTAGTCGACGTCTGCTCCAGGTACAGTGAGATCTTTCCTTCACCGTCACCTTAGGAAATAATCTTAAGTTTATGGACACTAAGGTTACCAACAGTAACAAATACAACTGGGGGAACAATCTACGATCTGATTCCACGCGCAAGGGCAGAGTAACAAAGCTCAATCCCCTTGAAGGTTCCTCGACATGGTTAATCCGAGGTTTACCGACAAGTGACCCCAGGCTCCTCGATAATGGTTAATTCGAGGTTTACCGTTTGTAATGCGCGCATAATCTTCTATCTTTCCCAATGAAACAGAATTGATTGTCTCAAAGGTTCGGACATGATCTCGTGATTAACTCCTTTAAGAGAAGCGTCCCAGATTGTACCAATTACAATTGGATTTATTTCCTACCGCAAGATTTATCTACTTGTTTGTTTTTGTTGCTTTGGAAAGTTAACTACAACCTATTCCAAAGCACTAATCCTGAGCTAGATTGGTGGAAAGAGCCCTAAAAATGTAAAAATTACTAGATGAATTTTAATTAAGCGCTGTGTTATTTAGGCCGTTATTACTCAAAAGGGTAAATGGATATGAAACCAATGGTGTTATGACCCGACCCAAAACTGAATGAAATCGAATATGATAATGTAATCTTTTCAATTCGATGAATCCTAACTAAAGTAAGGAAATAGTTTCCATTCACTTCCAACAATGCAAAAATTGATCACTAAGAGAAAATATAACAAATTCTCTAATGCACTAATTTCATCAAGAAAAACTAATGCAAATCAATTCCAAAACAATTTTTATATTTTTGTGTTTTTAAAACAAGCATAAAAACATCTAAATTCAAATCAAAGAAAACTGATCTAAATCTATGATTGATTTTTCAGAATGTAAACTATGCAATTGTAATCTATGCACAATTCACTTGAAAAGTATGCAAATTTAATCTATGCACATTTTTCATTCATATTCTGAAAATGAGAATTCTAATTATGCAAATGTGATCTATGCAAGAGAATTCTCAAACACAAGATGATTCTAATGTGATCTAAGAACCAATCAAGTGGAAGTCAAGAAAATCGGGTGAGAGTTCCAAAGATCAAAAATAAAAATACTCAAAGGCGATTAACACTCATACTCATACACAATACTCATAAAGGCGATTAACAAAAGCAAAAAGATGCAAAATTGTGAAAAGACTGAGACAAACCTCTAAGTAAAGACCAAAGGAAATCAAATTAAGAAATTCTCAAAAAAGAGACTCAAAACACCCAAAAACTTAATGGAGATTGATGAGATGAAGAATTGCTGAAAGAAATTCAGAAACAAGAGATTTTTGACAGAGAAATACAGATCTGGGTAGATGCTAAGAATCCTAAATTAAATCTAAACTAAACTAGAAAAAAGAAATCTAGAGTTTTTCCAAAATTTTAACAGGGTTCGCAGGCTCCCGGAAGTAACAGGTGCGGTCCCGCACTGTTTACTTAACGAAAGTGCAAAACTGCCCGCACTGTTCAAAAGAACGAAGTGCAGTCCCCAGAAAAGTTCAAGAAAAACGTAAAAGATTTCAAAATTTTCAAAAACAAAGAAAACCTAAGCTACCTAGGCAGATATCAATCAATCAAAAACCAGGCAAAACTTTTCCTCAAATCAAAATAAAAGAGAACCAAAAACAACAAGTTCTTTCCCAAGCGGAGTCGCCAATTTGTTGGCCAGATAAATCGTTCTTGCGGACAAGACCGATCTCCCTAGTGTCAGAAGACAATCTAGCAACAAACGAACAACTAAGTTTGTCTTTCTCTAAATATATTCGTTTTACAAATAAATGTTATAAAGGTGTCGATCCTACCTTAGATCCAAATGCTTATTTGCAGTCGTAGTGCTTCCGTTGCATCAAAATCCCTTCGCTGCAAAAAGAGTTCTTTTGTCGCAAGAAAGTGTCATCTTTCGTCGACCTGCAATCACAAACAAGCAAATATTAAATAGCACCTGTATAAAAAATAATCTTAAAACATACCTATCATAGTGATCAAGGAATCTATGAAATAAATGATCAAACGACAACTTATTGAAATAAACAATCGAACGACAATTTATTGAGAAAAACAAAACTTGATTGTATTAATCTTAAAATAACAAAAGAACCTTACAACCTTAGCCTTGATGTTTGAAAGGCCTTCCCGGGGTCCGAAGCAGGAGTCTCCTCTACTTTGATAAGTCTTGCACTCTTCCTCCAGGAGCATAAAGAGGTATGTGATCTTTCCTCTCAAAAGCTCAGTAGAAAGAATACTAAATCTCAACAGCACTTCAACTCAATCACACATAAAGCTTGAACTCCAATTCTCAATCTCCAAAATCTAACCATTTGAGGCTACCCAATGCCTCCTTTTATAGAGAAGATGAGGAGGTTAGGATTCCACCTTTGAAGGGATAGAATCCTCCTTCAAATGGATAAACTCCTCACATCAAGGGATTAGTTCCTTAAGGTGAGGGATACATGCACCTTATCAAAGCGTACTCATCCCCAAAAAATCTCATCTAGAACCTTCTAGAATTGACCTTAAACCAACTTTTTAACTTTACTTTCTCGCTCTTTTGAGTTTGGAGGGGGTACGCAGGTATTCCAAAGGAAAACTGCATTCTAGAATGCAGGTAAGCCATGCATTACCTGCGTACCCAAGCCAGGAATGCAGGCAGGATTCATGTTACATGCGTACCCATTCTTTCAAAGGTTTTTATGGTTTTTCTTCTTATTTCAGGGCTTGACATGAGGAGTAAAGGTTGTAAGACTTGCAGAGGAGGTATGTATGAGTGTTAATGAGCTCATACAGTCAGCAGAATGTCAAGGTGACAGTTTTTAGTGTAACAAAGAGTATAATATGAAAGATTATAAGATAAAGAAGATAATATTTCAAAACATATTTGAAATATATGTGCCAGCAAAGAGGATAACAAGGTAGCCAGTTGCACCCATTCCAAAACAGTTTTCTATTTTATTTGGATAAATAGGACAACTTTATGATTTGTTAAGAAACTGTCACTATTTTGTTGTAAAAGATATTTTATTTCCTTGGATAATTCCTAGAATCATTCTAGGATATTTTGTAAACATTTTAGTATATATACTTCACCCTTTGAAGTATTATTGGGGGATAAATTGTTGAAGATTTCTATAGTCATTTTTGTTGTACTTGAAGGCTTTTTGTTGCAATGTTTGAGTAGCAGACTGGATCAAATCATCTAGCATCATATTTCAAGATTCATGTGATGAGTTATTGAAGTGAAGTACTTTCTACTTATCATTGTTTATCTTCTCATGTTTTCATGCATCCATTATGTATTCTAAATTTGAATGATAAAACAGGAGTATTATTTCAGGATTTGTTAAAAGCACCTTGTCTTTACTGTTTATCATTTCTATGTTTTGTGTTGATTTCCAGAGTAGGGAACCCTTAATTTATCCCTCTTTCGAATGACCTATGTCTACTCCTTCCTTATCCAGATCAAATAATCCTTCATTTCTCTTTATCCCAATCAAACCAATTTACCAAATCAGCCTTCCAAGATCTTCAAAGACTTGTCTATCTTGCCTTGAACACATTTGACATTTTGACCTTGATCCTAGTTCTATCTGCTTGATTTTTTTACTCCTTAGCCCAATGGACAAACATATTTCCCACTATCCATCTCATTAAGTGATTTTTCGGACCAAACCAAATCAAATCAAAACCAATTTGCACAATCATAACTAGCCTAATATTTTTTAATCAAAACAAAGCTAAATATTAAAGAGAGAGGCCTCTCTGAACCCTAAGAAGGCTATATATTAGATTTTAAAAGTTGGTCTGTGGTTACCTCTAACGTTCTTAGACTTTAAATCAAAATCTCACAACTTAAGAATTATTAGAGTGCTAACATCTTCAATATTTGACAGATTTCACTCGGAATCGATTGCATTAATAGGTAAATAATTCAAAAAGAAATTTTTGATGGATGGGTGGTATAGTTCACTAAGACAGTTTTCTTCATAATCAGGAAGATGGGAATGATGATGATAATATTCCCATGTTTCTCCCTATGACATCATGGCTTCCAAAATATTCTCATATGTCAAGAAATTTGAGGAAAATGGATCAGAAAGAGTACCAAATTTAAGGAATGATCAACCCATACAACCGGCGACGCTGATTTTAGATTCGTCGCCCAAGTCAGATAGATTGATTTCTATGCCAACTCAATAGGGCTGGGTGGCATAAACTCATCCAACGTAACAATTTCAAAATCATATGTACTCTCCCTTAAGCCAGATGGAGTGGAAGAGATCATGTAGCAGGTCTCTATACTTGCAATTTATGCCAACGTCGCAGGTGGTAGTAATGCAAAGGTTCACATGGGAGTGGAATCCTTTAAAAGTCCTACACCAATGTTCTAAAGTGCTAGTTGGGGTGAGTGAACAAATGGAACACTTCTAGTTACCTATGAAGCAGAGGAAAAGAAGGATAGCTAATTAATGATTGTTATAGTACCTTTATATGGAAAGGAAATCATTTTAAAATATGTAGAAATAATTGCAATAATTGCATATACCCATGGCCTTCCAAGTAGAATATTATAGTCAAGGGGTCCGTCAACAACCTCGACATCAAAATTCATTGTTTTTCCCCCTAGTTCAACATGCAAGTTATTAATAATACCACAAGGCTGATATGTACATCCATCAAAAGCCTTCAACGTCGTTGATGATTGTGATAAGTGCGGCGAGCCAAGTGACTTCCAACAATTTAGAGACATAATACACGTAGATGGTCCCTCATCAATAATAGTACAATGAAAAAGGTGATTGAGAACATTTACTTGTATGGAGAATGCCAATTCTACTGGTAGTTGCGGCACATAGATCATATGATTAAAGACGACAAGATTAGAATCAGTCGGATCAATTCCACTAATAACCGACAATAAAGCCTGCTTTTGGGAGGGACAATTTTGTAATACCTCAAGAGAAGACATAGCTAAAGGGGATTGAGCCAAATCTTCAACTATATTATAATTTTGAGCAGCTCTTGCTCAAGGATTATATGTCGATTTGTGAATTACTCCCTTTGGTGGCTTGATTGTCAATTCAGGAATAGCAGTAGGCAGTACCGATTCCGTCGATGGATTCGTATTCGAGGTAGTAGGTTGATCAGTGGCCTGAATACCATAATATTTATTATTCATTGACACCAAAATATCTGTTGAAGGTTTTGTGACAGATAGCATAAGTACTTAGGAACTAGAAGCTAGATCCGTAGCAACCAAATTTGTGTCTAGATTCGGAAATAGATCTGTCAACACAGCTGACACATTGGAAGTTTTAATGATATTTGAGACTTCAATGAAGTGAATAAAATCCTGAAAAAAGTGTCCCTCATTACATATTATGCATGGATAATGAGGTTTCCCAGGTCCGAACGATTGATCAGATGATTTTTCCTACGGGTTAAAAGTTTTCTTTTTCTTAGATTTCCCCTTTTTCTTACTTCCAGGTTACTTGTCACTTTTTCCCTTGTCAAACAACACGACATTAATTTCAGAAGAAGGTGCAGTATTAGATGCAGTAGTATGATGCTTCCTGCAGTGCCAATCAAGTCATCTCCAGCATGAGAGTCCTTTAATTGAGGAGGAATAGTAAAATTGGATCTTGGCGCGTTAGGAATTTTTTCATAGAGCAGGCTAGAATGAGTATAAATCAAGTCTAAATATTGGGCACAAGAAATAATCTGCTCTTTGTGATGACGCCACCCTTAGTCACATATTCAGTTATATATGGTAATAGGGATTTAATGAACCAATCAACAAGGAGTTGATCCTTAACAAATGTCTTAACCATTCTACGACAATGATGCCACTCATGAATATGATCAGAAATGTGAGTAGCATTAGTCTGTTTGAAATTGGTCAAGATTTTTGTTCCAGTTTCATATCGGATGAGTAACTAGAAATGAGTCAAAAAGACAGTAGCTAGGGCAGTGAAATTATCAAAAGAAGCTCTAGGTAACTCAATATACCATTTTGCAGCCGTACCCGTGAGCATACGCTGGAAAATATGTAGTCGAATAGAATCATCATTTAGGGAATTTGATGAACACCATAAATGATAAGTCATGACATGAGTCGACGGGTCTTCCCCAAGGTTTCCATTGAACTTAGGAATATCCGAGGGTAATTTGTGAGGTATCACCGGCCACCAAGGAGCATAGTTGATTGGATCATTGGTTAGCCGATTTAAATCTGGTAGCTCTAAAGTTGCAACAAAGGGAAACTGTCTATTAAGATCAGGTTGAGCATAGCCAGGGTATGATGGAATTTCTTGAGCAACATGCCTTTAAGCACCAGAATAAGGGATCTATTGTTGGTAACCTAGATAGGGGCTGTTTTGAAAAGAAAATGCTTGAGGATTCTATTTACCAAAACTTGGATATGATACTTGTTGAAATGAAGTCTAAGGTATTTTTTCCTGAGGCTGCCAAGGGGTCTGTCCACCAATGTTATAACCCAAATTAGAATAATTTGGATTTGGTTGATAGGTATAACCGGGTTGTGGCTGTGACATCCCATAAAATGGTAAACTAGCTTATGAATAAATGATTCTGGATACAGGTTTTTGTAAATTAACTGAAGGATTTGGAGTCTATGGACCCAATATTTGAGGGTATTGAGTTGAAGGACCCACTTGAAAAGGTTGTTGTACAAAATTTTGATTCTGTAATAGGGGTAAATATGTATTAACAAGTGGAAATGAAGTGGATGTAACATGTTGAACTGGTTTATATGAGTGTACAACTATTTGTGGTTGGATAGGCAAAGTGGGCTACCATTGACAAACATTCATTTCGACATTAGGTTGACCAAAATGTGATGGAGTACTGTCATAGTGGGTGACCAAAGGTTGCCCCCTAGCATGAGGAGGATAATAAGACGGAAAATATTTCTCTCCAAATGCTGGGGGTCCAGATGATATGGTACTTGATGGAATAGACCCAGAAGGACCGGGTTATTATTGCCTTGATGATGTGTATAAAGAATCAATTTGTTCAGTACTCACTATAGGTTTACCAGTTATAATACCAGATGATGACATTTGTAAATTCCATGGATTTGAAGATGCACTAGATAAAAATACAGATAAAGATTTATAACCTGATGGGACCGTAGGGCCACCATGAAAATATGACTTTGGTGAAGTTGTAAACATCGATGGGGTAATGAGGGCAGGTGCTGACGTAATTGGAATAGATGGCCCAATCAAAGATGTTGGTTCAGGCATGGTGACTTCACCAAATGTATAACCTTTTCAATCAACGGGAATATGAATAGGAACGGGATTAAAAAAAAGCCATATGGTGGCAATTGAGGAAAAGACTCGTACAGGTAAAGGTCCTCCCAAAAATGGGTTGGAGTTAAAAGTGTATTGTCTTGTGGGATTTCTTCAATCAAAATTAAACTAGGTGGAAGTATTTCACTGTTAGGCCCAAAGTATATTTCAGGTGGTTGACTGTGTGATATGGGAGACTCAATGGCTACAGAAATTTGTGGGATGACCAATGCAGGAAAACTTCCGGTTGTTCGAATTCGGGATTCAGATGTTCTAGCAAATAGGAGACAAGATCTAGATCAACTTCTTGTTGAACAACGTCGAGTCTAGGATGTATGGTCTCACTGATTGGATGGATCGTGACCACGAGTAGCTGTGAGGACTCCATTTCAACAACAGTAGATGAACCAGGATGTGTAGAAACAACTTGAGCTAACTCTGGTATATGTGAAAATGATGTTTCAGTAGAGGTAAAAATAGTACTTGATTCGGTAGAGTGTTGTCGCCTTCACCGACCAGGAGTAACTTTTGGTGGTAAAGTTGTTTATAATGCTAATCTACATGAACGACGGGGGAAAGGATTTTTTTCTTCCACGATTACTGATTTATTTTAACCAAAAACAAATAAACAAGATAAAAGGGTATTACTAGGCAAAAGGTTTAACAAGAAACTGTGAACTGCAAAATACCTCTTAGCAAACCAAGAAGTACAGGCAGGAATTTCCCCGAATGTTGTGTTCGGTGTATCAAAATTTACAAGGTGGCTGACTTAGTTCACTATGGCTGGATAGCAACCTAAAGTTGTCCTCCCAAATATACCTGAAGGTACGTGGAGGCCCAAGTCCGTATTAGCATTGTCTGATGCGAAACCGCATAGTGAGAGCACCCCTTTATACTTTTAGTACTGTAACACCGCCTGATATACCCCAAAAGTACGTGGAAAAGCTACGATATAATTATGTACATGGAGTGAGGTATCACACTAGGAATGTATCGCAGAAAATTAACGACAGCTATTATGTTTTACAATGCCGGAACACGTCTCTAGCCTAGACCTTCTAAATGTTATTGTTATGGTTCCAATGCTTTGTTAGGTAAATTGAGATAAATTTTAAGTTGATCTTGTTTATCAATTTTCCTTTAAAGGTTCACTACGATGATGCGTTGGAAATTCCTAAAATGTAAACTAAAATGATAAGCAATCTTCCACTTTTAGTTTTTCAATGAAAATCCTAGCTACTAGAGGGAAAGAGCAATCAATTTGAGAGAAATCAAATCAAAGAGCACAAACTAAATGAAGCTTTCCTAATTGTTCCTTTTGCAAAACACACAATCCACCACATGCAAATGCAGGTTTTTCTTTCAGTCCCTTTAATGTTATGAATGCGGAAAAGAAACTAAGTGCACCAAATTAAAAAAAAAAAAAATTCCTTTTACTTTTGAGAAATGAAGTATTTAAACAACAATTTCTCTTTTGAAGGAAGAATGAGAAATTTAACAACAATTTCTCCTATTAGGAAATGAAGAATTAAACGAAAATTTCCTTTTTCAAAAGAAAATGGATCTAATGCAGCAATGAAAATACTTTGAAATTAATTCATCAATGATAAAGAAAAACACTTTAAATGAACATTGAACAAACTTTTCTTTCAAAGGAGGAAGACATAGGTAAGGTCACTAGTCAATTTGAGGTATCAGGCTCTTTAAAACATAGCAAACAACAAACTGAAATAAAAATGCAATGAAAAATTCAATGGAATTTGGATGGATTCAAAGGGCAATGCAGTCTCTAGGGGGAGGCAGTGCGTTGCAACGTAGGTTTGAAAGGGAGATAGTGCTATGAAAAGCATTGTGTCCTGTCCAACAGTGCATTGAGCGCAGTGTATAAGGAAAAATACAATTGTTTAACACACTTCTAATGCAAATCTGGATTTCAAAAAGCCTAATATTTTTGAGCAAATTCTACTAGGTGAATAAATAGATAAAATCAGAGGAAAATACACTAAGGATGAAGGGTAAACTCCCTAGCGGAGTCACCAATTTGTTATGTGTAATTATGGATTACGGATAAAACATTCTTCCCTAGATGTAGTTCTCTTCTAGAACAACAAGTTAAATACTTTGCAACTACTTTTCCTAACAGTAAATAGACACACATAATAGATCAAAGAACTTACTTGGAGTCCAAGCACTTCCTATTCTCTTTTTGTTGCTCTTGTTGTAGCTTCAAATATGAGCTAGATCACCAAAATATTTCCTGCAAAAATGAACACTAAACAAAAAAAGATAGCATTAATACAGATGTCTATTCAAGTTATTCAGTTAAATCAATAAAAAATGAACCATATGCATCAAATAAGAATTCATAATATGAAAGACATGAGCTTATACAGATACATAAATGGGAAAGTAAGCAACAATCTTTATTAATGGATAGAAGGGGAGGTTACAACCTAGTGATTGATTTAGTGTCACCATCTCCAGAAGCATCCCAGGCTCATCACATTGCACATCTCTCCAGCAGCATCCCAGGCTCATCACATTGCACATCTCTCCAATAGCATTTCACTCAAATCATTTCCTCAATTGAAATTCCACCAACATTTCTATACTCAAATTCTTCCTTATCAAACACTAAGATATGTGCTCAATTTATAGAGGAGTTGTAGGTAGTTTTACAATCAATGACTTTCTAATAATAGGAAAGACATGTTCCCAGTCTCAGAGGTATCAAATGGACACATGGATTTGAAGTTTGACACATGTGAACTCTTCTAGAAGGCACTAGCCAAGTGGAGATTCTGGAACAATGAGAATTTCGCTCCCAATGTGACCAACACACCCTTGAATGTCGGGAAGTGCTTTGCAGAGAACCCTTGAGTGGGGTTACTTGCATATGCAATGAACTTAATCCCTTTAGAGGTAGCGTTGGTGAGCTCTCATATGATATATTATAAACTTCAAATCTTGGAAACCTTTGCAAATGAAATTCATGGATGATTTGTCTTAGGGCATTTAACAACTGAAATGATAGGGAATGATAGACCCTATTCATTGGTTTTGGAGATGATGTCTAGTTAACCAAGTCATTGGGAATGGTGCCCAAATCGACCTATAACATCCATAAATTAAAAATCTTTGATGGAAATAGAAAAATACTGCCTTTTCCTTTGCACCCTATTAGTGCTGAAACTCCTTTTCAACAATGGGGTTTAGATTTCATTCGAGAAATCCACCCTACCTCATCTGCCCAACACAAATGGATCCTCGCTGCCATTGACTATTTCACCAAATGAATATAATTAATCCCTTCAAGGAATGTCACTGACTTAGTCATCATCAAATTCCTTGAAACCAACATCTTGTCTAGATTTGGTTGTCCAAGAAAAATCATCACCGATAATGATGTTGCATTCAAGTCCAAGATAATGGTGGAATTTTTCTACAAGTATCACATCACACTAGGGCATTCTACAGCTTATTACCTTCAAGGTAATGGGCTGGTTGAGCCCTCTAACAAAATTTTGGTGAACATCATCAAGAATTTGTTGGAAGAGAACAAAAATCCATGGCATAGAAAACTAGTGCATGCACTACGCGCTGACATATTAACAAGAAAAAAATCAATTAACATGTCTCCCTATCAACTAGTGTATGGCATGGATGCAAATTTCCCAACATCCTTAGGAGTCTTGGTGATGAAGCTCCTTCAAGAGGTATAATCAGAGGAGAATGATATACAAAGGAGGTTGAACCAAACCATTCATTTGCAGCAAACAAGGGAAGAAGTATACAACAGAACACAAGCAGTGCAAGAGAACATCAAGAAGATCTTTGATAGAAGGACCAAGGAAAATGATTTCTAGATTGGAGACAAAGTGCTGAAGTGGGATTCAAGAAGAGAGGACAAAGGAAAACATGGAAAATTTGAAAATCTATGGAAGGGTCCTTACATCATCCATTCAGTTAGAGGTAACAATGCATTCTTTCTACAAGAACTGGATGGAACAGAGCTATTTGGAGGTCCTGTCAATGGCAGGATGCTCAAGCACTATTTTTGTTATAAATTCCTAGTTTGAAGGTTCATTCATTGTACATAAAATTTATTGATGAAAGGTCAGAAAAACAAAAACACAAAAACAAAGAAAAGAAGAAAAAGAGGGCAGGTTTAAAGAAAAGGCACAGCCCCATACCAAAAAACAATATGTCTAAAAGTGTGCAAGTCTAAATGCCACTACCTTGAGAAAGAAAATTATTGTTCAATCATACAACCTAACCATTATTGAACATGTTTTAAATTTCTGCTGATAAGTTAGAGAAACAATATTTTCCAAACCATCTAAACTTGGCTTATCAAGTAGACTAGGTTAGGAAAAGATGTTGGTTCCCAAAGCTTAACATTGAACCAAAGATAAATGAGAAGGATGAGTAAAAAATTCCAAATTATTAGCCCTCAAGTTTCTAGTTTTACTTGTAAGAAAATAAATTATGTGTGCAGCTTGTCCAAAATGCCACAACCCATGACAAATCAGAGTGCTTAACCTTGGTTTGGTCATGTTTTGAATTTCATGTTAGTAGATTAGAGAATGAAGATCTGTCAAACTGCTTAACCTTCACATATAAGTAGAGTAGGTAGAGAATAAAGAGTTCATCAGCCTAATTTGAGCTCTTGTAATTTATAAGGGTATAAGTAGATAGTTTTTATGCTTTCAAAAGAAAAAACCATGTCAAGGGTTTGCCAATCCAAATGCACCCTAGTGAAGAAAAAATGTTAGGAAAAATATGATGGGTAGGTAGAAGTGATATTCATGTTTTTTCAAATTTGGGATCTGTTGGTATCTTGTGATTTGGCAGATTGGCATACCAAATGACAAGGCAACATGGAACCAATCTTTAGAGTTCTAGGACCTAGCCTTCCTAGACTCAGAGAGGGATCTCTCAGGTTATTTTCAAAGGATATGTGTTTGTTTTCTCTTCAAGGGCTGATTTTAGGCTAGTTATTAAGTGCAAGGTTTTTTCTATTGTTTTGGTTGGACATAATGATTAAAGAGCATAGATAGAATGGGAAATCTCTAAGTCATTGGGAAATGGAGTCAAATGGAATTCATGATAAGTTTATAAAAGGATCTAGGAGTATCATAGGGCAAATATAACTTGGCCAGTGGATATTAAAAGTTTTTGGAATAATGAGGTGAACATTAAGGATGAGAATGAAAAGTAGGACAAAGAGAAATTAAGAATTCTTTATCATGTACTTTAAACAAGAGACATCTTTCAAGGTATCTGTTTTGAAGCAAGCCAAAGGACAGGGAAAACCATAGACTTCTTTTGACATACTTTTAATAAGAAAAACTTTCAGACAATAATCCAACAATCAAAGACTACTTTCAAATAAGAAAACATATAAGATAAACCAATAGGAGAGGCCTAAGATCAAACATAAATAATCTAACATGCTTTTGACTAACTCTCTAAGGATATTCAAAGAAAATTTTTAAAGGCATACCAGAGGACAGGGTGCACCATAGACTTCCCTAGTTTAGACTCTACTAAGCATACTTTAAAGAAGTTTCAGAAACAATTCTCAAGTTGTACTCAAAGGAGCATGGACTTACCACTGAATTTATTGGTTTCACTTTATTGAAATAATTCCTTAAAACAACCTCTCAAGCCTTACTCAAAGGAACATGGACTTACCAAAAGAGAAACTCTTTGGTTATACTCTATTGAATTATTTCTAAAATAAAAAGCTAGATGGAACTAGAGAGAAATTAAAAATCCTCTAATCAAACCTTGCAGAAGAAAACATTAAGACAGTGAAGAGTAAACAGAATTAAGGTGCTTTCAAAATACATTTCTTAGCCTAAAATCTTTACTCTACTGTAACAAAGTAAGATGAAAACATAATGAAAATAGGAAATAACAATAACAGATAGAATTACTTCACCAACAGCCAAGCTCAGGGATCCAGTGATCTAGCCTCCTCCATCAACAAACAAATCAGGGCATCCACAAGATCCAAGACATCAATTTTCCTTCAACTTCCAAAAGACTATGTATTACTTCAAAAAGTCATCAAATGCCAACAATACAATGAGTTCAAATGCAGCATTTATGCTGCAAATGAGGAGGTGGAGCTCAAGATATGGTTTGAGTGTCATTAATTATAGAGTAAATGCATTCCTAACCTTAAAAACCATGCAAGGCATAAGGCAGGAATATTTGCAGCTACTTCTCTGTTTTAATAACTCTGACTTAACTTCTAAATAAGAAGAGGTAAAAATTTTGAATTTTAAGGCTTATAATAACTTTTACAATAACTGCTTTGACAGATAAAAATATCTTCTGACTGTGTAATAACTGCCCAAATGCCTTTACGGAAAGGAAACATGCTATAGGTGGCAGTTCGATCTTTTGGAGGAGTAACTGCTTCCTTGTTGAGTTATTCAAGGCTGTCTTTGGGTTACCTGTCTTTTTTTTAATCATAAATCTGTCTTTTAGGCCTTCAAAATTTGATTTTGTTTTGATAATCTACCTTACTGCCTTTATCCTCTATTCTGCTTTATGACTTTTTTATTCATTTATCATTTATCTTTAAAGCTTGGCCTTTATCCTTTAGTTACTATTTTAAGGACTAATCCTCTGTGTTTATCCTTTGATTTAGAATTAGCTCTTTTGATCCTTTTTTCCTTCATTTCTTGACTGCTTCCTCTAACTGTGATTTTTTGTGTGCAAGGAGGATTTCTTCATAGTACTGGATGGTTCTGTAACCCATCGATGATCATGATTCATTGAGGATTAAGCCTTTATGCAACCTTCTTACCCTTTTAATGAAAATTCACCTTGTGGATCGTCATCCAGAGGATATTTTGATCATGTAATGCCTCTGTGGGCATTTCTGCCATTTAAACCTGCAAAAGAAAACATGAAACAATGTTAACTAAAAACCTATGGGTTGGAAAACTGCATTTTTTGGGGTTTCTGAGCATCAGGGGTGATTTACAGAGGGAGAGAAGGTGAAGAGGGAAGGTCCCGTAGGAAAAACCATGGAGAAAATCAAATAGAGGGGAAGAACTTTGAATTTTTGGCTCGGAGGTGAAAGGTGGTTTTGAAAAACCATGACGGTTTATTGCGCGTACAAAGGGCGGTAAGTGGTATTGGTCGGGGGCTATGCAATTCCACTTATCGATTGATGCATGGAAGGGATTTTTTTTTTTTTCATGCGAGTTAGGAGTGTTAAACCTCGGCACATAATACTGTGTAATATGAGTTTGAGCCGTCAGATCTCAAGAGGTGAGATCGATGGTGCGGATGGCTTTTGGGGCCAGGGTGCAGATTTGTGGAGCGGAGTCTAAGACAGGTGGCAGGCTGTAGTTGGTTGGCAGGGGGGAAGTGGAAAGTGGGGCCTGTCATGGTGACGTGGTATTTTTGTCGTGTTTCGGGGTTGTGTTGATGGGGAATGAATAACGGGAGTGCGATGACCGTTAGATTGGGCTTATGGATTCAAATCAACAGCCGATGCAACCCGGGAGAAAATGAGGAGGTGGTGGTAAAGTAAAAAGGGACCCGCCTTAATATATCTCGAATTTTTGGGTGGGTTTATAAGGTTTAGTGGGGGTATGTAGAAATAGAATGGGTGGAAGTGAAGCTTGGGATAGGAAGGGGTTTAGGATATAGCAGAAGGAAATGTTTTATGAGGGTGCGGGGCTAAGGTTTAGGCCAAAAGGGGCTTAAGAACTAATTATAAATAAAATGGCGGACTTTATAAAAACAGGGTTTTTATAATGTTTTTGAGGGTCTGACAAGCCTAAAGTTAAACTTAAAACAATGTAAAAAGGACATTTTACATTATTTAAGGCCTTCTTAGAAGAAATACGATGAATGGGGGAATCATGAGGGGTTTTAGAGGGGAAAATGGGAATAAATGAGAGTGTAAGTGAGGTGATGAAATGAGGCAAACAGGCCCAAAATTTTGAAGTTCTCTTTGTAGAAGGGTAACTTTGAGAGGGAAAATGATAGGCAAATTTAGAGGAATAGTTAGGTTTAGGATGATGAAGGCAGTGAGATTTCTAGAACTCACAATGTTTCCTTAAATATTGTTTCTAGAAATGTAGGATTTATAACTTATTCATCCTTTGATATCAGCAAAATTTACTGATGACTAACAATGGCTCCACTTGGGGAGGGCAGCTTTCTTTTCAAGGTGTCTAGAACCTCAGTTCATGAAATCTCTGAGTTTTCAGTAGATCAGTGCCTCATCCATTGGGCGGATTTTCCTTTTTTCTTACTTGTTGATATTCCTTTAAAGTGAAAAGTCTTAACAATATGCAACATGTGATTTCCTTTGACAGCATTTCTACCTACCCAATCCTACTTGTCCTAACATTTTTTCTTCTCTGAGTGCATTTGAATTGGCAACTCTTGACATTTTTATTTTTGAAAACAGAAATAAAATATCTAATCCTATCCTTATTTCTTCCATGAATTCAGATTAAACTGTTAAACTCTTTTGTTTTCTACCGAAGCTACTTGATTTCCAAGATAAAGTTGTTTGGCAGTCTTGATTCTCCAGCTATTGTGATGAAATTTAAAACATGGTTCAAATCAGGATTAGACAATCTGATTAACCATGGTTGTGGCATTTGGAAGAGGCTGCACACAAACATTTATTTTCATAAAAATAAATCTAGAAGGATGAGGTTGTGATTTGGCATTAGTAATGCATCCTTATCCATCTCTTTGGTTCTGTTTCGAGCATGTGGAACCAGGATATTTATACTTCCCTAATCTATCACTCTTGATATGTAAAGTCTGAAATAATATCGACAATCTTGGCTTCTACTAACTTATCAACATAAATTCAAATCATGTTCAGCCATGATTAGGCTAGATGACTGAACAAGATATCATTTTGAATTAGTAGTGGCATTTAGACTTGCACACTTTCAGCGGTACAGTTTTTTGGGTATGAGGTTGTACCTCTTTTGATTTTCCCCTCTTTTTCCTTTTCTTTTCTTTCATTGTTTTTGTATTTTCTTTTATTTTTCTCATGCTATGTTATGTATAATGAGTGAAAAATTTGAATCTAGGACTCTTGACAGAAATAATGTTTGAGCATCCTGCCATTGGTAGGACCTCCAAATAATTCTTCTCCATTCAGCCCTTGTAAAAAGAAAGCATTCTGACCCCTAATTGAGTGAATGATATAAGGCCATTTCCATAAATTCTCAAACTTGCCATGTTTACCTTTATCTTCTTTCCTTGAATCCCATTTCAAACTGTATCTCCAACTTGAAAGTTATTTGATTTGTTCCTTCTGCCAAAAATCTTCTTGATGTTTTCTTGAATTTCCTGTGTCCTTTTGTATACTTCCTCTCTTATTTTCTGTAAATGAATAGTTTTATTTAGTCTTCTCTGCATGTCATTATCTTCTGTTTGTACTTCTTGGAGAAGTTTCATGACTGGAACTCCCAAAGATGTAGGAAAAATTGCATCTATGACATATACCAGTTGATAGGGGGGCATATTTATTGATTTCTTGGTGGTTATCCTATCAACCCATAATTCATGAACCATATTACTATGCCATGATTTCTGATTCTAATCCAACTGTTTTTTGATAATGTTGACCAGAATTTTGTTGGGGGATTCAGCTAATCCATTTCCCTGGGGGTAGTAAGTTGTGGAATGGCCTAATGTGATATGATATTTGTAGCAGAAATCAACCATTCTTTTGGATTTGAAAGCAACAACATTGTCTGTAATAATTTTCCTAGGACAACCAAATTTGGATAGTATGTTGGTTTCAAGGAACTTGATAATGACAGGGTCAGTAGAATTCCTAGAAGGTATGGATTCTATCCATTTGGTGAAGTAATATGTGGCAATAAGGATCCACGTATGTTGGGTAGATGATGTTGTATGAATTTCTCCAATAAATTCTAAACCCCATTGCTGAAAGGGAGCCTCAACACTGATGGGATGCAAAGGTAAAGGTAGGAGCTTTCTCTCGCCATCAAAAATTTGACACTTATGGCAAGTCATGACTAATTTTTGGGTGTCTGGGAAAAGGGTGGGCCAATAATAGCCAGCTCTAAGAATCTTGTTGGTTGTTGTCTTCCAGTAAAGATGGCCTCCAAATTCTCCCTCATGCAACTCATGCATGATTTTTCTTGCATTATCCTCAAGCAAACATTTAAGAAATATGCCAAAAACATTTTTCCAATATAATAATCCATCTAAAATGCAGTAATTTAAAGCTTTTTGTTCAAGAATCTAGCTTTAGTCTTTGATAGATAAGGAGGAGTATAAAGATAGAGAAGCACATAAATGATATCAGCATACCAAGGTGAATTAAAAAATGTTTCTTTAATGTATGGAGCTATGAATTCTTCTATTTCTTATAAAACATCAACCATGTTTATATCTAATGCTTGGAAATTTGATTTTCCCATGAGTTTTGCTAATCCCTGTCCTTTAATCAGCTTGGTAGGCCTGATCTATAAATCATATTCTAAGATAATTAAAATTCATTTTCCCCTTTTACCATCAGGGTCTTGATTTAGAATTTCCTTGAAAACTGTATGTGGGACAAAAGCAATGATATGTGAGTGTAAAATGTAGACTCAGAAATCTTTCAATGCTTTTATCAAGGCTAAGGCTTCTTTCTCCATGATGTTATATTTGAGTGGAGAATCTCTTCAGGCTCTACTGAAAAAGGATATCAGTTTTTCTTGGCCCATGTTGTTCTTTTGCAACAAGACTGCAGCAATAGTGTGTTCAGAGGCAAATGAGAAAATGTAGAAATCTTTAGTGAAATTATGTAATATCCCTTTTTCTAGAACAACTACAGATTGGTAATAAGTTGAGTTATTACCAATGTGGAGCTATAGATATGAACCTCATACAGGTGTAAAAACACTTAAAATTCAGTCAAATATATAGTAGCAAAGTTATACAGCGTTTTACAAGGAAAAAGGTGGGGAAAAGGAACATTTAGACCCTAAAACGTGTGTATTCAGAGATATGCATAAGAATAAGATGGAAAAGTGGTTGGATATTATATCTAGAGTTATAATGGACTCCCATGTCAAATTTCAGCAAAAAAAAATAATTTTTTCTAAGTTAAACAGTTCCTCCTTTCGTAACTAGGCTAGAAAACCCTGATTTCCCAAGACTAGAATTATACAGAAATTTACCGAAGTATGTGAGCGTGATTTTCTGAATGGTATGAATGAAATAAGGTCTGAAAATTCACAAATAATATCAGGGTCATAACTCATACACTTTACAGAAGCAGAGTGAAATAATACAAAAGAAATCCTTAAGAAAGAGGTGCTACAGCCATGTAAAAAGACTGCATAACAGTGACAGCGTAATTTTCAGGGCTGAAGCAGCAGTTTATTGATTCTTCAGATATAGATAAGATCTGTACATAAAAATATATATCCAATACAGACCCATTTACAAGAAGAGCCAATCTATACATTCCCCTTGGGGTTTTTCTCAAAACATAAAGCACCGGAAGTAGATCTGAGATCTAAGAATGCAGATCTATAGAATGATTCAGAAAATCACTTAATCATGAACATGTAGAATATCAGATATGAAACATAACATATATTTTTTGGCAAATCTATGGATCACCTCAGTGAAGGATGAATCCAATCACCAGAGATCTCTCCTCCAAAATGCAAGCAGAACAACCTGCAGTTGTAGATCTACAAATAATGTTGTCTTAGGGACAAAAAAAACATTGTAGCTTTTGAAGATGATATGTACTGATTCCAGGATGTATATCTGAAGTATACTCAACAAATGAACTCTTCCAGGAGGTTAAATGACACACTCACTGAGAAGAGCCACTGCTATCATCTAGATCTGAGCAGATCTAGATCTCCACTTGCTGCAACTCACAAGACAGCTCAACCCTCAACATGACTAGTGCTATAATGTAAGGTGAAACTTGGCCCAAGCCTGATAGTGGAGAATTTTATCACTATTCTCCTCCAAGAGCTGCTCAAGGAAGGAGGTGGGATTCCTAAATAGGAATGCCCAACAAGGGATGTCTAAGTAGACAGACCTTCGGAAATAATGTCTTCAAAAACCCTTTCCTTGTTGCCCTCCTCTTCCATTTATAAGATAGGAATCTTTCCAAACCCTAAACCACCTTGAATCACTTAACCCCTTTCACATTACAACCTCCTTCTAGAACTGTGTTGTCCCTCAAAGAGGTTCAATGCATCTAGACTGCACTGTTTGACTTGGTCAAATAGGATCCCCTCTTATGATTTAGACCCTTTCACACTTGCAAGATATAATTTAAATAGCCCTGAAATGTCTATGTTCACATATGCATTGATTTATTCTTAGTTTTCAGGAGTTTTACATGTCCTCCTTCACAATTTATTCATTAGTCATGAAATACAAAATAAATAAGGAAAAACTAATGTTCCAATTAGCTGAAGCTAATTTATGAACATTACAGTCTCCCCCTCCCAAAAGTTTCTTGTCCTCAAGCAACTGCAAGGGTGCTGCAAAACTTCCCCTTCTTCTCTTGTGGCCTCCTCATCAAATAGTCTCCTCCATTGTTCTGAATTTTCTGCAATACCTTTGTCTCCCAATGGTCCTTCCTCAATATGCAATTTTTCCTTTGATGAATAAACCCAAGGGCTCTCATCGTGCATAAATGGAAGGTTGTTGTGGCAAGCTTCTTGCTGATCTATGACCTCCTCAAGATAGAAGTGATGACAATCATGGGGATTTTCATGATCCATGAAAGACTCCCATCTCCATGCTATCATCCAAATGAAGTGGATCACCTCCTAGCTTGGAAATCCATATAAAAACTCCTCCCCAATGTATATGAGAGGCATGTCATCAACAAACATATGGCTCACTTTATAAAGAGACAAGTGATCCATTATAGTGGCCATACAAAATCACATGCTCCCATGGAAGCATGCAATGCAAAAAGAATTGGAAACTCTTTTCCCCAAGGGCACATTCAACAAGTGTGCCTCTCCTCCAACTATGCCCATAACAAAGATAAGGACATATTCAGCTTGTGGCGTATTATTAGAATCATGCTAGCTACCATGTGTGATAAATGAGAGGGGAGATGTTCCCTCATGTGAAACCAGCGCAGTTTTATCCTTAACTACCACATAATAAGATATGATAAGTGCCTCCCCCAACACTTGTTTGCTGCCTCATGCCTTGGGAATGCTTGGAGAATGTACATCATGGGTGGTGTAAAAGGATCACACCATGAGAAATATAATATCTTTCCAAGGTTCCCCAAGGAATGTCCTGCATCAACATAGTTCATGGCCTTGAGTGGCCCATGAAACCCATCATACTTAGTGCCCCATATTGGCACCATACCCTGCAAATGAGTGTTAGAGAAATATAATCATATAGGAGATACATTATAATGCTAAAAAATACAAGCCTCTCTATACACTTGTTTCACATCAGTGGGGTAACTCATGGATGAGTTCCCTCTCTCACTCAAAGAATAAGGAGGTGTGAATGGTGACTCTTTCCAAGAGCTATACTCCTCCTCCTCTACCAAGTAGTCCATGCACATCTTCATATGAGAGTGCACCTCTTACTTGAATCCTTCCCATATTAAACCACCCAAAAGAGTATGATATGCTTTGAAAAAACCAATGGGTTTGGAAAGAAGGATTTCACAAATGGCATCAAATAGTCCCTCCTTGAGTTTGGAGTCACTAACCAAAAGAATAAGATTATAAAAATAGGTAACTCCATCTACCACCTTGAACCTGTCATCCTTTACTTCCCCTTCAAGAACCCCCCATGTGAAAAGTTCCTTGGAGTATTCCATCATGAGTTGGGAATCCCAACAAGGATCCAAGCTCTCCAAGAATGACAGCGTTGTAGAGGTCTGAAATGCAGCCCCTGTCTTCTCATGGCTCCCATATTTGACATCCTTGATATCAAAATCACATGTTGGAGCATCATAATCTTCCCTTTGCTGCCCCATTAGCAGTTGTTCTTGCACAAGACAATATTGGAGCATATGGAAATGAACTTCCCCTCGGAAAGTCCTTGTTTTCCAAAACTTCCTTCTTTTGGCCCATACATACAAGAGGGTTAGGATCCCCTTGCTATCTTTATAAATATTCTTCGTGAATGAAGAGATCATGGGCTGCCCCAAAGATATGGAGTAGCCATGTGTTCTCATGCTCCTGCCATCATAGATCTTTGATTTCTCCTCTCTCAGCACATATATTTGAGTGGGAGTTAGCAATGCCCCTTTCAAGAAATTTCTCATCTCTCTTCTGAATTCATGAGAGATTCTCTGTGTTGTGATAGCTTCTCCCAAGGCTCCCTCCTTAGCCAAGTATGTATATGCTACCCATAGTTGAGAGAACACTTTAGATTTCCTCCTATCAAGAGGTGCTCCTGGTAGAGTACCTCCTTGCAAAGAGGTGTAAAGGCATAGAGTAGAATGTGGATATAGATAGACAGATTTGTCCCTACCTTCAATGCATAAGTCCTTTTGCCTTCTTTGTGCTTCCAAGCGTTGAAGTAGAGAAGGGTTCATGTTCTCCATCTTGTGATGCCCTTCCTCCTCTTTCCTTCCTTCTGTCTCCAAGATCTCATCATTTGACAACAATGGTACATGCTGCTCATGTGTTATACCAAGAGCTCTATGTGTGAGATCTTGTGGAACTCCTTGCAAGAGTGCAAGAGTTTCTTCCCTTGGAGAAAGTGCTCCAACTTCATCTTCATGAAGTGCTTGAGGTGTCATTGTCATGACTGCATTATCTCTTTCCTTCTCCTTCTCCTCTCCAATAACTGAAATATCCTCATCATCAACAAGAGACCTTATATCTTGGTCATCTAGTGAAGGAGGAATCTCCATGCTTCCTTCTTGAGAAGAGTTCCCTTCATTCAAAGGAGATCTTGCCCTAGGCAAGGCATCAAACAAACTCACACCTTATTTCTTCCTCTTCATGAAGAAATTACTGACAGAACCTTGAAGCTTAAGTGATATGGCTGAGTGCACATATCCATGAGATGAGGATTCAAAATTTTCCTCATGTATAGATCTTGTAGATCTGATCAGAAGATCTCTTTGCTTTTGAAACTTTCTAGGAGTTTCACTGCTTCTTCTTTCTTCTTATTGTTCAACCTCCTTGGAGAGGTTCTTCTTAGATCTAAAAGCTGATGAGAATAAACCCATATTCTTCATAATTCTTACCTTTCTCCTTGCTGGAACACCACTATGAATTTCCCTTTATAGGAATATCAAAATTATATTCAAGAGATTGACTGCAGGGGAATTTACTGGATATGTCACCTTTGAAAAAAAGGATGAGATCCAGAGGCTACCTAGCCATCTGCAGACTTTTTCTATAGATCTTGAAACATTCCTCCTTCGGGGATTCATCACTTTGGCTTGAAGCCATAGGCTGAGCCAAAGATCTTGCTTCGATACCACTGTAATATCCCTTTTTCAGGAACAACTATAGATTGGGAATAATATGAGTTATTACCAATGTGGAGCTACAGCCATGAACCTCATACAAGTGTAAAAACACTTAAACTTCAGTAAAATATATAGCAGCAAAGTTATACAATGTTTTACAAGGAGAAAGGTGGGGAAAAGGGAGGATTTAGGCCCTAAAACGTGTGTATTCAGAGATATGCATACAAATAAGATGGGAAAGTGGTTGGATATGATAGCTAGGGTTATGAGGGAATCCCATGTAGAATTTCAGGAAAAAAAAGAAGAAGAAGAAGAAGAAGAAGAAGAAGAAGTTTTTCTAAGTTAAACAGTTCCTCCTTTCCTAACTAGGCTAGAAAACCCTGATTTCCCAAGACTAGAATTATGCACAAATTTACTGAAGCATGTGAGTGTGATTTTCTGAAGGGTACGACTGAAATAAGGTCTTAAAATTCACAAATAAGATCAGGGGCATAACTAATACACTTTACAGAAGAAGAGTGAAAGAATACAGAAGAAATCCTCAAGAAAGAGGTGCTACAACCATGTAAAAAGACTGCATAACAGTGACAGCATAATTTTCAGGGCTGAAGCAGCAGTTTATTGATTCTTCAGATCTAGATCATATCAATACATAAAAATATAGATCCAATAAAGATCCATGTACAAGAAGAGCCGATCTACACATTCCCCTTGGAGTTTTGTTCAAAACATGAAGCACTGGAAGTAGATCTGAGATCTAAGAATGAAAATCTGCAGAATGATTCAGAAAATCACTGAATCATGAACATGTAGAATATCATATCTGAAATAGAACATAGATTGGTTTGCAAATCTATGGATCACCTCAGTGAAGGATGAATCCAATCACCGGAGATCTCTCCTCCAAAATGCAAGCAGAACACCCTACAGTTGTAGATCTGCAAATAACATTGTCTTAGGGACAGAAATAGCGCTGTAGCTTCTGAAAATGATATGACCTGATTCCTGGATGTATATCTAAAGTATACTTATCAAATGAACTCTTTCAGGAGGTTAAATGACACACTCAATGAGAAGAGCCACTGCTATCATCTAGATCTGAGTAGATCTGTATCTCCACTTGCTGCAACTCACAAGACAGCTCAACCCTCAACATGAGAAACATTGTAATGTAAGGTGAAACTTGGCCCAAGCTTGATAGTGGAGAATTTTAGCACTATTCTCCTCCAAGAGTTGCTCAAGGAAGGAGGTGGGATTCTTGAACAGGAATGCCCAACAAGGGATGTCTAAGCAGACAGACCTTCATAAATAATGTCTTCAACAACCCTTTCCTTGTTTCCCTCCTCTTCCTTTTATAAGATAGGAATCTTGCCAAACCCTAAACCACCTTGAATCACTTAACCCCTTTCACATTGCGACCTCCTTCTCGAACTGCGTTGTCCCTCAAAGAGGTTCAATGCAACTATACTACATTGTTTGACTTGGTCAAATAAGATCCCCTCTTGAGATTTAGACCCTTTCACACCTGCAAGATATAATTTGAATAGCCCAGATATGTCTCTTTTCACATAGGCATTGATTTATTCTAAATTTTTAGGAGTTTTACATGTCCTCCTTCACAATTTATTCATTATTCATGAAAAACAAAATAAATAAGGTAAAATTAATGTTCCAATTAGTTGAAGCTAATTTAGGAACATTACAAATTAGGACTAATAAGAACTGGTGTTTGAGTGAGAGCTTTTTTTACCAGTTCAAATGATTGTTTGGATTCTAAGGTCCACTTAACCCATGTTTCATTTTTTAGCATGTTTGTGATATTCCTCAAAAGTTCAGCAAGGTTGGGGATGAACCTTCTCAGAAAATTTATCTTTCCAATGAAAGATTGAAATTTTTTGAGGTTTCTAGAATGGCTGATTTTCAATATGCCTTCAATCCTTTTAGGGTCTACTTTGATACTGTCTTCAGAAATTATGTGGCCAAGAAGTTTTCCTTCTTGGAGACCAAAGAGTGTCTTTTTGGGATTCAAAGATAAGCCATATTTTCTACACTTCTCAAAAAAATTTCTCAAATTTCTCAAATGTTCTTTTTCAGCTTTGGAGAAAACAGTGATTTCAACAAGGTAAATGATTATGAAGTAGGCTATGTCTTCTGAAAAATCTATGTCCATGGCCCTTTGGAATGTGGCTCCTGCATTCATCAAACCAAATGGCATTTTAACATACATGAATGTACCCCAAGGTGTAGTGAAAGCAGTTTTGTGTTGATCACTTGGGAGTACTAACACTTGGTTGTAGCCTGAAAAACCATCCAACAATTATATTCTCTTAGATCCAACCACCTTTTGAAGTATATGGTCCATTTTAGGCAAGGGATAATTATCTTTTTGGGAGGTTTTGTTCAAATTTCTAAAGTCAATGCGAAGCCTAATTTCCCCGGTCTTCTTCCTAACAGACACAAGGTTGGACACCCACTGTATGTATCTAAGGGGAACTATGATCCCAGGATCATACATTTTTTTTATCTCTTTCTCAACTAAAGGTAATAAAACAAAGTTTATCCTTCTTAGTTTTTGTTTGAAAGGTTTCTGATTTTCCTTAAGAGGAATTTTGTGTTGAATAATGCTAGTATCATATGATTTCAGATCTGTGTACCCCCATGCAAACACATCTCCAAACTCTTTGAAAAATTTAATATATTGTTGTTTGATATGAGTAAGGAGAGTGATAGATAACTTGATATTTTTGGGTTCATCTATGCTTCCTATGTTACGTTCTTCTAAATTGGTTTATGTACGCTCCATCTTTGGTTTTTTAGCTACATCATTGAAATCAAACAGCTCCTCTAATGGTGTAAGAACTCTTGGTATTGAATCATTTTTACATTGTAAAACTTAAAGGTCCTTTTGGTATGTTTTGTTCAGTAATTCTGTTGTATAAAGATATTCCAATTGATTTATATCAACAGTGGAGGACAACTCTATTTTATGGACTTGTTTTTCATCAATATAGTCTTTTTCATGGCTTGAGCTAGGTGTTAATTTAGCAAAATCGTTCTTTGATTGCAGAAAATCATCAATATGTTTATCACCTTCAAAAACTTGCCAATAGTCTTCATTGTCAGGGACTGTAGGCCTATTTTTCACTTTGATATTAAATTGTTCATTTTTCTGTGGTATCTGGCAATTGCTGGCAGCAAAGGCAAGTTCATTTGCAAGGTTGTTTTTAGCTCTAGGGATGAAAGTGAGTTCATATTTTTCAAAGGTTTTTAAGAGCTCAAGGGCAACATTCCTATATTCTCTTAATCTTGGGTTTTTTGTTGAATACTCCCGTTTTATTTGCCTAATAATCAGCTCTAAACCTCCTTGGACTGATATTTTCTTGGCTCCCAAATCTTTAAGCAAATGTAGGCCAAGGAGGAGAGCTTCATATTCTGCAATGTTATTGGTGCATTGGAAATCAAGTTTATAATAATGTCCTTGTTTTGTATTGTGTATCCATACACCAACTCTAGAACTTGTTTTGCTACAAGAGCCATCAAAGTTAAATTGCCATAGTGTTTCTATCTCATACTCATTCTCAGTTTGTTGTTTAGTGCTGCTAAGGTTAGGGCTGTCAGATTCTTCTTTTAGGGACATATTTGACTGTTTTGGTGGATTTAACTTTGTCTCATCCTCCTTTTCTTATTGGCTGATGTCATCTTCATTGTACAAGATAAAGGAGTCTAAATCTGAATGAATAGAATAAACAGGAGTGTTGTTTGGCCTATCTATGTTGCTTACCATAAATTTCATATGATATTCTCTATATAATATTTTGGTCTGGTTAAAAACTGGTATGGTGGCATAAGACATATCCATTTGAAGGCTTCCTTGAAGTTTGGCTCCCCATGATCTAGATAAAAGCATGCCATATTTTGGGGGAATGTCAGCAACAACTATGTCCATAACTAGACCCTTAGCATGAATTTGTGCCAGATTGACACACAAATCCTTGATTAGGCCTAAACATTTGACTCTGCTTGAATCAAAGGAATACAGGTCCTTGTAAGGTTTAGTAATCTCTAGGTCTAATCTCTCCATCGCCACTTTTGGCATAAGGTTGTGAGAGGCATCGGAATCTAGCATGGCATTGTGTAAAATCTTATCATGTATATTTAAGCTAACATAAAATGGAGGAAAGGTTCCTTCTTAATATTTTCCTTCTACTTCAAGACCAAACAACATATTTGGTTTATCATATTTCAAGTTTAAAGTATCAGTATCATTTCCTATATTCAAAGATTTCAAAACTTGGTTTTTATGTACATCCTGGGTTACTAGTTCAACTAAGGGTATGCTAATTTTGATCTTGGAATTCTCACCTTCAAGGCTGAAAGGGACTAATGTTTTTGAAATTTTTACATCTATTTTGTTAAGCATAGTCCTTTCAACAATTCTGATTTGCTGAGTTTTATTAGGACTGTTATTTAAGACAAATTTTTCAGGACCACTAGTAGAAGTACTAGGGCAGCTTGGGTCAACACTTTGCTAATTGGTTTTATCCTTATTTGAGTCAGTTTTCTTAGTCAAAGTGTTAATTTTGTTTGTTTTTTTTTAGGAGGATTTTCTAAAGTTTTCCTAACAGTGGTACATGTTTTTTCATCATTGGAAATTTCTGGTTTCCTTTTTCTTCTAAGATCATATTGTCTGTGTACCTCCATTATTGCATTTTCAAACCCTAATTGGTAATCTTCAGAATCCTCATGTTTATTTTCAACTTGCTCTGAGGATAAGAAACCTTGTTCTTCTTTAGTGAGGAAAACATCTTTCTCACTGTCAGATCCTATCAGATTTACATGATTTTCTACTAATATTTCAGTTTCCCTTTCTTCTTCTTGATCTACATAGTTTTGTTGAAAGGGAGGCCTAATTTGTTGGTCATTCTCTCTTTGTCTATCTTGAATAGGGTCTCTTCTGAAATTTGGATTTCTATTTCTGTTTTGGGGATTGATTTGGTTTTCTCTTGGAGGCACTCTATCATTTAAGTTTATCTTCTCAAGCATTATTTCCATTACCCTCTCTAAGTTATCAATTTTGGCATTAGATGATGAGGTTGATGCCATTGTCTCATCTTTATATGTAACTCTTTTCTCTGATTTTAATCTAGCTCTTTTCTCAATCAGATTTGATTCTACACTAATAGCTCCTCTTTGCATATCTTCTAAGGTTAGGGGGTCTCTTTCTCTTAGCTGGTAGGCCATGTCTGGATCAAATCCTTCAGGAAATATAGCTAAGGCTAGACCTAGTGGAGGTTTCATGTGTTGGGGGAAGTGCATTGTAAACACTATTGAATCTAGTGCAATAATTTTAGACACTTTCCCCAATATTTCTATTAAGGTTTCTATATTCTGAAAGGATTTGGAGAGGGTATAAAGAAGGTAGATAATTTATGTTATTAGGAGTTAAGCTTTTAAACCATTTCTTGGATTCTCCTCTTAAACTTTGGGCAAATATTCTCATCTTAATGGTCTCTTCTTCTATTTCCATGTAATCAAAAGAATCATCCATTTTATCTACATGCTGTTGGGTAGTATTAGATTCAGTTCTAGTGAAATGGGGAATTCTAGATTGATAATCATTTGATAAAGGAACTAGAGGTTGAGGTAACACTAATGGGGCATACCATGCTGCAATGGTGGGGACAAATGGGGTATTTACAAGAGGTGGATTTGTAAAAGGAAAATTGGGATGAAATGGAGTGTTTTGAACAATGGATGCATGGATGGGGGTGGTGGAAGTGTTTGGACCAGCAAGTTGATTATGAGCAGAATTGTTACGGAAAGAACTGAAGTGGTGGAGAAGTTGAAAATCAGGAGGAGTGGAAGGAGAGGCTTCTCCGCTAAATTTCTGCTGCAAATCTGTGGGTTCAAGGTCAGATTGGTCAATATCACTATATGAATTGGTTCTAAATAAGTTTTTTGTATGAGACAAGTCAAAGTGAGGATCTTTCAAGACTGTAAGGTTTTTAGGGACAAATCTTGTTCTTTGGATGATCCTATCAGTAGTTAAATTCCCATCTCTAGAATTTGCCACAAAATTTTTCTGGATTATCAACTATTTGAGGAGGATTAGGGTCTGGATGAGGTCTGGTATTGATCCTATGTGAAGCTATATTTCAAGTTGAAAATGTAGAGAGGCTAAAAGTTCTAAGGACTGTTTTCAAATGTTTTGACCTCTTTTAGTGTTTAGTACCTTTCTAAAGTATGGAACTAGGCTTCTAAAATTCTTTAGGAATGATTTGATACAATCCTAAGGGAATCTAGGAGTACTAGTGGAGTAATAGGCCTAATGGGGCTAGTGGAGTCGCCAAGTGGAAATTTTTAGCTTTTTTGAAGGTAAAATGTCTTATGGTCCACCACCAACAAGTAATAAAACCAATCAGGGAATGTTTTGGGGTTTTCTGAGTTTTTATGTGGTTCTTATGGTTTCTAGAGTCCTAAGGAGTACTTAGCTTGTCATTGACTCAGAAGGTCCCACCGTGATCGCCAGAATGTTGTTATGGTGATGAGGTGGAAAAATAATCACTGGATACTATTAGTAAAGGGTTTCTGAATCTTTTAAGGGTGTTAAACATGAATTTACTCATAAGGTCCCACCGTGATCACCAAAATGTTGGTATCCTGTGATTTGGCAGATTGGCATACCAAATGACAAGGCAACATGGAACCAATATTTAGAGTTCTAGGACCTAGCCTTCCTAGACTCAGAGAGGGATATCTCAAGTTATTTGCAAAGGATATGTGCTTATTTTCTCTTCAAGGGTTGATTTTAGGCTAGTTATTAAGTGCAAGGTTTTTTTGATTGTTTTGGTTGGACATAATGATCAAAGAGCATAGATAGAATGGGAAATCTCTAAGCCATTGGGCAATGGAGTCAAATGGAAGTCATGATAAGTTTACAAAAGGATCAAGGAGTGTCATAGGGAAAATCTAACTTGGCCAGCATATCTTCAAACTTTTCGGAATAATGAGGTGAACATTAAGGATGAGAATGAAAAGTAGTACAAAGAGAAATTAAGAATTCTTTATCATGTACTTCAAACATGAGACATATTTCAAGGTATCTGTTTTGAAGCAAGCCAAAGTACAGGGCAAACAATAGACTTCTTTAGACAAACTTTTAATAATCAAACCTTTCAAACAACAATCCAGCAATCAAAGACTACTTTTAGATAAGAAAACATATAAGATAAACAATGGGAGCAGCCTAAGATCAAAAAGAAATAATCTAATCTTCTTTTGACTAACTCTCTAAGGATATTCAAAGCAAATTTTTAAAGGCGGACCAGAGGACAGGGTGCACCATAGACTTCCCTGGTTTAGACTCTACTAAGCATACTTTAAAGAAGTTTCAGAAACAATTCTCAAGTTGTACTCAAAGGAGCATGGAATTACCACTGAATTTCCTAGTTTCACTCTATTGAAATCATTCCTTAAAACAACCTCTCAAGCCTTACTCAAAGGAACATGGATTTACCAAAAGAGAAACTATTTGGTTATACTCTATTGAAGTATTTCTAAAATAACAAGCTAGATGGAACTAGAAGGCAATTAAGAATCATCCAATCAGACCTTGCAGAAGAAAACATTAAGACAGTAAAGAGTAAACAAAACTAAGGTGCTTTCAAAAGACATTTCTTAGCCTAAAACCTTTACTCTAATGTAACAAAGAAAGATGAAAACATAATGAAAACAGGAAATAACAATAACAGATAGAAGCACTTCACCAACAGCCAAGCTCAGGGATCTAGTGATCTAGCCTCCTCCATTGACAAACAAATCAGGGCATCCACAAGATCCAAGACATTAATTTTCCTTCAACTTCCAAGAGACTATGTATTACTTCAAAGAATCATCAAATGTCAACAACACAATGATCTCAAATGCAGTATTTATGCTGCAAATGAGGAGGTGGAGCTCAAGATAGGGTTTGAGTGTCATTAATTACAGAGTAAATGCATTCCTAACCTTAAAAACCATGCAAGTCATAAGGCAGGAATATCTGCAGCTACTTCTCTGTTTTAATAACTCTGACTTAACTTATAAAGAATAAGAGGTAAAAATTTTTACTTTTAAGGCTTATAATAACTTTTACAATAACTGCCTTGACAGATAAAATATCTTCTGATTGTGTAATAACTACCCAAATGCCTTTATGGAAAGGAAACATGCTATAGGTGGCAGTTTGATCTTTTGGAGGAGTAAATGCTTCCTTGTTGAGTTATTCGAGGTTGTCTTTGGGTTACCTATCTTTGTTTTAATCATAAATCTGTCTTTTAGGCCTTCAAACTTTGATTTTTTTTTTATAATCTGCCTTACTGCCTTTATCCTATGTTTTGTTTTATGAATTTTTTATTCATTTATCCTTTATCTTTAAACCTTGGACTTTATCCTTTAATTACCGTTTTAAGGACTACTCTTATGTTTTTATCCTTTGATTTATAATTAGCCCTTTTTATCCTTTCATCCACTGCTTCCTCTGACTGTGATTTTTTATGTGTAGGGAGGGTTTCTTCATAGTACTGGAGGGTTCTGTAACCCATCGATGATCATGATTCATCGAGGGTTAAGCATTTATGCAACCTTCCTGGCCTTTTAATGCAAATTCACCTCGTGGATCGTCATCCAAAGGATATTTTGATCATGTAATGCCTCTGTGGGCATTTCTTCCATTAAAACCTACAAAAGAAAACATGAAACAGTGTTAACTAAAAACCTGCGGGCTAGAAAACTGCATTTTTTGGGGTTTCTGAGCATCGGGGGTGATTTACGGAGGGAGAGAAGGTGCAAAGGGAAGGTCCCGTAGGCAGAACCATGGAGAAAATAAAACAGAGGAGAAGAACTTCGATTTTTTGGCATGGAGGCGAAAGGCAGTTTTGAAAAAACACGACGGTTTATCACGCGGACATAGGGCGGTAAGTGGTATTGGCCTGGGGCTGCACGATTCCATTTATCGATCAACGTGTGGTAGGGAAAAAGCCACTTTTTTTGTGCGGGTTAGGAGTGTTAAACCTCGGTGCAGAATCCTGTACGATATGAGTTTGAGCCGTCAGATCTCAAGAGGTGAGATCGACGATGTGGATGTCTTTCGGGGCCAGGGCGCAGATCTGTGGAGCGGAGTCCAGGATAGGTGGCGGGTTGCAGTTGGTCGGCAGGGGGGAAGTGGAAAATGGGGCCTGTCATGATGACGTGGTATTTTTATCGTGTTGCAGGGTTGTGTTGATGCTGAATGAACAATGGGAGTGCGATGACCGTTGAATCAGGCTTATGGATTCAAATCAATGGTGGATGCAGCCTAGGAGAAAATGAGGAGGTGGCGGTAAGGTAAAAGGGGGTCTGCCTTAATATATCTCGAAGGTTTTGGTGGGTTTATAAGGTTTAGCGGGGGTATGTAGAAATAGAATGGGTAGAAGTGAAGCTTGGGATAAGAAAGGGCTTAGGATATAGCGGAAGGAAAGGTTTTATGAGGGTGCAGAGATGAGGTTTAGGCCGAAAGGGGCTTAAGGACTAATTATAAATAAAAGGGCGGACTTTATAAAAACAAGGTTTTTATAATGTTTTTGAGGGTCCAACAAGCTTAAAGTTAAACTTAAAATAATTGAAAAAGGACTTTTTACATTGTTTAAGGCCTTCTTAGAAGAAATATGATGAATGGGGGAATTATGAGGGGTTTTCAGAGGGGAAAATGGGGATAAATGAGAGTGTAAGTGAGGTGATGAAATGAGGCAAATAGGCCTAGAATTTTGAAGTTCTCTTTGCAGCAGGGTAACTTTGAGAGGGCAAATGATAGGAAAATTTAGAGGAATAATTAGGTTTATGATGATGAAGGTAGTGATATTTCTAGAACTCACAATGTTTCCTTAAATATTGTTTCTAGAAATGTAGGATTTATAACTTAATCATCCTTTGATATCAGCAAAATTTACTGATGACTAATAGGATCATAGCTTCAAAAGCACATCAGTAAGTGAAGAAAGAAGGATCTGCCAAGTACAAGTAAGGTACTAATCTTCAAAACTCAGAGATCTGAACTCTAAGGCTTTGGACACCTCCTAAAAAGGAGCTGCCCTCCCCAAGTGGAGCCACTGTTAGTCATCAGTATTTTTCACTATTTGTAGATGACTATAGATTGGTTCTAGATTTCTGAAAACAACATTCCTTCGATATTTTGAGTTTCAAAAATCTCACAACCTTCATTATCCTAATAGAAAATTTTTCACTATTCTATCAATTGGCCATTTCATGGTTACCCTATCATTCCCACAAACTCCTCATGGGCATATACCTCTCATTTTTAACCTCCTTCTCTACCTATAATCTCATTGGCCTAATTTCCCCTGCCCATAAACCCCACTTTCTCTCTAGGGTTTCCTATAAGCCTACGCATTCCCATGTTCCCCAGGTTCCTCAAGCATTGATGGTCTCAAAACTATCTTTGAAGACTCTTTAGATAAATCAAGTACATTGGATTTTGGATCTTCAATACAACACTTTGACAATACTCTGTTTTTCACTTGAAGCCTCCAAGCCAATTTTCAGTCAAGACCAGGTCAAATAACCCTCCCCTTATGTCAATTAGGGTTTCACATGTTTTAAGGTCATCATTGGTGTTTCAAACACTGTATTTCTTTCTTAGAATCTGGCTTAGATGTAATGGAATGTTGAGACATGGTTATTCAAGGAAGACCTAAAAGTTTCCAAAGAAGACTATCCCTTCAGTTCAAAGTCTGCACATGAGGAAAATGGACAAAATTTTACACTTCTGTAGGAGTGTTAGAAATTCTATCAACAGAAAGTACTGATAAAATATGTGGTCTACTCCTAAATGAAGACAACTTGCAACAAGGAAAGGAGAAAATAATTGTTCTTGTAGATAATTAGGGTTTTTGAGCTTCATGGTCCAGCAGAGTGCCAAACATTGATCAATTGCAAAAATGGCATGGAGAAGGTACAGAGGGCCAAAACTTGAGTAAATTCTAGTAGAAAAGATTGATGAGATAGGGAAAAAGGTGAGGTGAACTGGACAGAAATGAATGAACTTGAAAGGGCTATAGAGAACTTAGAAGACAACACTGATGATTTTTGTAAAGCACTCCAAACATCTAGGGTTTTTTTAAAGTGGCCAGAGAAGGTGAAATGATGAGTTGAACTCCATTATGGAAACAAAAGATAATTTTGAGGATGTCATTGTGATCAGATCCCAAACTTGTAAAAAATGAGCTTGCCATGTCTACATGAGCAAATGACGAGTTTAACTACAAGGTGGGAACAAAAGAGGTTTTTGAATATGATGCCTTGTGTTTAAATCCCAAAGGTGTAAAAATCAACATATCATGCCTCAATAAGAAAAAAGAGAGTCTAATTCATCACTTCAGTCACCTGTAGAGAAAAAGTGTAAAAATTGTTTGTGAGAAAAGGTGAAGAGTTGAGTTAAACTTCATGATGGAAACCATAGAGGATTTTGAAGCTTCTGGTGTGTATAATCATCACAAAATCATCAAAATAAACATGCCAAGTCTCAAAAACCAAAAGAAATGCTAATCCAATGATTTCAATTAGCTACAGGCAAAAGTATAAAGGAGTATTACTAAAAGAGAGAAAAAGGGTTTTGGATATTAAAAAGTGGGTTGCAAAGTTAAAATCAAATGCCTGAGCCTATAAAGCACATCTTACACTTCATATGAGTCATTTTTCACTTGCAAAGAGTTAGAAGTTTCAAGGAGAGAAGATTGTTTGAGTTTTCAAGCAAATTTGGTCAAACTTTTTTTTGCGTTGCGTGCCTGGAATCGAGCGTTGCGCCCTTGGCAAGTTTTTCCCATACATTTTACAATGGTGCGGTGCACTTGGAAGTGAGGGATGCATTCCTGGCAGAGCATTGCGCTCTTTCCCAACACCCACAACATATTTTCTATTGGTGTTGCAAACTCAGGTTTTGCGTTGCGCGCCTTGGACTGGCATTGCGCCCTTAGCCTCGGTGCTGCGCTCTTGTCCAGGAGGGATTTCTAAGAAAAACAACCACTCAATCCACTTCAAATCTCTTTCAAGGTTCCTCCAAGGCAATGATAGTTGTAAGTGGATTCTCTAACCACATTTTCAATATATTTGATGATTTGTAATTAAAAGAAGTTGAAACCCTAAGAGGAAACCCTAAATTTCATGCTTAAAATCACTGTTTGAACCTCACTTCATCTGCCTATAAATGAAATCAAGGATAGATAGATGGATTACACTTTTTGGAGATTGTTAATTCACCTAAGCTATCCATACACCTATCTCATTCATAACACTCAGTCCCTTCACTTGCAAAAAGATTGACATCCCATTACCCTCCTTCATCTCAATTTAACATCGGCCCAAGAGTGTTTCAAAACATAGTTTTAAACATGTTAGCAGAGGGAGAGGATAGTGGTAATGGTGGAGAGGCTCAAATTCCAAGAAGGCATGATCATAAAGGTGGAAATATCAACATATTTGAACCTCTCAACACAAGGGAACTAATAGCATCTCCCCTTACTATTTCATGTTTCAAGCATGTAGGATGCTTTGATTTTTGTGAAAAGGTGCAGCAGGTGTAAAACCACCCTGAGCTAACTAGACTCTTTATACTTAACTTACATGAAAAACAAGTTAACCTTGCAAGGGTCACCTTTGGGCTATCTACAGATGCTATTTCCAATGCCATTGGGATACTAAGTGTGGGTGAGAAATGGTTCAAGCAAGAAAACCTAGACATGAGCTACTTTGAACCCTACCTAAAGCCTAGGTATAAAGACCACAAAAAATCCATATTTTCTTTCCCACATTTTCTAGATAGATATGCACCTATGATGAGGATCATTATGAAGTATTTTACGTGTGAGGGAAGGTTCTCCTGTCTTTACTCCTACCACATCAGGTTGCTTATGCACTTTACTAGAGTGAGGATGTTGCACATACCCTATTACCTCTACATAAGAATTGATAAAATGTCCCACATAGTGAAAAAGAGAGACTATCCTCCGTAGATGAAAAACCTTTTCCATCATTCTCTGATCAAGATGTTTGTTATGCACCAATTATAGCAAAAAGGAATTCCATGGGAGACCTTCATAGAAAATGAGGTGTTCACTTCTCCACAAGCCCATCAACAGCAATATGTCCCTTCATCTTCTCATCCTCCCATTCCTCCATCCACTCACATTCCCTCACCTCATGATGACTCTTCCACCTCACCATCCACTCATATTCCTTCACATCATGATGATCCTCCTTCATCACCTTTTCACAATCCCTCACCATCATCTCATGGTACTACTGCATCAAACAGTGAAGAAGGAAATGAGGCAAAGAGCAGTGAGGCAAGTGGCAGTAAGGAAAGTGGAAGTGAGGAATATGGTAGTGAGGAAGATGTCAGTGAGGCAGAGAGAATTAGAGTAGATGGCAGTAATGATGGTAGTCATGATGGCAGTGAGACAGATGGCACTGAGATGAGTAACATTGATCCTTTTCCTTTGACCTACCAGAGGGGAATTAGGCATGTGTTTGCTACCCTTAATAGGAAAGGTACCATGCCTTCTACATCAACCAAGTAGCTTGACATAGGTAAGGAAAAGGTCATTAATGAAGAAGAGGAAGACAAGCATGGGAATGATGATGAGAATGAGTAGAGGATCACAAACATGTTGATCAAGAGCAAGGATGCCCAGATTAGTGATCTACAAGCCAATCTTGGTAGGTTCAATAATGTGATCAACTTCTTTGAGGTGGAAAACCAATAGTTAGAGGCAGAGAAAGCCATATATGAGGTCAGAGCTATCAGAGCTCGGAAAGATGTTATAAAAGCCAAGGTTAATTTAGATGAGGTCTTGGACACTCATGATGACATTGAATAAGAGGAAGAATAGTATCCTAGGAGGAGGCCAAGGACAATTGGTTTGAAGGAAGCCTTAGCCAAAGAAAGAGAGTAAGAGACAGCATTGGCATAGCAGCTCACTCCAAGTGAGTTTCTTGCCATGGAAATAGACTATGATAGGGGATCTTGGCTAGAGGGGGAAAATGTTCACTTAGAGGATCAACTAGAGAAGACCAAGAGAGACATTGACATGCAAAAGAATATGGCAAGGCATTATGCCTTAAGAAATAAGATTGCAAGGGCCAAGCTCAAAAGAGCCTTTGCAAAGATTCAAGCCCTAAAAGAGGCAAAGGACAAAGAAAATATTGAAATTCTTGTTGATTCATCCCTACAAGCATCCCAGACATGATCAGCAAGACAAATCCGAATTTTGACACATTTTTGTACTTTTTGAGTTTTTGACTATTTTTCTTGCAGAAAAAGGGCCAAGCATGCAGCTAGGCGATGAGCTCTTTTTTGGGGCACCCAATGGATTAATGGCTTACATTTTCATGTTCATCATGCCAAGGACATCACTCGCAGTAAATTTCATCTCATTTGGAGCAAAACTGGTACTCCAAAAGTGCCAAAACACAAGCAAAAAATCACCTTTCTACCCTATTTTAAGCACTGGCACTGTGCCCTTAGCAGTGTTGGAAAAATTTATTTTTGACTAAGAAAATAGACACCAATTATGAAAATAAAGGTATATTTGGAAACTAGACAAGATAAGTTTTCCAATGAGCTATCATGGAGTGCATTTGGACACTAGGAAGCCTCCAAATCTCAGTTGCAAAAGAGGAAATTTTTCTAGATTTGGTGCTGCGCCCTTGAACCTTGGCATTGCGCCCTTGCCTAAAAGTCAACAAAACACACTTGGAGTTATTAAAAAAGATATTTTGAGGGATTTGAAGGCAAAACACTCCAGAGTTAGATGAAGAGTTATGTTAGAATTTATTTTTGCATTTATTAAGTTAGGATATTTTGTGCCTTGGGCCTTGCATGGTCTCAGGGAAAAAACTAGCATTTATGATGTAATTAATGACATTTTGTAAACCTGGCTAGGGTTTTGGTCCTCCTTTTCAAGTCAAATACTGCATGGAGGCCTCATTATTCATGTTTTTGGTTGATTGTTAAACTCAATTCATAGACTTGGAGTTGAGGAGAAATTGGCTTTGGAGTTTTGTGAATGCTTTGATTTGAATGGCAATGGAGCAAGCACGTTTACAGGATTCATGAACATGGTTAATGGTGATGTCTTTCTGATTTAGTACTTGTATTCTTATGTTTTCATATTGTTTCATCTTTTCTCATGCAGTAGAATAGAAAGTTTAGGTTAAGAAATGTTGTTTAGAGGCACCTTAACTCTGTCTGCTTTCCATTGCTTGGATGTTTTCCTCTACTAGGTTTGCTTGAATAAATTAGAAGTTCCCTATTTCTCCATGTTCATCTAGTTTTTTTCCTTGAGATTAAATCAGTAGAGTAGGGCTAAAGAAATTTATGGTTTTCCCTGTCCTTTTTTTACTTGAAATGTTGTTCCCAAGGCTTTCTTTGAAGTTTACTAATTAGGGTTTAGGCTAAAGAATTTTATGGTTTGCCCTGTCCTTTAGTCTATCTTGAAATGGTTGATTTTAAGGTCTTTGTATTTTGATTAAATAATTTAGGATTTCGATACTCTTTAATCATTACTTATGTGTTATCTTGCATGTTTTATTTCTCTGAAGGTAGATAGCTAGAGAAATTTGGAGTTCCCTCCTCTCTAGGGTTTGCGAGATTGTTATCTTAATGTTTACTTGCTAAGGTTTGGTCCAAGAAGCTCATGGTTCACCCTATCCTTTGATTCTTTCTTATGCATAGTGTTCTTAAATACTTTTCTTGTTATAGTGCATGTTAAAGGATTCTTAACTACCCTTTAAACCTACTCATCTCACAATTTAATGTTCACTTCACTCACATAATTAGCTTTGAAGGTCCATTTGGCTTTGTTAAACTTGCCCTCTAAAACACCCTTGACCTATTGTAGTAATTTTCAAGACCTTTTGCAGACTCCATAGCCCCATGTTCTAAATCTCTCTCACTCTATCTATTTTTCTTGACAAGCAACCCAACCAAAAAAAACAAACAAACGAACTCTATCCTTATAACTAGCCTAAAATCAAAAACCTAAAATCAATTAAGTTTACATATTTTATACAAATATAGAGAGAGCCCTCTCTGAGTCTAGGAAGGCTAGGTACTAGGACTCCAAAGTTGGTTTGATGTTACCCTTGTTCAATTTGGTCTTGCCAATATGACAAATTACAGGGACCTAACAGGTTTCTACAAAACAATGAAGTAAGCTCATTTCCCAAACCATGAAATTTTTTTTTCTAATGATCCGCCCCTAGGGAAAGAAGAAGATTGTAGCCATGACCTCCAGACAGGGCTCCTCTGCATGACAAAAACAAATGGACGAGGTTGTGGAGGAGTACGGGGAAATATTCACCTCACCCATAGGGGTACCTCTACACTGTCAGGTCAAGCACCCCATTGATCTAACCCCATGTGCGCCACTACCCAATGGACTAATATATCGACGCTCTGTTCTAGAGAACGATGAAATCAAGAGGCAGATTCAAGATCTGCTGCAGAAAGTGTTGAGATTGCAACAAGATGATGAGCTTAGTGGAAAGGAGTCGCCTTCACTAAGTGGGCCCGCAGGGTATTTTTGGCGCAAAGTCTATTTTTAGACTATGTCTATTTTTAGACATATGGATCATGTTATATGAGTTGTAGGATGATATTTGTGGATGGTTGGTGAAGTCGGAAAAAATAGATGGACTTATATTTTTAGACATACTGGGCGGAATCTATTTTTAGATTGCCAGTCTAAAAATAGATATGTCGAATATTATTAGCTCTTAATAATATTTGGACTCTAAACATTATCTTATACTCTTGGAGCACTTCAGTTTGATGCCTGGATGTGGCACATGCAGCTGACAGAAGGAATTTTTCTATTCCTAGGGTTTAGTGGAGCTATTGCATGGTTGACTTCAGTTAGAACTCATGTGACGGAGTTTGGTGGAGTTGATGAGACAGTTAATGGAGTTGTGTTCAGTTTAACTTAGTTGAGCTAGTTGTATCTAGTCTAACTGATTGATAAAATTAGTGAGAGTGGTGTGAATTAATTATTAATTAATTCACTAATTATAAACTCATAAAACAACTAAAGAACACATCAGTTAACTTCAGTGCATGGACAATTTCAATGGAGACCAGTGAAGAGGTAGGTGAAAGAGCAAGTTTGACTATCAGTTGTGACTATACTGGTGCATGAGATTTTCACCCACGTTGATGGAGAAATTATCCATATTGGATTGCGCAGTAGAGGCTAGCTAACAGGTGGAGCAGATTGGAGCATGTGTTTTGTATGATCTGAGCTTGTGTAGTGTGTAACAATTGGAGATTGTATTGAGAGCTTGTGAGGCGTTTGTACAATGATTGTTACTTGATCTCTATCATTATAATATATAGATATTTGGGGGTTTTCATCTTTAAGCTTTACCATAAATACTGTGTTTATATGTGTGATTGTTTATGTTTTTAATGTGCGCATGCGATTGTTTATATTTCCGCAAATTGATGATCAATAGTAGAAGAGGTTATGTATTATGCATGAAGCTCAAATAGTGTGTGATCAGGATAATCTCGGTGAATAATTTAACAGTTATTCAAATTTCTACAGAAAGGTCACATCCAGCCAATTTTATCACCCTATGGGAGCCCGATCATGTTGGTACAGAAGAAGGACGGGACTTGGAGACTCTGTATTGACTATCAAGTGTTGAACAAGATCACTGTTTGGAATAGGTACCCGATCCCACGGATTGATGACCTCTAGACCAACTCAAAGGGGAAAAATATTTCAACAAGATCGACTTGAAGTCTGGGTCTCACCAGGTACCAATCGAACCCTCCGATGTGTGGAAGACTACCTTTAAAGCCAAGGAGGGCCTTTTCAAATGGCTAGTCATGCCTTTTGGGTTGACAAATGCTCCCGCAACCTTCATAAGGTTGATCGACGACATATTGCGACCATTCACCAACTCATTTGTAGTGGTGTACTTGGATGACATTCTAATCTTCAGCCAGACTTGGGAATAGCACCTCCACCACATCCGGCAAGTCCTCCAAACACTGCGGCAACACAAGTTGTGTGCTAATTTGGAGAAGTGCACTTTTGGCATGACCAGGGTTCAATATTTGGGATACATTATTGATAAAATGGGGGTGCATGTGGATCCAACCAAGATCCAAGTCATTTGGGATTGGCCAGCCCCAACCACTCTAAGAGAGCTTCACAACTTTCTGGGTCTTGCTAATTTCTACTGTAGGTTTGTGTTAGGATTCTCTCATACCACTTGGCCCTTGAGTCAAGTCACCGAGGAAGGAGCGAAAAAAAATTTATTTTGGTCAGAATCTCAACAGAAGGCATTCATAGAATTGAAAGATCGCCTCTGTTCTGCCCCAGTGCTCACATTACCAGACTTGCAACAACCATTTGAGATTGAGACAGATGCCTTTGACTATGCTATCGGGGTAGTTCTTACTCAAAAAGGGCATCTAGTGGCATATCATAGTGAGACATTGTCCGACATAGTTCACAAGCATCCCACTTATGACAAAGAAATGTGTTCCATTATGTAGGCTTGTCGACAATGGAAGCATTACATTTTGGGGAAAGAAACAATCATCCACATAGACTAGCGACCCCTACAGTTCATACAGGCACAAGGGAAGTTGCAGAACGATCGCCATCAGAAGTGGTCCACATATCTGTAGCAACTTCATTTTAACATCAAGTACAAGAAGGGTAGCACCAATAATGTCGTAGACTACCTCAGCTGCCCTCCAATCATGGCGCTAATCATCATTCTCAACTCTTGTGGGCACAAGACTTCAGATTGGCCGCTTCTCTACAAGAGTGATCCAGAATTCAGCCACACATACAAGGCACTCTTGGGGGGTATGCAAGTTCCCAAATTTCACCTCCAAGATGCACTGTTATGTCACCTAGTACACCTTTGTGTTCCTTCAAGCGAGTATGCCAAGATGATATGGGAAGAAACTACAGTCGAGTAGCTGGGAATTTCAGGGTTGAGAAAATAGTGGCACTATGGCAGAAGTATTTCTATTGGTCGAACCTTCGATAGGCTATCGAGAAGTACATCAAATCCTACACTGCTTGCACCATTTCCAAACCAACCATCAAGAAGCAAGGCCTCTATACTACGCTACCTACCCCTAGTTAACATTGGGAATCCATATCCATGGATTACATGTCGTGCCTTCCTTCTACTAAGCATGGAAATGACTTTGTTTTCGTGGTCATTGATAGGTTCTCGAAGATGGCCATTATGGCAGCCTGCAAGAATAATATCACGACAGAAGCCACTGCTAAACTCTTCTTTGAACGAGTGTGGGTGCACTTTGGGATCCCACAGTCTATCATATCATATTGGGATAGCAGGTTCCTTAGCACATTTTGGTCCAAACTCTGGTCAATGCTGGACACCAAGCTCACCAAGTCCACAACTTTCCATCCCCAAACTGATGGCCAGACAAAGGTCGTCAACAAGATGATTGTACACATTCTGCACATGTACAATTCAAAGAATCCACGCACATGGGATGAGAGCCTCCCCTATGTACAACACAATTATAACCAGGATCTCCACAGCTCAACCGGCCACATCTCCTTTTAGGTGGGCTTGGGATTTTAGCCGCTATGTCCCATTGACGTAGCATGCCATTTGCGGCTACTCAGGCCAATTCAGCTCATGTCCAGTCTGAAGCCGAAAAAATGAACATATTCATCAAGCACATTCAACACATCCGCCAATAGGTTCATGACATATTGGACAAAGCCAATGTTAAGTACAAGCAACGACATGATCAACATCGGGTGCTACACAACTTCCAGGTGGGTGACAAAGTGTGGCTACATTTGCAGAAGGAGTGCCTCACTGGACCCCACTGCAAGCTTCGCCCACTCCGATATGGGTCGTACACCATCACCAAGGTTGTAGGGAACAATTCCTTCAAGCTCAAAATTCCACCATTCTTGGTATGCACCCAGTATTCACAATGGATCACCTTTGTCCCTACTTCCCACCTCTACTGGATACCTTTGACATTGCATAACAACTCAAACCAACAGAGTTAAACCAAAACTACATGGAATAGGCCACCATAGATTGTATCATGGACATGAAAATCAAGAACACTCGCCAACAGAAGATCCAACTGTATCAGGTTGTCAAAGCTGGCCAACTCCCGCACCAAGGCAAGTGGTTCACCAGAGACCAAGTTCAGTAGAAGTTTCCTCATCTCATGGAGGAAATCAACGCAATGGGGACCATTGCTTACTAAGGGGGGAGGAATGATCCATGTGGATATTGGTGGCCACCCACCTATTCCACTTGGGGCCCCACCATTGTCTCTTTCATTTTTTCATTTTTGGCACAACTTACTTTTTTTAGCAGTTTTTCCGGTCATGAATTTCTGGAGCCATTTTGAGGGTGTAAACAACGCTTTTTGCGCATCGCACCTCCGGAAAATATGATTCTGTTTCAAAATTGATATTTTTAGTCCACAGTTGTAGTCCTAGGATAGATATTTCTAATGATGTATCATGTGCGTCAAACAGAGATAGTATGCCAAAGTTACAACCCCGAGAAGTTGAAACACCAATTAACCCAAATGGGGCCCATATTTTTGGTGCTTCATCTCCTAGGGTTAGGTTCTTGGATTTTTAGGGTTTTCTATTGCTTCTCTATAATAAATAGGCCCTTGAGCCTCATTGTAACACAATTCAGAGGCCTATAGCCGCCACATATCTTCTCAAATATAAGATACCAACGCCCTAGCTAGTTTATTTCCATTTTGTTTGTAAGCAAATTTCAATTCTTTGAAATTAACGAAATGAAGTGTTATTTCCACTGCATATTTGTATTTATGGTTATATATGTATTATGTTGCGTTCTTGCATAAATCTAGATCACATTTATATTAATTTAAAGAGTTCTATGTTTTCCTATATGTGATTGTCATTATTTCAGTTATTTCAATACCATGTTGATCTATTGAATGGAGTACTTAGATGGTACTGCAAAGATCTCATAGTTTCTTGGCTTTTGTTATCTGACTATGAAAGTTCTAAATTTGGCAATCAGGACTGGAATTGGAGAATTCACGTTGAAGAAGGAACGATGCGTGCGATAGATACCAGGTAGGCTTCATTCCATCATCTATTTACTTTAAGGAAAGCATTGGGTTCCTTGTTTCTCTGTTGTTCTTGGTTGCCCATCGAACCTAGGGGAGATACTTTTGTTCGTAATCGTAAATTTGACATAAAAAACTAGCGAACCCGATAGGGAAAAATGTATTACCTCAATGGTTTTCATTGTCCTTTGTGTTTGATTACCTCTTTCATCGACCTTTTCTGCTTTGATTAGTCAAGAACAGACATAGGAAATGATTTCATTGATCCTTTTTTGTAATTTTTGTGTCAAAATCCTCCATCCCAACACCAACGCTCCCCCAAAGCCTCTGACAAAGCATTTCACCTCACTTAGGCCCACTCTGTCCCAGCGTTGTAGATCACTAGTGCCTCTTCTACACCAGCGTTGACCCCTATTTTTGCACAAAAAAATTCTTTGCTTCTAAGTGCCTCTTTTATCAGCCTACTTGCAGCTGACCTTCCCTGAGTCTTGAGTGTCTTATGGTCTTCCTTAAGCCTCAATTGGTTTGAATTTAAGTTTGATTCCCTTTGGAAAGAATTGGTTTTTATTTTTCTTTGTTCTTATCATTTGGTCTCTTGCAAACTTATTTCGTTTGTTCATTGAACGCTTGGATGAATTGTTGTTCTAGTCGTCATTCTAAAAAGTGCATTTGAATCAGTGGTTAACATTTTCATCTTAGTTTTCTTAATTTCAAAAATCAAGTGCGGTGAAAAGAAATTTTTTTCATTTGGCATTTAGGGTTTTGTATGTGCATTATTGTAGGAATAGTTACATCGAAAGGGAAATTGCATCTTGCATCTTGTTTTCTACATGTTGCATGCTACATACTAATTTTTTCTTCCCTTAGCTAGATTTTCATTGAAAGAGAAATGTTTCCATTTTTTCATGCTAGATTTGCATTTAGGGATATTTAGGTGACATCTGTGGTGAGCCCCAAAAGTGAAACTTAATAAAAGATAAACAATACAATTTATTGAATCAACCTAAGGGGAATTTGTAACTTTAACGCAAACATATAGAGGTCTAAGCTAGAGACGTGTTCTGGTGTCGATAAACATAGGAGCTATTGTTTATTTCCAACATTTCATCCCGGGGGTGATATTTTGTTCCATGTATGTAAGTGTATAGGATCATTCTCCACATACCTTTGGGTATATTGGATGACGCTCCATGCATGTAAAGTATAAGGTAATTCTCTCATCGAACAATTACGCATTACAAAACACTACTAAGGACTACACTCCCACGTACCGTCGAGTCCATTTTGGAAGTACATTATAGGTTTCTATCCATCCATAGGTTTCAGAGTCTGTTGCCTTGTATACCGTGATACACTGAAGGGAACATTAAGGGAGATTGGTTGTTGTACATTAAGTCCTTGGTTCGCCAATGTCTATATTATAGTTCAAAGTTTCTTGGTAATTCTTTATGCCTAGGTCACTCTCTTTTTCATTTATTTATTTTTGTGTTAATAAAATTTATAGTCCAACGTGGAAGAACAAAATCCCCCACCCCTTCATTCGCGTAGAATGAAAAGTAAGCCTCCACTTCCATCATAGGCTACTCTTGGCCATCTTCATAAGCATAGGAAGATGCAAACTACCGAATCAAGAACATTAGGAACCACTTCTAGCACTCCTCTTGATATTGATCCGCCAGAATCATCTGTCCCTTTGAGTTCCAATCTCGAGATCACATCTACTCTTGACGGTGACAGTGATACAATCGAAATAGAAGTCCCTGAAACTTTGTTGCCTGAGGTTGTTGAACTTGACTTTCCTAAGTCACACAATTTGATTCCTGAGGTTGTTGAGCCTGAGGAGCCTATATATCTTGGACCTGATGGTGAACCTCTTCCACCCGGACTTGTGAGTATTTAAGATATACCGCAAGAAAATCCTCATCCTTTTAATCATGTTCATTGGGATGGACTTCACTCTTATAAAACTGACCTTATTCCTCTTTAAAGTCTGATAAAAAATCATTTTCCTGATTCTTTTGACTCACCCATGGATTTCTCGCTGCAATATTCATCAGAGATGTTAATCATGACTAGAATTGATCCATCTTCTCAACATGTGTCCACTAGTATGGTCAAGGCATAAAATGTTGCCTCCACATCTATGTTTGCAACATCACGAGAAACAAATATGTATGGTGGTTCGTCCATCCCACCATGCTATTAGTCTGTATCTGGTACCTTTTATAGTGTGACTTCTAGTCCTTAGATCTCTCCTATGTCATCCAATATAGGGATATCATCTGGTACTTCTTTTATGAGTGCCACATATTCTACTCCTCCTCCCCCTCCGCTTACACCTATGGTTGAGCAGTGGGTTGTCCCTTATGTCAGTGGAAAATTTTACCTTCAATATGTCAATTCTCTTTATTTTGGATATCCTCTATCTGGGTCATAGTTTTCTCCATCATCCCCTCCTCCTCTAGCAGGGAGGGGGGGGGGGACTTCTTGTTGGCATACCTCAAACTGGTAATCAGCCTCATTATAGTCCTCTTGATCTTGGAATGGCTACCAGTGTCTGGAAACCTAATTTTCCTGTTCAACTAAGTTCATATTGGGACCAATTATTGAATCTTCAACCTACACCATCTTCTCAAATTCCTATCCATCCATCAACACCCCAAAAATCTCAAATACATGTGAGCCAACATTTACAAGTTTCCATTGCATCTCAATCTATTCCAACGGTATCTGGAACTTCCAAAGTCCCACTTACCCAGCCGGTACAAGGTTCCTCACACTCTAAACTGCTTGGACATGGAACTCCTCAAGTTTCGATAGGACAAGTTATTCCACTACAAGGAAAATAACCTCTAGCGGATGTTTTTTAGGAACCCCTTATAAAAATAGCCCAGATATCCCTTTGTAGCAAATGTCTCTAGAGGAGGTTGGTGGGTGGAGGATTTTGCGGATGTTTTTTTGTACGAGGTGTTTCTCGTCATACATCACACCGATGCAGTTAACTCACAACGCACTGGTGCATACTAAAAATTGGCACATCGAGACACCGTGCTCTTCATACAACCCCACCAAGTGCGTCTAATTACTATAGCACACAGGTGCACTACGCATAAACAGGCCCAGTGCATCTTAAAAACTCGTGCACTGCCTGATGCGTCTCAAAAACCCACGCACCAAAATAGGGTTAAATAAAATAAAAAATACCAAACGAAAAAACCACATTTTCACTTCTTCAATGCTCCAGACCTCTCGAGCACCAGTGCGAATTTCTCTTGTGTGAGGTGCCCTGCCATTGGTGCTCCCATTGCATGCACTGTTGTCTTCCATTGCCCACCTTGTGGAGTTCGAATTTTCGAAAATGGGGGGCAAATTTTATTTCTCCAAATCCTCAGCAAATATGTCTCCTCAACACGCAAATGTACAGATGTTTTACTTGTTTCTCAATAACTAATCATTTTAGTGGATTAGAATTGTAAAAACCTTAAAATTTACCAATTAAAAAAAAAAAATTATGCGCGATGCGCTCGAGCAGTTCGGCTCGCACCGTTCGCAGTGTTGCCTATAAATTTACAGGCCGCACTGCGAACAATGCTAACGAAAACTGCACCGAGGTTCGATGCGGTACCGAAAACATACACCGTGTTTTTTCTTAAGAATTTATATGGCGGTGTGGTCATTTAAACGACCGCGCCATTGACTATGCACCAGTGTTGGGAGGGCATTGCGTTGACCAAAATATGTGCCCCGGGGTGGATAGTTAGGTCAACACACTGCCCTCCTGACATCAGTACATAGTCAACGATGCAGTCATTTACAGGACTGCGTCGTTGAACATGTACTGATATTAGGAGGGTGGTGTGCTGATCTAACTATCCGCCCTAGGGTGCATAGTTTGGTCAACGCACTGCCCTCCCGAACTGTGACATAGTCAACGGTGCAGACATTTAAACGACTGCATTGTTGACCATGATTTATTTTTGGGTGGTGCGTTGACTGAACTATTTTCCCCGAGGTAGATATTTTTGTCAACGCACTGCAGAAAAAGTACAATTTATGTTTTTCGGTGCGTAAACAATTTCTATGCGCACCGAGAGAGGTGCACAATAAAAAAGTACGCACCGGTACCGATGCGTGACTTTTTTTTTGGGCACATCAACTATTATTTTTTGTTTAAAAATTATATATATATATATATATATATATATATATATATATATATATATATATATATATATATATATATATATATATATATATATATATATATTGAAATACATGTCTCATTTAATAAAAAAATGTATTTAATATGCGAATCATTCAGTGACATCAACAAAGAGAACAAAGGGAACAACAAGAACATATGGAGGTCCAGTATAACATGATTCACCTATGGGAGGCACGAGAAAGTGAGAGACTTATGTACCCTCACCCTATTACGACATCCACTCAGTTACTCCTAAGGGAGGTAGGCCTCCTCAAGTTCTATGAGGAGGCTACATCCCTGAAGGGCCATAGTGGGTTATTGGGACAACTTATCTTCAGGTGGAATCCCCACTGACAGGCTTTCTGGGTCAGTCCGTAGCAATGGTACGCACCCACTGAGGAAGACATATATTTTATTACTGGAATATCTAGGAGAGGGAAGGATTTGCCCCAATTCCCAAATGTCCTCGTCGGCTATGCAACAGGGATTCAGTTGGCGTACTCCCAGAGATACATTAGGGACGATATAGTTTATCCTACAGATTTTCAGGTGTCCAGTGGTCAGTTACGTATAGCTTCGTTTGGTGCAGAGGAGGTGAGGTGCCTCTCACTATTGTTGACGACCATTGCACACTATACAAGTGATGGGAAACGCATTAGTTTCCCGCTTTTATTTTATGTTTATTCTTTATTCCAAGTGCCATGACTTGTGAGATGGTCTGCGATTTTTTTGTGACAGTTTTGTACAACGTTAGATAGATGTCGTTCTTAGGCACGTGAGAGGTTGACCTTCCCTATTGCTTCAGAGTTATTTTGTTTATTTTTGGGAAGGTTTCCAGAGACGATTCCTACTTTTGTTTGGCAGCCTCGTAGGCCGATGATGCATGTACGGATGCAGATGTGGGGCCAGATGATGCCCAAGAGGGGCTAGTCTGACTTTCCCACTAGGATATCTCCTGATGCACTGGAGTTGCTATCCAGTGTTGATGATCACTCCTTCGTTCTGGTGCCATGTTTGATGTCGCTTTGGATTAGCAAGGGTGTAACAACAACCTCTTCACACAGGATGAGCTGCTAGTCGCGAGAGGTAATATTAGTGTTTTCTTTAAATCAGACTTCGTACTTCACCCTTAATAATCATATTCCATATAATGATGGAGACTATAATTAGCATCAATTGTTTCCATCTAGATCACTTTATAAGTAATCTCTATCACACTCAATGGCATACTTGTATCAAATGAATCTATCTCAAAGGGGTGTTGCACTACTCAAGGATCTTAATTGATGATGAAAATGTCGAGGGGATTCGAGTGTTGAAGCACAAAATCCACATTTGAACTAGAAGCTAAAGAAAAACGTTGTGAGTAAATATTACTCAAAGAAATCATACATATAGGAACACAGTTTAAATATTTGAAGGTCAGAGAAAAGGTGAATGTGCCCATCAAAGAAGAATATTTAAACACACCAACACAAATATTACCATAAGCACTCTTGGAATTATCGATGAATGGGATATTAATGCTAGTGTTGGCTCTAGAATTTGGTGTATGGTAGGAAAGCTTATCTATAATGACCACTTTTCCTTCATTAGGTAAGTGGAGGACTCTAAAGATTAAAGACATAACAACTATCATCACATGGAACCAAATACGCCATAACCATAGACTATAGTACCTTCAAATTTAAATTAAAATACCTTTTCCACCTAACTAAACATGGAAGGTGACAATGTTTCCATTATGAGGCTAAATGTATGACCATTGGAATGCTCTCAACACGATGTTTTACTTGATAAGATACGGATAACCTAAGACTCTTTAACATGACAAAAACATCATGCAAGTGAAGGTTTCGTTATCAATAACACATCTAAATATGTTTGTTCCACATGAAGATACATGGATACCCCATGTGACTACTCCCACATACATTGTTACCCCTAGTAATATTAAAGCACTAGCGACTGGTCCCAACCCAATATTAAAGTTCCAACTAGAAGGAAAAACAATATGAGTTATAATTGGAATACCTATCGGTATATTAGAACTAGGTGGAAACCCACTTGTTGAATTAAAATTAAGGCTTTGTTTCGCTCTAAAAAAAAATCTGAACATAGTTATGTCATAGTGAGTGTTGTCTTCCGAGAGACAGTTCTTGGCTGCAAAGCAACTAAAGATAAATAATTAAAAATGACTAGTTGGAGCTAGGTAAATTGAAATCTGCAATGAACATATCTAATTCAAGGTCTTATAAGTTCTAATCAAAATAGCTAGCATCTAAAAGTTGCAAACTTTCAATTGATATGACGGAGAGAAAAAATTGAGAAAGCAAAGTTTTAGTAGCTTAAGTAGGATAGAATTCAAATGTTAAGCCAGGGAATGAATAACATAAGCCACTAAGAAATTATGAATGGGTTTTTTTGGAAACTAGTTGTTTTTAGTGCAATTTTTTTGAAGTTTTTTTGGTGTATTTTTCTGGTCTAATTTCTCTAAAATCGTGCAAAAATTAATTGAAATCATAAATTTGATTTATAAGTGCCTTAAAGATTTTTCAAGATGCTGAATACAAATATAAAATAAAAAAATTAATTTAAACAACACAAATAAAAAAGTCAACACCAAAAACAACTCCTTTTGGAAATTATGAATGAGTTATTTTTTGGAAAGAGAAAGCAACCAATCAACGACAGTCGTTGATCTGGTGATGGGTGGTTTTGATGAAACCATTTTGCGATACTCCTCCGTCACTTAACTCTAGGGCATGTGAACCTGTTGCAATTTGTTGATATAGAGCATGAATCCTGCAACAAAAAAAGTGATGGCACGACAAAAGCTCTATAGTTGCTGCAGTGTAGGGAGTCCAAGCAATAAATGGCCAGAAATTCTCCAAAATAGTCGCTATAAGAGAAGAGGCACATAATCTTAAGAACCTTGGACCATAAAACATTTGAAACATTTGAAGAACCTTGCTGCCCAACTGTTAAGACCACATCCTCAAGAAAACTGCAAAGGCACTTATACATGTACCTGTAGCTGCATTTTCCACTGTACTCCATTGAAGACTAACAGGTTTTTACCGTGGAGGATTTAATCTAGAAGCTAAGCTTCAAGCCTGGAGGCATGAATTCCATGGTTAAGATTACCAATCTTGAGAATTCATCTGGTCCTTCAAAATCTCGGCATTTCCAACAATATACCAAGAAGAATTTTTCAATTATACCGAGAGGAATTTGCAACAATTATCAGAAATTGTTGCTAAGACAATGAGATTAGCATAGAACTTTGTCACTATCAGAAATTTCCCATTCATATATAACTGTCTGAATCACCAAATCAAAATGGCGACTGGATATTTCATATCCATTTGATCCTGGATCTGGTTGGCATGCCCATGCCGGTTGGAAGTAGTCGGGTGCCAGATCTCTGGATCGAGCTGGGGAGCCGGATCTCCCCCAATCATGGGGATCTGATTTCATAGTCTTCGTATGCCTTTTTGTTTTTCAGGACCGTCTTTCTTATATCAAGCGAGCCTGTTTTATCCTTTTTTGGCATGCAGGGTTTTTGGTTTTGTCCAGGGCTGGTTTTCTTCATCAAGCGAGCCTGTCAATATTCATCAAGCGTGCAGTCTCTTCATATGTCAAGCGAGCATGATGATTTACAAGCAAACCTGTTATTTAATACAACGGTTGTGCTTTGCAAGTGTGATATCGAATCGCTCAATGCTTTCAAGTGAGCCTGATTTGGTGTTTGCACAAGCGAGCCTGACTCATATCAGTCTTGGAAGACACTATGGAACTCACCTTTTTGTTAGCTTTTTTCGATACAGTTATCTTTGATTTTCCTCATTATCATGAATATGACGCTGCTGTATTTTCCTTGTATGTTCTTTTCAATATATACAGGGATGATCTCGTGGGTTGGTTTTATACCACCCATTATGTTGTTGGCCATGAACATCGAATTACTTCTTTTCAGAATTTTATTCTGGATGTATATGGGTTTATGGGGTTTTCTCGCTGTTTTATATAACAGTTTGAGAATGTATTGATGATCATGTACTGTCATATATTTCTTTTAATATATACAGCGTTTTTTTTCTTCTGAAAAAAAAGGATCGTTTTACAAAAAATGGGCACTGGAAGAACCGGAGAATTTTCCCAAACCGTCCACAATTTTCTCAATCGTCCTGTGAAAAAATCAATAGGGACCCTTGTGCCAAAAACCCAGATCGCGGATTTTGAAAATTCATCCTCAATCATCAAGAAAATACACCCGAAATTTGCTACCTAGAGACCCTGTGAAAATTGCATAGAGATTGACCAATTTTGCTGAATCCTGTTCTCCTTTTGGTTGTTGTCTCTAGCCTTTGATTCCATCCATCTGAATTAACCGTACATCCAGCCAGAGTGTCTACTGCGGTTTGGCATGTGGAAGCCATATCCTAAGAGAAGGCAATAAAAATTGTTATACTTAAAAACTTTAAAGAAGCTACTGGTCACCAAAAAGGTACCTTTATTCTATGGATGCAGTACAGTTTCTTAAGGCCTGGTCATTTATTCTTAGAAAAAGCTCCCAATATGGCCAAGGCTTATAAGAGGAAATTGATCCTTGTTCTACTTCAAAAGTCTGTTTAGCCAAGCTAGGAGCTCCATCTCAATTTGAACTTCTTAGTGAAATAAAGCCATGTAAAGATAAGCCATGTATTGTATATTTAAGCAATAAGCATATGGTCCTTGTTTTCTATGCTATGCACCAAGTTGACTTAGTTTTGATGAATATGAAGCAACTTGAAGAAGAATTTTTTGTAAAATCTTGAGTTCAATCCTTTTTAGTATTGAGATTTTTTATTTTTCTTTGAATACTTTTCTTATAAGACACTCATACAAAAATAAAGCCTAATTTGGTGTGTATGAGGTGAAAATCCCAGATAAGATTGTGTTAGTTGTTTGGATTCTTGCAAGCTTGTGTGCCACTAATAAGTAGATGATCAACCCAATTCTTCCCACTATACAGAGTATTTGTTCAACTTGCATTCAGTTGTGTCTGCACTATAGCGAGCTTCTCTTGGCGTTCTTAAAAATGGCCAACAATAGTAGAATCAATCTCTAACCAAAATTTTTCCCTGCAAATTTTGGCTACAAAAGTGAGCATACTAAATATAGGTAAACTACTTGAAGGAAGAGATATGTGATCAAGGGGCATCCTCCAAGAAAAAAAGAAAACAAAAAAACTAGCTTCTAGAAAGTAGGTGTGACAATGAGGATAATTGTTTCTCAAATGAATTGATTTTTCCTAATTTCTAGAATCGTGAGCACTTTTAGGGATTAGATCAGATCCTTTCAATGATCACATCATTGTGGTTATTTTTATAAATGTAGCTTTTAGACATTGAAAGAGGCAGACATCTAATGATGAATAGGCCCACCAAGTAGTGAAGAGGCACCATGTAAAAATATAGGGATTAATGTAATGAAATTAGATTCATGCGTATATAATTTTGTGTGTGTAAACTTGTGTGTTTGCATGTGAAAGATATGATGCACATAGTGTGTGTTTTGATGTTGCGTGTGAGTTCCATGGGACAGAGTGCAGAGAAAAAAAGAGTCAAATGATCCAAGCTGATTGGGAACAAACATTGGTCATAAGTGAGCAACGTGAGGAAATTCATGTGACATGCAATGGATTCACGTGAGCTTAGCATGAGGAGGAACGAGGCATGGTGGAACCTTGGAGAATGAGAGTCTTGAACCAATCAAGTGCGACCATGAATAAGCAAGCATAGGTTTTGTATAGGAAACATGTGCCCGATTACATATGTTATAGAATTTCACCAACCTATTGCTCATTGATCTCCTTGTAAGTTTCCATTTCTAGAACCTCTAAGAAGCAAGCATAGGTTTTTTATAGGAAACCTGTGACCAATTACATATGTTCTATAAGGAAAGCATGACAAACTACTCGTTTGCTAGGAATAAGGGTAAACAATGCTTTTATCAGTTGATTTTCCTTGGTTGAAGTGTCTTTTAGCTTCATAACATCTCATAACATGTTTGTGTAGCTTATGGTGGAAAATACAAAGATAATAGTTATGACTCATTAAATCATGTTCATTTGGTCCTTAGCAACAATGCTTCCTTAGAAGTTGAAGGATATCTTTACCATTGTCATTGTTATTATTAATCAAATAACTCAAATTTCATGTTTTTAAGCTTGACACAACACTTATAGTCCATGATTAATTGATGCTTCACTTCTAAAGCCTTAAACTGATATATGGTCTACTCTCCCTTATGTTTAAAACACCATCACAAGTAAATAATATTATGTACATCTTAACTAAATCCTAAACATCAACATTAATATTATTCCCTCAAATTATGTAACTCTATTTCCAATCCCATAACATCATCTTTACAAACACAAGACAATATAAACAAATCCACATTATTGAAAACATAATTAACGCTATTCAAATAAATGAACTCTTCACTTACAATTCAATGCATTATCTACAACTATAAAAACTAATCCATTATAAACACTTCTCTACAAATACCAAACCCTTAAAAGTTACATCATAAACAACCAAAACTAATATCAAACCCTTATAAAGTACATCATAAACAACCCATGCATGAATAATATTTAAATATTATTCATGTATCTCAATATCTTACAACCATATACCTTTTATAGATTTACATGAAACATATATAACTTAACTGATACCAAACACTTAAAAATTACATCATAAAAAACCCATACATAATAATAAAAATTATTCATATATGTCAATATATTACAGCCATATACCCTTTGTAGGTTTACCTGACACATATATAACGCTATTGTGAGTTGCCAACATTGCAATGTTTTACACTATGCCTTAAAAAACATTTCTCTAACCATATTAGCCCTTTAAACAATATGTTTGATGCCCACGACTTTTAAAACACATATTCACTCACCATTGAATGAGTTTGAATGAGTTTTATACTTAAATGTATTGTCTTGAACATAATATGTAATTTTATCAACTACTCAATGATAACCACGTAATAAAATAAAGTGGATCACAAACGTTTAACATCAATGTCTTTAACCAGCCTAGATCCATCTTAACTCCAGATCTATCAAGCACCGAAAGGGATCAAATCACTCGAGGTGCAAACCTATTTTTCGAGTGCAAAACTTGAGGAATGGTTTACACCTCGAGAGATTTGATCCCTCTCGGTGCTTGATAGATCCGGAGTTAAGATGGATCTAGGCTGGTTTCAATCATGTGCTGCCAAGGAAAATCTATCGAAGATATGATTAATTTTATCAATAATATGTAAATATATCTAATATTAATATAATCATTTTAAATATGCTAAATATTTCTAAGATTAACTTGGTCATTTTAATTTTAAATTTTCTTAGTTACCTCAGTACATTGAGATGATAAATATTATTAATAACATATTTTTTTTGGATGCAAAGCGACAATAATAGTGTTGAAAGATAGAAAATGTGAATAATAAGAATGTACTCATGTTACAAATAGTCTTCATTGTGATCAATCTCAAACTATTTTCTTCTACTATTCTTATTGCCACCCTTGTTAGTTTTGTTATCTTTTCATATTGATTATATGAAAAAGAAAATTCAAATCGTAAACCATTTAAATCTTTAGCTCGAGATGTTGTAGTAAACATGATACCTTGTCTCTCTTGCTCTCCAATATTAATAGGTTAAATTACTATAACACAAAAATCAATGTACATTATCAATAAATTTTTGTGCTTACATTAAGATCAATGCATATTGTTAATCCAATCACTTTAAAATTAATGTACCATCATATATCCAATTACATCAAATCATAAATCAACATATACATTGAAATCAATGAGTTTAATGCAAGCAATCAAATAACATTAGAAAATAACTTCTACATTGAAATCAATGCACCTAATGCAAGCAATCAAATAAGATTAGAAACCAACATCTACACTGAAATCAATGCATTTACTCAAATAAATCAAATAGGATTATAAATCGCCATCTACATTGAAATAAATGCATTTAGTGCAAACAATCAAATAGGATTAGAAATAATCTACATTGAAATCAATGCATCTGGTGAAAGCAATAAAATATAATTATAAATCGACGTCTAAATTGAAATCAACACATCCAGTGCAAGCAATCACTTAGTATTAGAAATCACCATCTACACTGAAATCAATGTGTCTAGCGCAAGTAATCAAATATCATTAGAAATAAATATCTACACTAAAATTGATGCATCTAGTGCAAATAATCAAATAGGATTATAAATCACCATCTCCACTTAAATCAATCCATCTAGTGCAAGAAATATTCTTCCGTCACTCCACCCTCCATCCATATCTATATCCCCCTCCATCTATTGTTTTTTGTCTCTCTATCTCACCCCCCTAAACACACACACTCTCGCACTCCATATATATCATTCTTTTTGTCAATCACCCCCTCTCCCTGTCTCTCTCTTCTTCCCTCTCTTCACCTTCCATCTATATCTCTATCTTCCCCTTCTCTCCCTCTCCCCCGCTAATATCTATCTTTCCTCCTTTTGTCCTCTCTCCCTCTCTCTCCATATTCCTTATCACTCACTCTCTCTCTCTCTAGAAACCAACATCTACACTGAAATCAATGCATTTACTCAAATAAATCAAATAGGATTAGAAATCTCCATCTACATTGAAATCAATGCATTTAGTGCAAACAATCAAATAGGATTAGAAATCATATACATTGAAATCAATTCATCTAGTGCAAGTAATCAAATATAATTATAAATCAACATCTAAATTGAAATCAACACATTTAGTGCAAGAAATCAAATTGTATTAAAAATCACCACCTACACTGAAATCAATGCATCTAGTGAAAGTAATCAAATATCATTAGAAATAAATATCTACACTAAAATCACTGCATCTAGTGCAAATAATCAAATAGGATTAGAAATCACCATCTCCACTTATATCAATCCATCTAGTGCGAGAAATATTCCTCCCTCTCTCCACCCTCCATCCATATCTATATCCCCCTCTATATATTCTTTTTTGTCTCTCTATCTCACCCCACTAAACACACATGCTCTCACACTCCATATATATCAATCTCTTTGTCAATCACCCCCTCTCCTCCTCTCTCTCTTCTTTCCTCTCTTCACCTTCCATCTATATCTCTATCGTCCCCTTCTCTCCCTCTCCCCCGCTAATATCTCTCTTTCCTCCTTTTGTTCTCTCTCCCTCTCTCTCCATCTTCCTTATTACTCACTCTCCCTCTCTCTAGAAACCAACATCTACACTGAAATCAATGCATTTACTCAAAGAAATCAAACATGATTAGAAATCGCCATCTACACTGAAATCAATGCATTTAGTGCAAACAATCAAATAGGATTATAAATCATCTACATTGAAATCAATTCATCTAGTGCAAGTAATCAAATATAATTATAATTCGACATCTAAATTGAAATCAACAAATTCAGTGCAAGAAATCAAATTGTATTAGAAATCACCACCTACACTAAAATCAATGCATCTAGTGCAAGTAATCAAATATCATTAGAAATAAATATCTACACTAAAATCGATGCATCTAGTGAAAATAATCAAATAGGATTAGAAATCACCATCTCCACTTATATCAAAATTCAATCCATCGCTAGTGCGAGTTCAGATTCTCCCTCTCTCCACCCTCACACATCCATATCTATATCCCCCTCCACATCTTTATTCTTTTTTGTCTCTCTATCTCACCCCCCTAAACAAACATGCTCTCGCACTCCATATATATCAATCTCTTTGTCAATCACCCCCTCTCCCCATCTCGCTCTTCTTCCCTCTCTTCACCTTCCATCTATATCTCTATCTTCCCCTTCTCTCCCTCTCCCTCGCTAATATCTCTCTTTCATCCTTTTTTCCTCTCTCCCTCTCTCCCCATATTCCTTATCACTCACACTCTCTCGCTCTAGAAACCAACATCTACACTGAAATCAATGCATTTACTCAACGAAATCAAATAGGATTAAAAATTTTTGTCTACATTGAAATCAATGCATTTAGTACAAACAATCAAATAGGATTAGAAATCATCTACATTGAAATCAATTAATCTAGTGCAAGTAATCAAATATAATAATAAATTGACATCTAAATTGAAATCAACACATTTAGTGCAAGCAATCAAATTGTATTATAAATCACCACCTACACTGAAATCAGTGCATCTAGTGCAAGTAATCAAATATCACTAGAAATAAATATCTACACTAAGATCGATGCATCTAGTGCAAATAATCAAATAGGATTAGAAATCACCATATCCACTTATATCAATCCATCTCGTGCAAGAAATATTCCTCCATCTCTCCACCCTCCATCCATATCTATATCCCCCTCCATCTATTCTTTTTTTCCTCTCTATCTCACCCCCCTAAACACACACGCTCTCGCACTCCATATATATCAATCTCTTTGACAATCACCCTCTCTCCCCATCTGTCTCTTCTTCCCTCTCTTCACCTTCCATCTATATCTCTATCTTCCCCTTCTCTCCCTCTTCCCCACTAATATCTCTCTTTCCTCCTTCTGTCCTCTCTCCCTCTCTCTCCATCTTCCTTACCTCTCTCTCTCTCTCTCTCTCTCTCTCTCTATCTATCTCCACCTTTATCTCTCTATGTCTTTCTTCATAACTTCTTCTCTCTACCCCTCCAAGTCCATCTCTCTTTCCCTTCCTCTCTACTCTCTCACATCCTCTCTTTTGCTTCTGCTCTTTCCCTTTCTCTTCCAACTCTCTCTCTCTCTCTCTCTTCACCCACCAACTATATTACTATATCCCTCCCTCTCTCCTTATCTCTCATTATCTCCCCGCTTGTCTCCATCTCTCCTTATTTGTCTCTTTATCTCACCCCCAAACATACACACTCTCTCTCTGTCTCTCCCTTTTCACTCCTCCTCTCTCTCCACTTCTCACTCTATATATTTCTTATTTCCTACCTCTCCCCCCCTCCAACTCCATCTCTCTATCGATCCCTTTCTCCTCCTCTCTCTCAAGTCCTCTCTCTCTCTCTCCTAACTCCCTCTCTCTTCCCTAATCTCTCTCTCTCTCTCTCTCTTCCCTCCAATACTCTCTCTTCCCCCATCACTCTCATCCTCTCTCTCATCCTTCTTCTCTCTCACTTTCTCTCCTACCTCCCTGTCTCTTTTCCCTCCAATCCTCTCTCTCCCCCCGTCTCTCTCTCTCTCTCTCTCTCTCCCTCCCTCTCTCTCTCTCTCTCTCTAATCATCTCTCCCCCCATCCTTCTTTCTCTCTCTCTTACCCCTCTCTCTCCAACTACATTACTATATCTCTCTCTCTCTCCTTGTCTCTTCTTCTCTCCCCCTTCTTTCCATACATCTTACTTTGTCTCTTTATCTCACCCCTAAACATACACACTCTCTCTCCATCTATCCCTTATCACTCTCTCTCTCTCCACTTCTCTCTCTCTCTCTATTTCTTCTTAGTTATGTAAACTAATGAACATAAATATTCGTAAATATAAAGCAGATTATGGAATAAATATGAAAAGAGGTTTTATTTACTTTCCATATCTCTTGTTTAATTATATTTTTATTTATTTACCATACCTCTTTTATTTACTATGGTATTTGGCCCATAGGCTTGTTATATAATTAGATTTTTATTTATAATCCTATTTGATATATTTTTATTTATTTACCTTACCTCTTGATACCTCTTTTATATTTATTTATTTACCATACCTCTTTATACCTATTTTATATTTATTTATTTATCATAGGCTTCATCTAAATAAAACCTCTTTTTTAAGTTTTTTTTAAATATAAAAAATTTTATGGAGTAAATATAAAAAGAATTTTTATTTATTTACCATACATCTAGTTTATATATATATTTATTTATTTACCATAGCTCTGGAGTAAATATAAAAATAGATTTTATTTATTTACCATAGCTCATGTTTATTTATATTTTTATTTAATTAACTTTTAAAATATTGCAACTTTGATGAAGAAATATTTATGTCTTTAAATATTTTAATTTATCCATAGAATATGGGTTTTCTTTGTAAAGATTCATTTTACAAATATCTAATTAAAATAAATATTAAAAGATTTTGGATTTTGATTGTTTGTGTTGAATTAACTATTTTTCTTTGATTTAGGAAATGGTATTGACTTTAGTAAAGAGTAAAGATGTTAAAATTTTACTTAATTTCGAAATTCAATGTGGTAAATTTTTTTGTTAAAGGTAAATTTTGATCCATTCAAATTCACATATATAATTTACTATCCATTAAAATTATATAAATAATACATAGTTGTATTTTAATAGTTAATCTCAGCCTATTAATAAGTTACAAAATTTATATATAATATAAATATTCAAGTTATATAAAATTCAAGATTAGGTTAATGCTTTGGCCGACATTAAAAAAAAAAAAAAATTATTATTTTTTGAAAACGTGACATGCCCAAATACGACGCAACTAGACCAAAATGCCCAACTACCATTTTAAACTCACATACCAACCACTTAATGATTCATACATAGTACCGCTTAATGACATGTTTAGTTCGCTGTTATCCAACTTAATGACAGAGTACCACTTTGTATTTTGTGTAGTCCCTCACTTCAACACTTGATCCGGTGGCCCAGTGAAGCTTGGCTTGTCTTCATCGACATTATACGCGTGGCCTGTTAATCGTTGGAAGGAAGTAAACAAGAAATACTGGTGGCGGCCACACGTTGAATTCCCTTTGCACAGCCATCTCCGATTCACATAAAGAAATGGCGATGGCAGCCTGCCTAAAATTCGCAAACTCAACCTCAGGCTCTCTAATTAACTGGACAAGCTCAACCTAAGGCTCTCCAATATGACAAAGGCATAATGGAAATGGAGGCTTCTTCATTAATGAGACATATCAAGATAGTTGTCCCATTGAAAGATGCTTAGATTTAGAAAGCTAAAGCTATCTATGGGGAGGCAAGTCAATATCAAATGTAATCATGCAAGTGTATGCTTTTCATTATATGGGTAGCTTTGAAGGATGTTTAGGGAAGACATAAAGCAAAGTATTTCGGTTAAATCCTGAAAATGATTATAATTTTGAGCAGCTTGAGCATGGGATATACCGGGATTTTACATGTACTTTTGTAAAATGCCCATGAGAGAGAAAAACACTCATTAGTGCTTCATGCGTTAACATTTTGATTAAATATTTCTTTTCATTTTTCCGTGAGGTTGTTGAATATTCTTCAAATTATGTGATTGTACTAAATGAGCATTAGAGTTGTATGTAGGGATTGTGGCATTTTGCGATGAAAGCATAGTTGTAGGTGTATTAGAAAATATTGAAATTCAATCCATTTGACTTACAATTATCCAAAATAAATATGATAAATAAAACCAATCACACTATTAACATGTTGTTAGAGTTAAGTTTATGAGGATTACTTGAAAACTTAGGAGTATGAGGAATCAATGCGTATAAAGTGCCAGATTGAGAATAGATCAAATCTAGTCGTTGAGCATGCAAAATCACTTGTTTTTTTGTTAAACCATCTAATATGGTTACAAGGCTTAACAATACTAGGCAACAATGACTTCACAAACTAATCAACTAGAAATTGATCTACAATTTTAACTCTGATGAACCTACTTTGCCTTATTCATTCATTGATGTGATTGTAAAATTGATGAGTGGTGGTATTTTAGCATAAATATGTTAAAATTTAAGTTTCAATTTTAGAATGGATTCAAAATTGGATTTGCTTTAAGAAATCCATTACTAAAGATGAAGAAGCATCATATGAAGCACCTTGTAATTCAACAAACCATTTCACGACACTTGATGTGAAAGTTCATTGGAAAAGTCATAACTGAATGCTATCATCAACTAAGGAGTTAGATCAAAATCACAAGTAGAAATTCAGGACATGTGTTGAAGGATCTTCTCTAGGATTTTCATCGAAATTAGGGATGTTGGTCGGTAGTTTCATAGGTATAGCTAGCCATGTAGGTTGATGCTTAATGGGTACATTCATTAGTGTGGATGAATTTGATACATTCAACGTAGCTAAGAAAGGTAACCAAGTATTGGAAAATGATTTGGTGGTTTGTGAATGAGGAACCTTGTAGTTCCCCCCATGTGACTACCCTCATAATCATTGTTGCCCTTAGTGATAGTAAAATCACTAGCAGTCAGGCTAACCCTATATTATGTTACAATCAAAAGGAGAAACAACATTAGCTATAATTGGACTACCTATATGTATAATAGAACGTGGTGGAAAGTTGCTTGCTACATTAACCTTGCCAAAAACGAATATGATCATAGTTAAAAGGCATATGAGCATACTAAATATAGATAAAGTAGTGGAAGGAAGGTATGTGACTGATTGAAATTCCCCAAATAGAATTATAATATGTCTAAAGCATAAATGTAGGAACATATAACCAATAATACGTACTAGGTCCCACTCTGAGAATGTCGCTCTACTAGATTACTTATACAATTGTCAAACAATACAAAATTCCTCATTCTTTCACAAATTTACAAATGAAATATTGCATAAATCAAGTCCTAATCTAGTAGCATGATCTTCCTTAGATCAACAAAATTTCATTCAAGATCAAAAAATACATTCATAGAATTAGATATTTTAGAGAGAAAATGATGTAGGTCAATATTTATTAAATGATAGTTGTAACAAAGATAATTTTCCTTGATATATATTGTTTTATTCCTAGTTCCAAAGCCCAAACTCATTCTCATTATCCACAAGCTCACCTTGATGAAATAACATGATCCATAATCGTATCATAATAAGGTGGCCAATATGACTTTCACCTAAGTTGTGATCACACAAATGTTGATGCCTAGCCCTCGACAAATGAAACAAACTATAAGCCAAACACTCTTACTCTAATTTGGTAGCATAGAAATTATTCTATATGGACTCTAGGCTCAACTCCCTTAGCTTTGGCCTATTTCATATAGATTCTTCAAGAGATAGAAATAGGCATCATAGCATGTGAGTTGAGTGGATATAATTCTTGCTCAAGTTCCATGCAAAATTTTGAGCTTTTCCCCAACTTATTGCTCATTGATCTCCTTGTAACCTTCCATTTCTCAATCCTTTAAGGAGTAAGCACATGTTTTGTATAGGAAACATGTGATCGATTACATATTTTCCATGAGTAAAGGATGAATAACTACACTTTTACTAGGAAGAAGGTTTTGTCAATGCTTTTATGAGTCAATTCCTTGGTTGAAGTGCCTTTAGCTTCATAACATCTCTTAACATTTTTGTGTAGCCTATAGTGGAAAATATAATGATAATATTATGCTTCATTAACTTATATTCATTTGGTTTTTAATTAAAACAATGCTTCCCTAAAATTTGAAGAATATCTTGACCATTATCTCAACCTTTCTTGAAAAAATAAATCAAGTTTCATGTTTCTAAGATTAATAGTCCACTTCTAAATATTTCAACCAACATATGGTCCACTCTCTCACATGCTTAAAACTCAATAACGAGTACACAATGTTAGCTACAAGTCACTTAATTTTTAAACATCACCAGTTCACTATTACATTAAGTTCCAGAAGTCCAGTTCTAATGCATAACGACATTCTTAAAAACACAATGATAACCAAATCCACGAAACAAAAAACACAATTAGCTAATGTTCAGAAAAGTGACCTCTTCACCAACAAATCATTGAATCATCTACAACTCTATAAGAACTAATCCAATGTAACAAATGAACTCACTCTCTACCAACACTAAACTCAACCTCTATATATATATATATATATATATATATATATATATATATAGTTATATAAACCATACATAACTTCATTGTCATTACAAGCATTTCAATATTTACAACATCACTTAAAATACATTTTTTTATAAACATTAAACCTTTAAACAATAAATTTGAAGCCTATGATTCTTATCTAAATGGTTATATTTATAAAAATATTTTCTTAAACATAGATATGTAGTTTTATGAAATACTTAATAATTACTCTGTAATAAAAAAGCGGATCATTTACTTTTAATATTAAGTCCTTAATTGGAAAAAAAAATATCTCCACCATCGATTAAGAATTATAACCACTCATATATAGATTGATGCTATCCAACTAAATGACATCTTAACACATATTAAAACCATTTGAATTTTTGTACACTCACCTTATATTGGACCACCAACTAAATGACATCTTAACATATATTAAATCCATTTGAATTTTTGTACACTCACCTTATATTGGACCACTAACTTTCTCTATCGATAAACATCAGTGAATCGTGCTCTAACATGTTTTTTCATCCTTTATGTTGACACCACATTCATGCAATTCAAGTGACAATATGATCTACTTTAATATCACAAACAAATTTATGCAATTCAAGTGACAATATGATCTACTTTAATATCACAAATAAATTTATGACTGGTAAACTCCATACAATCGCTTAGTATTCTAATGCTCCCCCTTTAACAAAGTATTTGTTGATCTACTACAAGGGCATTTTCCCTATCTCACAATTCTTTGCTTCTAAGCAATTTTATTCCATTATCAATAAGGATAAATAAAATATGTGAAGTTTAAAATAAAATTTAAATTTAAAATGATTATTAGTTAACAAATTTAAATATAATAGAAAATTAAATTTCCAATTTAAATTAATATTTTTTTTAAATATTACAAATTTTATCGTAAAACAAATGTATAGATTATTGTGGTTGGTGTTATTAGTGTTATAGGCCATTTTGTCACATCCTGTCATTAGGCCTCCTAATGGGATCAATCAACATCCTATTCTCCCTTATCAACATCATTACACAAAGCCCTAAGTGAAACTCCTTCATTTCCCAGAATTTGTGCTTGAAACCACCCCATTTGATCTAGCTTCAGTAGCAATGCTCCCTGGCCTTTCTCTAGATAGTGTTCACCTACAGGTTGCTCCACTTTGGCCAATGTTGATCACCTACATGTTGCTCCCCTTTGCACCTACATTGATTCTATAAATTTGGGAAAAGAGAGAGAATTTTCGAAAGCTTCCTCTTCCAGAAGCTTCCAGAATATGTTACAACCAGTTACCTTAACTTTTGGATCCTATGTCATTATTCTTTGGAGTTTCCATCCCTTATCCTTTGATCCCATCCTTCCATCAAAGGTGGATCTAAAACCTTAGATTGGTAATTGGAAAAGAACTCCCAACTTACCCCACTCATCTATATATATACTGCCTTGCATATGCAAGGGGTGGGATTTTGGAGAGTGATTCTACCCTTATACTGCTAATGTGAAAGGTTAAAATTCCATACATTTAGGGTGATTGGAGGCGCATACTGTGACAAGGAATGGAAAAGCTAACAACTTGGAGGAGCTCTTATACAAGATCAACACCTATTTGTGGTTGTAATCTCCTTCCATATATATTAATGTAAAGAGTTCTTTGTTTTCATATATGTGATTGTCGTTATTTCACTTATTTCAATACCATGTACTTAGATGATACTGCATAGATATCGTAGTTTTTGGGCTAGTGTTATTTGACTATGCAGGTTCTAATTTGGGCAATTTGGACTAGAATTGGAGAATTCAAGTTGAAGAAGGAACGAAGCATGCAACAAATACTAGGTAGGCTTCATTACATCATCTATTTACTTTAATGAAAGCATTGGGTTCCTTGTTTCTTTGTTGTTTTAGGTTTCCCTTTGAACCTAGGGGAGATACTTTTGTCCGTAATCATAAATTTGGCATAACAAACTAGCGACTCCGCTAGTGAACAGTGTATTCCCTCGGTGGTTTTCATTGTCCTTTGTGTTTGATTACCTCTTTCATAGACCTTTGCTGCTTTGATCAGTCAAGAACAGACCTAGGAAATGATTTCATTGAGCCTTTTTTGAAATTTTTATGTCAGAATCCTCCATCCCAACACCAACACTCCCCCAGAGCCTCTGACAGAGCGTTGCACCTCACTCAGGCACACTCTGTCCCAGCGTTGCAGAGCACTGGTGCCTCTTCTACACCAGTGTTGACCCCTATTTTTTCACAAAATTTTCCTTTGCTTCTAAGTGCCTCTTTTATCAACCTACTTGGAGTTGACCTTCCCTGAGTCTTGAGTGTATTGTGGTCTTCCTTAAGCCTCATTTGGTTTTCATTTGAGTTTGATTCCATTTTGCAAGAATTGGTTTTTATTTTTCTTCGTTCTTATCATTTGGTCGCTTGCAAACTGATTTTTTTTTGTCATTGATCACTTGGATGAATTGTTGTTCTAGTCCTCATTCCAAAAACTGCATTTGAATTAGTGATTAAACATTCTTATCTTAGTTTTCTAATTTATAAAATTAAGTGGGGTGAAAATATTTTTTTTGTTTGTTTGGAATTTAGGGTTTTGTATGTGGATTATTATAGGAACAGTTACATCGAAATGGAAATTGCATCTTGCATCTTATTTTCTACATGTTGCATGCTACATACTAATTTTTTCTTCCCTTAGCTAGATTTGCATTGAAAGAGAAAGGTTTCATTTTTGTCATGCTAGATTTGCATTTAGGGATATTCAGGTGACATCTGTGGTGAGCCCCAAAAGTGAAACTTAATAAAATATCAACAATAAAATTTATTGAATCAACCTAAGGGGAATTTGTAACATTAACACAAACATATAGAGGTCTAAGCTAGAGACGTGTTATGGTGTTGATAAACATAGGAGCTATTGTTGATTTCCAACATTGCATCCTAGGGGTGATATTATGTTCCACATATGTGAGTGTATAGGATATTTCTCCACATACATTTGGGTATATTGGACGATGCTTCATGCATGTAAAGTATAAGGGAATGCTCTCATCGAACAGTTATGCATTAGAAAACACTACTATGGATTTCACTCTCACGTACCATCGAGTATATTTTTGGAGTCCATTATAGGTTGCTATCCATCCATAGGTTGTCGAGTCTGTCACCTTGTATACCATGATACACTGAAGACAACATTCAGGGAGATTGGTTGTCGTACATTAAGTCCTTGGTTCCCCAATGTCTATATTACAGTTCACAGTTGCTTGGTAATCCTTTATGCCTATATTACTCTCTTTTTCATTTATTTATTTTTGTGTTAATAAAATTTATAGTCCAACGTGGAAGAAAAAAATCCCCCACCCCTTCATTCACATAGAATGAAAAATAAGCCTCCACTTCCATCATAGGCTACTCCTAGCCATCTTCATAAGCACAGGAAGACGCAAACTACCGAATCAGGAACATTAGGAATCACTTTTGGCATTCCTCTTGATATTGATCCACTAGAATCATATTTCCCTTTGAGTTCCAATCCTGAGATCACATCTACTCTTGACGGTGACAGTGACACAATCAAAACAAAAGTCCCTGAAACTTTGTTTCCTGAGGTTGTTGAACTTGAATTTCCTGAGTCACACAATTGATTCTTAAGGTTGTTGAACCTAAGGAGCCTCAACCATATTTACCTATTACTTCAGGACCTTTCTCTTCTCTTCCTTTGTCTCAGTCGGAACCTATATATCTTGGACCTGACGACGAAACTCTTCCACCCAAACTTAAGAGTATTTAAGATATACTGCAAGAAGAGCCTCATCCTTTTAATCCTGTTCATTGGGAAGGACTTAACTCTTATAAAACTAACCTTATTCCTCTTCAAAGTCTGACACAAACTCCTTTTCTTGATTCTTTGGACTCACCTGCGGATTTCTCACTGCAATATTCATTAGAGTTGTTAACCATGACTGTAATTGATCCATATTCTCAACATGTGTCCACCACTATGGTTAAGGCATAAAATGTTGCCTCCACATATATGTTTGCAACATCACGAGGAAAAAACATTTATGATGGTTCGTCCATCCCACCACTCTATCAGTTTTTATCTGGTACCTTTTCTAGTGTGACTTCTAGTCCTTGGACCTCTCATATGTCATCCAATATGGGAATATCATGTGGTACTTCTCTTATGAGTGCCACATAGTCTACTCCTCCTCCCCCTCCACTTACACCTATGGTTGAGCAGCGGGTTTTCCCTTATGTCAGGGGAAAATTTTACCTTCAACATGCCAACTCTCTTTATTTTGGGTATCCTCTATCTGGGCCATAGTTTCCACAAATCATCCCCTCCTCCTCTAGCATGGGGGAAATTGTTGTTAGAATACCTCAAATTGGTAATCAACCTCATTATAGTCCTCCTTATCCTAGAATGGCTACCATGTTTGGAAACCTAATTTTCCCATTCAACCTGGCTCATATTGGGACCGATTATTGAATCCTCAACCTACATCATCTTCTCAAATTCCTATCCATCCATCAACACCCCAAAAATATCAAATACATGTGAGCCAACATTTACAGGTTTCCATTGCATCTCAATCTATTCCAACAGTATCTGGAACTTCCCAAGTCCCACTTACCCAGCCAGTGCAAGGTTCCTCACACTCTCAACCGCTTGGATATGGTAATCCTCAAGTTTCGATAGGAAAAGTTATTCCACTACAAGGAAAAGACCCTCTAGCAGATTTTTTTGAGGAACCCCTTATAAAAATAGCCCGAATATATGTTTTTAGCGGAGTTCTCTAGAGGAGGTTAGCGAGTGAAGGATTTTGTGGATTTTTTTGTATGATGTGTTTCTCATCATACACCACACCGGTGCGTTTAATTCACAATGCACTGGTGCATACTAGAAATTGGCACATCGAGACACCCCACCTGGTGCGTCTAATTACTATAGCGCACTAGTGCGCTATGTGTAAACAGGCCTGGTGCATCTTAAAAACCTGTGCACCACCTGATGTGTCTCAAAAACCCACATACTGAAACATGGTTAAATAAAAAAAAATTACCGAACAAAAATACCACATTTTCACTTCTTTAGTGCTCCAAACCTCTCAAGCACCAGTGCGAATTTATCTTGTGTAAGGTGCCCTGCCATTGGTTCTCCCATTGCATGCACTATTGTCGTCCATTTCCCACCTTGTGGAGTTCGAATTTCGAAAATGGTGGGCAAATTTTGTTTCTCCAATTCCTTAGCAAATATGCCTCATCGACAAGCAAATGTACAGGTATTTTACTTGTTTCTCAATAAATAAATGTTTTAGCTAATTAGAATTGTAAAAAACCTTACAATTTACCAATTAATTAAAAAAATTTTAAGTGGTGCACTCGAGCCGTTTGGCTCACACCATTCGCAGTGTTGTCTATAAATTTACAGGTCGCACTGCGAACGGTGCTAACGAAAACTGCACCAGGTTCTGGTGCGGTACCGAAAACGCACACTGTGTTTTTTTTAAGAACTTACATGGTAGTGCGGTCATTTAAACGACCACACCATTGACTATGCACCAGTGTCAGGAGGGTGATGCATTGACCAAACTATGCACCCCGGGGTGGATAGTTAGGTCAGTGCACCGCCCTCCTAACATCAGTTCATAGTCAACGGAGTAGTCGTTTACAAGACCGCACCATTGACCATGTACTGATGTCAGGAGGGCGGTGCGATTACCTAATTATCTGCCTCGAGGCGCATAGTTTGGTCAACACACTACTCTCCCAAACTTGGAAATAGTCAATGGTGCACTCATTTAAATGACTGCACTGTTGACCATGAATTATTATCGGGTGGTGTGTTAACCGAACTATTTGCCCCGGGGTGGATAGTTTTTTCAACCCACCGCAGAAAAAGTACAATTTATTTTTTTCGGTGCGTGAACAATTTCTATGCACATTGAGAGCGGTGCGCAATAGAAAAGTACACACCGGTATCGCTGTGTGACTCTTTTTTTGGGTGCACCGACTATTCTTTTTGTTTAAAATATATATATATATATATATATTGAAATACAATTCTCATTTAATAAAAAAATGTATTTAATATGTGAATCATTCAGTGACGTAAAAAAAGAGAACAAAGGGAATAGCAAGAACATATGGAGGACTAGTATAACATGATTCACCTGTTGTAGGCACAAGAGAGGGAGATACTTATGTACCCTCACACTATTATGGAATCCACCCAGTTACTCCTAAGGGATGTAGGCCTCCTCAAGTTCTATGAGGAGGTTACATCCCTGAAGGGCCATAGTGGGTTATTAGGACAACTTATCTTTAGGTGGAATGCCCATCGACAGGCTTTCTAGGTCAGTCTTGACCAATGGTATGCACCCACTAAGGAGGACATATATTTTATTACTGGCCTATCTAGGAGAGCGCAGGATTTTTGACAGTTCCCAGTTGTCCCCATCGGCTATGCAGCAGGGAGTCAGTTTGCGTACTCCCAGAGATACAATAGGGATGATATAGTTTATCCTGCAGATTTTCAGGCGTCCAATGGTCAGTTACATATTGCTTCATTTGGTTCAGAGGAGGTGAGGTGCCTCTCACTACTGTTGACAACCATTGCACACTATAACAGTGATGGGAAATGCATTAGTTTCCTGCTTTTATTTTATGTTGATTATTTATTCCAGGTGCCATGAATTGTGAGATGTTCTGTGAATTTTTTGCGATAGTTTTGTATAACATTATATAGATGTCATTCTTAGGCACGTGAGAGGTTGACCTTCACTTTTTCTTCAGAGTTATTTTGTTTATTTTTTGAGAGGTTTCCAGAGACGAGGCCCACTTTTGTTCGGCAGCCTCATAGGCCAATGTTGCATGTACGGATATAGGTGTGGGGCCAGATGATGCCCAAGAGGAGCCAGTCTAACTTTACCACCATGATATCTCCTGATGCACTAGAGTTTCTATCCAGTGTTGATGATCACTCCTTCGTTCTGGTGCCATGTATGTATGTCGCTTTGGATTAGCAAGGGTGTAACAACATTCTCTTCACACAGGATGATCCACTGGATGTGAGAGGTAATATTAGTGTTTTACTTAAATTAGACTCTATACTTCATCCTTGAATTTTTCGAGCCATGTATCCTCTATATTCTTCAAGGCTATTGAATCTGTTGGGATTCTCATAACTCCCAACTCACTTATGTGTGAGGCATGCCATCCCTAAAACATATCTAATTCTTTGCAATGAACGAGCCTGTGAATCCTTGGGATTATAGGCATGTGCCTCAATATCTTAAAAGGAGGACCATGTGGTTTCCCCTACTTTTTTGATTTATCATACCTGTCATGTGCACATTTCGGACATATCTCTTTGTCTGCATATTCTCCTTTATATAGAATACAATCAATTGGACATGCATGATATGATATGTACTCGAAACCCAACATTTTCAACAATTTCTTTGCCTCTTCGCAACTACTAGGCAAGAAATTATCACTCAGAAGAACCTTATCATTGAATAACCTGTAGTTGGTCATGGAAAATATTAAATGTACATTAATTCTGATATAATTATTAACGTTCATAAAATTGACCATTTGTAATGTTCATTGTGTGATTATATTTCTCAAAATATAAGGGAGGACTTGATCGTCAATTACCTCAAAATTTTGAAGAAACATGCATTCGACATGCCAAACTTTGCTTTCAAGTTGTACAGTAACATCATTGTCCCCAACTAGGTAGGCTTTGACTAACCACTAGGTCCAAAGACAGGTTTGGTGGAAGAAAATTTAAGGCTTTCGGAAAAGGTATCAACGATATGAGCATGATCCCATAGCTGATCATCATTCTAGAAAGCATCTAACAATATTGTCTCCATGGCAGTTATATCCCTTAAGTAATCATCCATACCAACCTCTATTTGATTGCCTCCATTGCCAGCTTGTGAAGAACTATTATTGTTGTAGTCATTTCTAATTGGTGAATCTCGATGTAGTGGGAATTGAATAGGTGGTTGATTCAACCATTCTTGGTATCATTCCTCTCCAAATTTTTCTCTTAATTCAGATTTCTCTCAATTTGACATTGTCGTGAGGTCAACGGAAGATGGTAGATAGGTCGCTCATCATCACTAGAATCCTAATAATTTCAAAAAATATATTTGAACATGATTAATACAAAATCTGTGATATTAATGTCCCTTCAGTATAAGTGTACCCCTTTTACGGACTGAAATGGACTATTTACAAAAAAGATATACGTTGACTAATTACGGTCAATAAAGTTCTCTCCTGCATTATTTTATCCTTTTTTGGGCTCGAGAGATTAAATTTATGAAAAAGTACACCCATGGAGTTTTCTTAAGTTTTTTATTCTGACTCCCTAAAATTGAAAAACACCGAGTTTCTCCTATATTGGACTCGTTAAAATTTAATAGTAAAGGACCTGTTTAATTTTCAACAGGAACAAACCACTCCTTCTTAGGGTTCGAATCTTAAACTAAGTTGGACTCATCCGAAGGATGAGATTATAAAGAAGCAAATGTTATCCTCCTCAAGCTTGTCAAAAATAAAGAGGTACTTGCCAGAAATGGTGGGGGAAAAGAGAGAAAAATGACTTGTTTGTGGTATTTTGATTTTTCGAAAATCTAGTTAACCACTCTTGAACACGACACTTTCAATCACCTGGGTTGGGAAATTATTTACCTAACAGTTAATCGAACCTCATTTGAAAGTCTTCATCCGGTTTCTGGGTATTAGCTTTGGGTCAACTACTACCAAGCCATCTGCAGTGTCGTTATGTGTTCAAGAGGACAGTTCAAATAAACCATTCATCTGCAAAATATCTGTCATCCATTTTTGACCATCCCTGAGTCAGTCCTTGCCAATATATTTTCAAAACTTGATCTATGATTTCGTGTTGTGGGCTTGCCTATGACGGATCACTTTCTATCGACGACAGCTCATTATCTAGGAAGTTGATCTAGAAATCATCAGTACCTTGAAATCTGCATGCCTCAATGGCAGGTTTCTCGCCTTCGACGACAGGTTGCATCATTGACCTTCGATCGAATGATTCCGTGACATGTTCGACTTCAGCTCATTCATTCAAATTTCATGGATTGTACTGAGTACTTTGAGAGCCATTGACATTACTGGTGGTTACTCTCACACTTGTTAACAGTTTACATCATTGACTGGTAATCAAGTGGTTTCTACCATGTTCGACTTCAACACATTTATTCACATGGATAGAATCATACTAGTTCGAGATGCAGAAATCAAGACCCTGGATCTAGTTTCTACCATCTAGGTTGCAAGGAATTTTGTTATCCTTTATACAGTAGACTATTTACAAATAGATGGCTGTGTCCATACTGTGTCTACACATGTCTATACTATGATGTACTCAAAATCATTCCTGTATCAGAACAGTTTGAATTAGTCTCTAGTTAGTTTTGATCTGAGTATGGGAATGCCTACCTCAGCGATGATATATATATAATTTTTCATTGAATGTTTTTACAGGTTCTGACTGGGGTGACCACAGGATGATCCTTGAAATGATAAAGTACTGCACTCTTCATATATGAAAGACTTGAGCATCATATATTCCAGAATTTTCACTTTAGGGGGAAATCTGTTACACTGAAAATTTCCATCCTAACATTTTGCTATGTGTATGAGCTCATTATTACTCATAATTCTCCCTTTGCAAGTCTAAAATATCAGTTCCTCATGTCAAGACTTGAAAATCAGAGAAAAGTTCCTAAAAGTCTCCTAAACTTTGGTATCGCACTTTCTCGCTATCTTTCCTGCAGTCCTGCACCCAATGTCTAGCTCTCTTGTGTATCTGAACACACTTTATCTGTGTTAAGAGTGCGGACCCCTGTAAGATAAAAAAGGCACAAGTAATTTCGAAAAATATCAATAAATTTGAATTCTAGAAGCTTCCAGAAAATATCTTGCGGTGATAGAACCACTCTTATGAGGTGCATGTATCCCTTACCTTATGGAGCTAACCCCTTTATGTGAGGAGCTTATCCCTTTGAAGGAGGATTCTATCCCTTCATATTTGGAACAGAAAACCTCCTCTATTCTACTATAAAAAGAGGCATTGGGTAGCCTCAAAGGGAGTTGAAGCTTTAGAATATTTGAAGTTAAGTGCTGTTGAGATTCAGACTCAGTTAATTAAGACTTTTGTGAGGAAAGATTACATACCTCTATTTGTCTTGATTGAGGAGTGCAGAGCTTATCAAAGTAAAGGAGATTCCTGCTTCGGACCCTGGAAAGTCCTGTGCAACATCAAGGCTCAGGTTGTAAGGATTTTCTTCTTTTGAAATTAATATAAATATACTCATTTTTCTCAATAAGCTTTCAATCAATGGTTTATTTCATAGATTCCTTGATCACTATGATAAGCATGGTTTATGATGATTTCTATACAGGTGCTATGTAATATTTTGCTTGTTTGTGACTGCAGGTTTATGAGGAAAACTCCTTCAAACATGCGAAGGACAACAATGACTTCAAACAAGCACTGGACAAACGGTAAGTCCTTAACACCTCTATAGAGCTTTTCATAGATCGTATATGCTTAGAGAAAGATTAGTCTATTTGGCTATTTGTTGCTAGATACTTTTAGTACTAGGGAGATCGGTCTTGTCTGCAAGACGGATTAATCCTCCAACAATTCCTACTGGCATATTTCTGATATCAGCTTGTTCATCTTTTGAGATTTTCATAATCTTCTTGAAAATGTAACATGACAATAAAATATTTAATTTTTATATTGATATGTGAAAAGTAAATATAACAAAAGTGATATTTATAAATAATTCTAGACAAACATTTAAAGGAATATTACTTTTTCATTCCTTCTTTATTGTTGTTGTACATTTTTGCTATTAAAATTTTGACACGTCTCGTTGACCAATTCTCTAGAAACTCTTCCTATAGTTTAGATAAAATTTGGTTCATGGAATCATTGGATTGATTTTTGTATTGTAAGTGGAAATAACATCTATACATTCATTCCACTAGATCCCTCAAACTTTTGTAAAAGTTTTTCCCCCTTTCGTTAACCTCCAACAACACTCCAGATGAGCTAAGGAACAATTCATTTTCATTTGCATGTTCTATTTTTTTTCTCTTCTTAGAACAACATTCATTTTCTGAGTTGTTGGTCCCTGTAGAACATTAAATAGATGTGAATTAATAGACTGTTTGACACATGTTATCTAATAATTTTAAGTATATTATTAATGATAATTAAAAAAAGAAACTCATATTGGATCGATACTATTTTTTCATTCACCCGATTCATCCTTTTGCAATTTTTCCATCAAACTTTTACGCTCTTCTGGTCCTAGATAAGAGATAATCTTATCGAGCTTCATCATTTTGTGGCTATACATGATACACAATAAACAATACATATTAGTTAAACTTACATATAGTTCAAAAATAATATTTTTTTATAAATAATTTACAAATAACTTGCCTTTTTTTTCTTGTCTTGATGTGTTATTAGTATTTTTGTTACTTGATCTCTTGTCAATCATTTCTTTATCAATCTGAAACTTGTACCATATCATTCATTAATATATTTATAAATAAATTGTCCACTTTTAAGGTAAAAAGTAAATCTCAAGAAACCGGTGCGCCTTTCATGATGTACGTACCACCGTCATTGCGTGGGGGTATTAAAAACACACCACAAAAATAGTATAATAGACTGTACGGTGCACGGGGGTATTATAAATGTATTGAACTAAAATTGTAATAGACCGTATGGTGCTATCCTCTTAACATGGAGCACCAGTGCCCTTTTTCAGATATGGCGCACTGATTTAAGAAAATTGCTTTCAATTTTTTTATTACAGTACTTGCATGGTGCGGTAGGTTACGCAGGGCGAACTGATTACAAAAAATCCATTTTTCCAAAAATTCACGCAATGGCCAAATGGATTGGGATTTGACTATGCAAGTCATCCTATGGGTTGGATGTCAATCTAAAATGAAAAAAACCTAATTCTGAAATCACAAAAATAGGGAGAAGAAATGGAAAAAACAAAAAAAAACATGAAGGGTTTCGGGTAAAAATGGATAAAACTGTAGAAAAAGTAAAAAAAATAATCAAATTTAATCACAAGATGGTTTGAAATTCTATGATACACAGTTTGAATCACCAGAAGTTTGGTTTCTGATTGTCTGAATACTTCTGTTCGAACGTATTTCGCTGCTCCACAGTGCTCTCATGCTCCCTTTCTCCAGGTATGTCTCCTGCAAATCTCTGGCTGAAAATTTTAGCAAAAATAGTGAAATAATGAAAAGTGTTTAGTATTTATAGAATTATTTTATGAAATTAGATTTTTGAAAATATTTTGCTGCCTATTTTTTAGTTTGCCACTTTTTTTTTCACTTAAAGAAAATAGAGTTGCGCTTTTTTATTTGCGTTTATTCGTCACTGGTGTGTCACTTAATAGCACCGCACCGGTGCATCCTTAGGTAACATCGACACCAGCACGTAGTAACTAAAATGCGCCAGTGCAGTTATATGTATAGTAGCACCGATTTGCAGTTAAGGCACCAAAATTACTTTTAGGTGTGTGCACCAAAATTACTTTTAGGTGTGTACACCAAAATTTAGTGAACTCCAACCATAGAAATTGAGAATTATAATTTTTTTTATTCTTGATAATGAGAATTAGAATAAGAATTGTGAATTAGAATTAGATAAATTCTTGATGGAAATAACTATTATTCCAATGCATTTTGTTTATTGCAGGAGGCCCCCACTGATTATGTGGAGAGAATGCAATGTGGGGCGTGTGAAGATGCAATACTACAGGGCCCAAGTGGGAAATTGTGGCATGTGAACCTGTGCTATGCCAAGACATGGGAAGTCTTAACAAATGGTTGGGAAAGTTTTGTTTCTGACCAATTTATTGAAGTTGGAGATATTTTAGTTTTTACACGTTGGAAATGTACTTTTTGCTGTGAAAATATTTTGGCCATTTCTTTTCAAAACTACACTTCTTCTTTCAGAAAAAGAAACTTGAACCTTTCCATAATCTGCAACAAGAAAAGGTGCCCCATGATCTGCTTGCTCATTTTTAATTTCCTCCTCCCTCTTGGCATCCAATTTCCTCTTTTCTCCTTTATGCTTTCTATCTTTATCTTAACAAAATTTATACAATCTCTGTTTTACAAGAAACTGACCTTGAATGTTCTGGGAGAAATGACAACGAGTCCTTCATTCTGCATTTGTTAGCAGAAGAAGACTGATTTTTGACTAGACGATGCAGTTATTACATGCGGAGGCAATGGTTTCTCATAGAAAATGAGTATAGGGTTGAGCAGAGGAAAGACATTGCAAAATGGGCTATTACATTAGATTTTCCAATGTGAAACTGATTTGCAGGTGGGAATATGGTAGCTGCAAGTATCTATGCTTTTCTTCCCACATAAATGGTCACTGGATTTCCATTTATAATACAAGCAGACATTTTACTAGTTTCATCCACATGACCACAGCTCAGACAAGTTAGAGATGCCATTTAGGTTCAATTGAAAGCCGAAGATGTGATTTTATGTGACATCAACTTTTCCAGTAAAAGTTTATGTAAGCCATCCGAAGCTTGGACAATACTCCCAGCTACTTTTAAACACATTCTGGAGAATATTTCCCTTCGTGGAACCTATCAGCCCAATCAACAATGTAAATTGATCTTTCTCTGTTGTCCTTAAGGGAATGAGAATTTTTCCCTTCCTCATAAAAATTCCTTTCCTCGATTCGAACCCTCCGCTGCTCCAATAATGCACTTTACAGAATAACCCTGTTCCAGTACGTGAGGATTTATAGGCGCACCGGTGCTATTTGTAAGATCAAGGTTTATGTTTTGGCGCAGTGTTTTATGACCCGCTGGTGCAAAAGAGTTGTGAAGCACTAGTGCATCTTTGTCCTAAGACGCACCAGTGTGTATTATGATGATAAGTGCACCTGACTGTATAAAGCTCTTTTTTTTTGTATGTAAGATCATAATAAAATAATGATAGTTCTAAAGTACATGAATTTATTTGCATTATTTTCTAAAATTTATTATGTTACAAAAAATCATATTATTCTAGATTTATTAGTATACAATTATTTACAAATTTACAAATTTAAATATTTTAATAAAATCATTTCACATTAATACAATTAAAATTTTACAAATACTTTACATACAATTACAATTAAAATTAGAATTAGAATTACAATTAGAATTATAATTTCACATACAATTACTTGGAATTTTAATTTTACAGACAATTACATTTACAATTAAAATTTTACAATTACAATCATTTCACAGTAATACAATTAAAATTTTACAAATATTTTACATACAATTAGAATTAGAATTAGAATTACATTTACAATTACAATTACAATTTTGCAAATATTTTACATACGATTACAATTAAAATTACAATTACAAATACAATTATAATTTTAGAATTTTACATACAATTAGAATTACAATTACAATTTTACAATTTGTCATATATACAATTACAATTAAAATTTTACATTAATAAATATTTTACATACAATTACAGTAAAAATTACAATTACAATTACAAATACAATTGCAATTTTAGAATTTTACATACAATTAGAATTACAATTACAATTTTACAATTTGTCATATATACAATTACAATTAAAATCATTTCACAATAAATTAAATATTACAATTACAATTAAAATTTTACATTAATAAATATTTTACATACAATTACAGTTAAAATTACAATTACAATTACAAACACAATTACAATTTTAGAATTTTACATACAATTAGAATTAGAATTAGAATTTTACAATTTGTCATATATACAATTACAATTAAAATCACAATTACAATCATTTCACAATAAATTAAATATTACAATTACAATTAAAATTTTACATTAAATATTTTACATACAATTATAGTTAAAATTACAATTACAAATACAAATACAATTTTACAATTTTACATACAATTAAAATTTAAATTTCAATTACCATCACGACATAATATTTAATAAATATCATGGTCATTTAATATTAAATTAATTAATAAACATCACGATCATGAAAACAATCGTACTAACATCATATTCGACTAAAAAACACATTCAAACATCAAATTAACATTATATTAACATCATCACAACACAAACATCAAATATACATCTCATGTCAAATACCTCATGCTATCACATACACATCTATCTATAATCTGCACATTAAATGAACATATCTAACATGACCTAACAATATACACATCATGATGATCACCAACATGTAAATTAAGTACAACTGCAACATGAACATAAAATACATGGATCATATATATATATATATATGTATATATATATGTATGTATGTATGTATGTATGTATGTATGTATGTATGTATGTATGTATGTATATATGTATGTATGTATGTATGTATGTAACTGAATAATGTTAAAAATATACAACTATAATATAAATGTCTGGTGGTAGTACAAGTGGTAGTACAACATCAATAGTAGTACTAGTGGAGGCCTTCTCAGTCAATGGTGCAGCCTCGACGGTCGATGGCCTAGCCTGCTCATGATCATGACTAGTACGGATGGATGTTGTAGGCTTCTGACTGGACATGACCGATGGTCCAGCCTCATCTCCATGATGACTGCTAGATGCTAGTGGAGCGTCATGCTCATCAGGCGCAGCGCAAGGTGAACGATCATGAGATGATGAGTCACTGCTTGTGGACTTTCCATCATGTGCTGCGGCTCGACCATGCCTTTAATGTGCAACAGTCCTCCTCATTCATGTAATAGCTATCGTAGCTCCTATGACATGCAACATCAAGTTGTACATGTCACGCGACATGCCTCTCCACATCTGTAATATCATATCATTGGCCTGTATTTCTCTGTAATGAGCGGGCCTGATGCCCACCTCAAAAATCAATGCACTAAGTTGGTTGCCCAACTCCATCCTATATCTAGTATCGGGTCAACCGCGCCTAGTGTTATCACTCAGTAATTTCTCAAGGTTAAAGAAATAAGTCACCGAGGTAACCACAAACCAACTTTTAAACTCTAGGATCTAGCCTTCCTAGGGTTCATAGAGGGCTCTCTCTTTAAGATTTAACGTTGTTTTTATTATAAGATATTAGGCTAGTTATGATTATGCAATTTGGTTTTGATTTGGTTTGGTTTGGTGGGAAAATTGACCTAATGAGATGGATAGTGGGAAATCTGTTTGTCCATTGGGCTGAGGAGTAAAAAATCAAGCAGACAGAGCTAGGATCAAAGTAAAAAAGTCAATTTTTTTTAGGGCAAGATAGATAACCCATGAATACCTTGGAAGGTTGTTTGGTGAGGTGATATGATCAGGATAAAGAGCAATGAAGGGTTATTTAATCCGGAAAAGAGAAGTAGTAAGAAGAGGTCAAACAAAAGAGGGAGAAATTAAGGGTTCCCTACTCTGGAAATTAGCAGAAAACATAGAAATGATAAACAGTAAAAACAGGGTGATTTTAACAAATCCTGAATGTAATATCCCAAAATTGGGACTCCTAGCAAGGCATGCCTGAAAAGCGCATTTTTCAAGAATGTATGCTACAAGATTGGAAACCAGCACTTGGATCCCTTATATTTGAGTTTCTAAGACCTAAATCCAAAAGGGAATCAGAAACAAATCCTCCTAGGTGGGTTAAACAAGTCTCCCCACACCTAGTGCAGCTAGAAAATTCCCAAAGAAGGGGACTGCAACAATACAAAAACAAACTGCTGGAAAATAACGTAGTTCAGCCCAATAAGTGCAGGAGATCAGTATGGAAACTCATGCTACAACTATACATCAGAAAAATAACTTTATACAGTATCTTATACAATGTAGAACATAAAGGAGAAGGAAATACAAGAAGAAACCCCTTAGAAATGAGGTGCTACAACAATGAGAAATGACATAATAAGCTTGATAGCGTTATTTCTATTGGCTGAAGTAGTAGTATGTTACAACTCAGATCTAGAGAATATCTATACATGAAAAGATATATCTAATTCAGATCTGTGTACAAGAAAGGCTCATTAATACATTCCCCTTGGGGATCTCAGCAAATCATGAAAATACAAGAGTATATCTGAGATCTAAGTTACATATCTGCAGTAATATTCAGAAAATTCTGAAGCATATAATGTACAACAGATCAGATCTGAAACAAACATGGATTGGATGGCCAATCCATGGATCACCACAGTGAAAGGAAGGACCCAATCACTAGAGATCTCTCCTCCAAGTTGATGCCAAAACACCCTGCAACTATGTTACTGAAAATAACACAGATCTGTAAAAGGGACTGCACTGTAGACTCTAAGAATACTTTGGCCTGATGCCAAGATCTGGATCTAAAGCTCCCAAGGTCTAGAACACTCTTTCCAAAGGGATAGATGACCTTCCCAATGAAAAGGGGTGCTAGAGCTGCATAGATCTGCAGAAATCTATCCTCCACTTGCTACAACTCACAAGGAAAACCAAATCCTAAACAGGACAATGATGTAGGTGTAAGATGAATCTTGGCCAAATGCTAGATATTGGACAAGACAAACAAGGCTCCTCCAAGCGCTTCTTTAGGAAGGAGATGGGATTCCCGACGAGGAACACCCAATGCTAAAAATCATTATTCTCAGCTAATCAGCCAGATAATGATATATGTCTAATCAAAAAATAAATTCAGAAAAATGATAAATATCAACAACCCTCTCATGCTACCCTCCTCTTCCTTTTATAAGATAAAATCCTTGTCAAACCCTAAACAACCTCAATGAGTTAGCTCCTTTCACATTTGGAGCCTCCATCTAGAACTGTGTTGTGTATCCATGAGGTACATTGAATCTAGACTGTGTTGTGGATTTGGTCAAGGTTGACCCAGTCTCATAGTTCAAACCCATTTACACCTGCAAGTGTTTATTTTAGATGGCCCAGATTTGTCTCTGTTCACATAGGCATGGATTTATTCATTATTTTCATGAGTTTGACATGTCCTCCTTTGTTCATTTATTCAATCAATAGAGAATGAAACAAAATTGTATATTCTTCTTAGCTTGGGCTAAGTAGGAATATTACAGTCCTCCCCTCCCAAATGCTGCTTTTCCTAAAGCAACTGTAGGGACATAACTGAAATGGATTGGGAAAACATCTTTTCCCAAGCAATCATCCATACAAAATGAGTCACCTCCCAACATGGTAACTCCATAACATTCTCCTCCACCTTAGGTTCCTGCAAAGAAGGGTTGAAAAACTTAACATGGTAGACATAGGTGCCTACCCCACGCTTTCCTCCTCTCCACTTAAGATAAGTGTGGAGTTTTTGCTGATCCTGGGCTGCAATGATGTTGCATTCCAGAGGCAAGATGAAGACTAGATATCTAAATATATCCTTCCCAACATTGTGAATCAAGATGGCCCAAACCATTCCATATGTGATGGGTGGAAATAATCACTATATGGTATCTCATCAAACTCATGGCCCACCTCATAAATAAACAAGTGTTTGGCTATGGTGGCCATATCTCATCTCATGTTCCCATTAGAACATGTAATGCAAAAAATGTGGGAATCCTCTTCCCCAAAGAACACATCTAGCCAATGTGTTTCCTCTCCAATCATGCTCCTCACAAAATAAAGACCAACATCAACAATTGGAACCATGATTAGCATCAAGGAAAAGAACATAATGAAGGCTTCATATGGTGCAAGAAGGTACCAACAGTCCCCCATGAAGTTACAGCACATTTTTTCCAACTGCAGCTTCAGAAAATTACAAGGCAAGTGGTTGCTGGATACATGGTGGTCTATGTATGTTATTTCATTTACTAATGAATAGGAGATGGATGCATACAACAAATGAACATACATGAAGTAATACAACACTTTCCCATGGCCATATAAGAGATGGTTGTCTCCATCATACAATTTGGCCCAATGTTGACCATGAAGCTCAATGAAAAGCTTGCCATTTGTGGAGCAATGAACTGCATAAAAATGTTTGTCGGCAATATGTTTATTGTCTCCTATTATATGATTGTCCTTGATGGAAACTCTCTGACAAAGGATGCAGATAATCACTATATGAAGAACTCAGAAAACCATCAGCAGTTCTATTCAAGAAGAATATAAGATTGAATGTACATTAATCAAAGCTTTGTATTTAATGGGAGAATCGATGTGAATACGGACGTATGATTCACTGAAGTTTAACCTTGGGTGAAGAATACCGAGAATATTTGGGTATTGATTGGTTCAATTCTCGTGTGGAATGCCCTGAAACTCTGTGTGAAGCCCTGTTGGGAGAGTGAGCCATGGACGTGTTCTGTGTGTGCAGGGCACATTAGCTCTGTCGATCAAAGTAATAGTGCATTTCGCATGTGTTAGACAATACAAAGAAGGGTGTCCCTGTTGAATGCGAGAGAACCAAGATGAATAGTCCAGAAGGATTTCATCAGAACTGTATAACAATATTGTGGTTATATGAAATGATAATGCAGAAAGACGAATTGGCGAAAGTACGCAGACAAAACCTGGAGTAGAGGAGCGGAACCTTGCGGATGAACAGTGAATGCGGTTTAAGGATGGAAGCGGTTTTTATCGCACCACCTTTGCAGAGAAGGTGGTATTTGTGAAACAAGAGCGATTCCATAGAACAGTCGACACGTGGCATCGGGCGAAGTTCCAAAACCACCATCGCACGTTAACGATCGACCAAGGAGGCCGCGCGATATTGTTGAGCGCCGTCAATCTGGAGGGGAGCCATCGGACGACGGTCGTATGAGGAAGATGTGTGATGGTTAACCAAAGTACGGTGCGGGAATTTGATTAGACTGCTGATCATATACGTGGGGCTCGGAGTCAAAGGTTTATTAACAGGCGTGAATAAAGTTATGACCAGCGCCGGACCTTGGTAAATGTTTATTAACCTTGGCTATAATATTACATGGTGGAGATAAAGACTACCTTTGGGTCGATTCATGCTGTATGCATTAGTGTATATGAAAGAGTGTAGGTTGGGGTTCCAATTTGGATTGGTTCACCTTTTAATACATGGTTTTTTATTTTTGTATGCCTTAGGGAGGTCATTACTAAAGGAGAAATTTGGATTAATATCTCAATCTCAGATTGAGATATTAAAAAGCCTTAGATTAATTATCTAATTTCCAGACCAAGAAAATAGAACAATGAGAAGTTGTTTGGGGCTTGGGTAGACCACGTTGGATTATCTATTTGATCTCGTCTAGGAATACCATCAGCGGTTGGGTGGTTTTGACTCATGGTATTAATAAAGGTTAAAACTATATAAGGAGAAGAGTATTATAATACAACGTGTGCATGTGAAGAGGTTGTTAATGAATAAATCTCTTTAAGAGATATCTGCATGATTGAACTCTGTTTCTGATAAATCTGAATCTATGATGCACCTATGGATATGATGAAGGTTCAAGATCTCTAGATCTAGAAATGATGAATCTCTAGGAAGATCTGCAAAAGAAATAATGAAGACCTGGTGCAAGTCTGATGAAGAAATTGAAGAAAGTTGGTGGATCTGAGGGTTGAAGCCTCCAGTATGAAAGTGGAAGATTTCTGCCAGTACAAGCTAGTGTTAAATCAGGGGGTTGAAGCTCCCTTCTAGGAAAGGTTGGTAAACGAGATCAGGGGGTTGGAGCTCCCTTCCAGTAGTGACTGGAGAACGAGAGAAGGTGGTAGCCTTCTACAGGTGGGTGCCTGTGTGCTGGTATAAGTCTTGTAAGAAGTTTTCTTTATAATAAATATTGAAGACATAGATGACAACAGCGGTGGTTTTCTCCCAAATTGGGTTTCCACCTTAAATACTGGTGTTCATGTGTGTTGCTTATGTGTGATGGTTTATTCTGTTATTACTGCACATGCTTACTGCTTACTAAAATTATGATGAATGAATGATGCAATGAACTAAGTAAAGAATTAAATGCATAATAAGATCTCTGGGCATACAGGATATCCGCATATGGTTTTAAGAAAAACAAAAGAGGTAAAAAATTTTCGGTCAGCTCTAAATATTGATTCACCCCCCCTCTCAGTATTTTTCTCAACAATTGGAATCAGAGCCGGTCCTTCTGAAAAATCTTAGCCGCTAGAAGGAATATCAAACAAGATGAGCAATCAAGAAGGAACAACATCTATCAGGCCTCCGCTCTTCAACGGAAACAATTTAATCTTCTGGAAAACAAGGATGAGATACTATCTTCAGTCTCTGGGAGCAGATGTATGGGCTATAGTTGAAGGAGGATATCAATATCCAGTCGCAGTACCAACAGATCCAACGGAAAGAAAGAATTATGAAACAAATGCAAAAGCAGTCAATGCTCTATTGGGAAGTCTAAATGAATCAGAATTTGTCAAAGTCATGCAGCTAGATACAAAAAAGGTAATATGGGACAAAATCATTCTAAGTTATGAAGGTGATGCAAAGGTAAAAAGTGCTAAACTCCAAACTCTCAGAATTCAATATGAGAATCTAAAAATTCATAATGAGGAGAGCATTGCCAATTTATTTTTACGTCTTGATGATATTGTAAATCGTATGAGAAATCTAGGAGAGACAATAACCGAATCTACTTTGGTTGAGAAAGTTTTAAGATCACTAACGACAAAATTTGAGTCAAAAGTTTCTGCTCTTGAAGAAAAGCAGGATCTTCAAAATCTTACTGTGGTACAACTTCATGGCATACTAACTGCATGTGAAATGAGAAAAGGAGGACCATCTGAAGTCAAAGAGGCCGTCTTTAGAGCTTCTACAAAAGGGAAAGAAGTACAAGAGACAGAAGTATCAGGGTATATCTCAGAAGAAGATGAGGTAAATTTTGTAAAGAAACTCCAACTTGGTACAGGACAGTTCAGAGGTAAGCTTCCTTTCAAATGTTTTGCTTGTGGAAGAGTTGGTCATTATGCCGCTAAGTGTCCTCACAAAGAAACACATGAAAAGGGAAAGTAAGTAGCAATAAGGAATAAGAATCGGTTTATCACTAGAAAAGTTACTATACTCATGAAGACAGTGATGGGTTATCAGATAGTGAGGAAGAATGCGATCAAGATCTTAGACTTCTCATGGCATTTGAAAAGGAGTCTAGAGAAGAAAAAGATACTTTTATGGATGCTTTAGAGGAAAATGATTTTCTTGATGAAATCAATCAACTCAAAATATGCTTAGAAGAAAGTAAATTATCCATAGAAACTCTGAAAAACCAGCTTGAAGAAAAGGAGAAACATAATGAGAAATTAGAATATGAAATAGTAAGTCTAAGAAAAGAAATTGAGAAAGTAAAGACTTTGAATCTTAGATTTGCTAAAGGATTTGAAACCTTAGATGATATTATCAAGGTACAACGTTCTCCTCTTATAAAGACAGGTCTTGGATATATCGGAGAATCTTCTCAGGCTTCAACACCAAATTATCTAAAAATAGCTACAACCAGCATACAACATTCTGCCACTCAGCAAGGGAATAAATAATCTTTACAGGTAAAGCATGACCATCTCAATTCAAAGAACACTAACAAGAATACCTTTCAAAGAAACACCAATCAACAGGTAAATTCGAGTAGAACATTTCATGATTGCAGAAATTTCTTCTTCAATGGACAATGTTTCTCATGTCACAATTATGGTCATAAAGTTGTTCAATGTGTTGCATATAAAACCATCATGACAAGAGAAGCAAGAAAGAAAAGGATTGATATTGGAACAAAGAAGAATACATATAACAACTTTTCTCCTCTTCAAAATGAAGTTGAATGTGCTTATTGCAATAACTTTGGCCATGAAGAATTTGAATGCAGGAGCAAGGTCCAGCCAAAAGAACATTTTCTATCAAGCTCCAAAGTATGGAAAAAGAAGGAATTACAGGTTGAAAATTATGGCATAACTTTATTTGCATAAGGAGAAGAAAATCAATGGTACATTGATAGTTGATGCTCAAAACACATGACAGGTGACAAAAACAAACTTCTTGCATATAGTGCTCTAGAAAAGGAAAATAATGTTACATTTGGAAATAATACTCCTACTGTCATTAAGGGAAAAGGGTCTGTTTTTCTAAAAGAAAAGGTGAAAGATAATAATGTCATGTATGTGGATGGATTAAAGCATAACCTGTTAAGTGTAAGTCAAATATGTGATCAAGGAACTGAAGTTGTCTTTAGTTCAAAAGAATGTGTGGTACGTGATCTTGATATAGGTAAAACAATTATAAAAGGAAACAGAACTCCAAGCAACCTGTATGTATTAAAGAACTGCAAAGAACAATTTTACTTGAGTAAATCTTCAGAAAACTAGCTATGGCATAGAAGGTTGGGGCATCTGAGCTTCTCTCAAATCAACAAATCAAGCATACTTAAAGCTGTTCGTGATCTTCCCAATATTACACTACCTGAAAGTATCATATGCAAATCTTGCCAATTTGGTAAGCAAACCAGAGTGAAATTTAATGCCAAGGAAGGTTCATCAAGTAAGCCTCTTGAACTCATTCATACTGACATATGTGGACCTGTGAAGAAAAAGTCACCACGTGGTGAACAATACTATATTTTATTTATTGATGATTTCTCTAGAATGTGTTGGATTGGGTTTATTAAACACAAAGATGAAGCATTTGAGAAATTTCAGATCTTCAAAGCACTGGTTGAAAATGAGTTAGATCTAAAAATCAAGTGTCTTAGATCTGATCGAGGAGGAGAATATACATCAGATGAATTCCTTGAATTTTGTGAACAACATGGCATAAAAAGACAGTTTTCTGTAGCTGGCACTCCACAAAAAAATGGTGTAGCAGAAAGAATGAATAGAACAGTTCAAAAAATGGCTAGAGCTATTCTTGATGATTCCGGAACACCTGACACATTTTGGGGAGAAGCAACACATACAGCGGTAAATATTCTTAACAAGGCACATGTTTGTGTAAATAGTGATAAAACTCCATATGAACTATGGTATGGTAATCCTCCCACTGTGAAGCATTTTAGAGTTTTTGGGAGCAAATGCTTTATCAAAAATAATGATGAAAAACTTGGCAAGTTTGAACCTAGAGCAGATGAAGGAATACTTCTTGGTTACTCCTCTAGGAATAGAGAATATAAATGTTACAATAAAAGACTTCGGAAGATTTTTGAATGTATTGATGTTGTTATTGATGAGTCTCCTGTAGCTCCAAAAGAAGAAAAACAAACAACAGATGAAGACGATGATGACATATATCCTTCTACATCAGATAGGAATGATATAGATAGTGAACCCAATGAAGAACCCGAAGATGATTTATCTGAAAAAGCTCCATCCAGATATGTTCAAAAGAATCATCCAGAATCTCAAATTTTGGGAGAAAAGGGATCAGGTGTACAAACAAGAAGGACTCTTGTGGGATCTTCTAACTATCTGGCATTTCTATCCACTATTGAACCACACAATGTCAATCAAGCTAGCAAAGATGAATGTTGGATTCAAGCCATGAATGAAGAGCTTGATCAAATTGAAAAGAACCACACTTGGGAATTAGTACCAAGACCTCATGACAAAAATGTCATTGGAACTAAATGGATATTCAAAAACAAGTTAAATGAGAATGGGGATGTTATAAGAAATAAAGCTAGACTTGTTTGCAAGGGGTATGCTCAATAAGAAGGTATAGACTTTGAAGAAAATTTTTCTCCTGTAGCTAGACTTGAAGCCATAAGAATGTTTCTTGCTTTTTCAAGCTTCCAACAAATCAAATTTTATCAAATGGATGTTAAATCTGCTTTTCTCAATGATGATCTAGAAGAAGAAGTTTATATAGAACAACCAGAAGGATTCATTTTGGGGAATGACGAGAAACTTGTTTGTAGACTTAAAAAGGCTCTATATGGTCTCAAACAAGCTCCAAGGGCATGGTACTATCGTCTTGACAAATATCTTCATCAACAGGGGTTTTCAAAGGGGTCTGCTGATAACAACTTATACACAAAAACTGAAAATGATAAACTATTGATTGTTGTTGTATATGTTGATGATATCATTTTTGGAAGTAATGAAAAGTCTATGAGTCCAAAATTTGCTTCTGAGATGCTGCAAGAATTTGAAATGTCTTTACTTGGGGAACTAACATTCTTTCTTGGCTTGCAAGTGCAACAAGCAACATATGGCATATTCTTATCACAAGAAAAATATCTTAAGCAAATTCTGAAGAAGTATGGCATGGAAGAGTGCAAACCTGTAAGTACACCAATGATAACCGAATGTAATCTCAGTTCTCATGATGATTCTCCCACGGTGAATCAACCAGAATACAGATCTATGATAGGAAGTCTACTTTATCTCACTGGGACTAGACTAGACATTATGCATGCAGTTGGGATTGTGGGACGATTCCAAGCTAATCCAAAAGAGTCTCACCTACAGGATGTCAAAATAATATTCAAATATTTGCAAGGAACTCAAGACTTTGGACTATGGTATCCAAAGAATGCTGATCTCACTCTTCATGCTTACACCGATGAAGATTGGGCTGGAAATGTTAATGATTGGAAAAGCACTAGTGGTGGTGCATTATATATGGGGCCCCGGTTAGTATCTTGGTTCAGCAAGAAGCAAAGCTCTATTGCGTTATCTACAGCAGACGCAGAGTATGTGGCTGCAGCATCATGTTGCACTCAACTTCTTTGGATGATGCAAACCTTACAAGACATTCAAATCAAATTTTCACCTCCTATCTCCATTATGTGTGATAATACAAGTGCCATCATTATCTCAAAGAATCCTGTTATGCATTCCAAGACCAAGAAAATTCCCATCAAGTATCACTTCTTACGTGAACAAGTCCTTGAACAAAAGGTGAAGTTGGAGTATGTTCCCTCCAAAGAACAAGTTGCTGATATATTTACCAAACCTCTACCCAGGGAAGTGTTCGAATATCTCAGACAAAATATGGGAGTAGTCTCTGCCATGCAAAAGATCAGATCTACTTAAATACATAAGATTAAATTGGATATGCGAATTTCCTACAGGACAACCGCATATATACGCAAGTTTATACACAGAAAACCACGTATGGGTATCTGCTGAAAATTTTTTCTGGGTCAGCATTCTTCAGCACAGCCGCAGTGCTAATGGGTATCTCTAGATGCACAGGTTAAGGGGGAGCATTGGTCACGTGGAAAGGATGCATTGTTGGCATTCTAATTATTTGTTGTAGTCTGATCTCATGCTTGAGAATTTTTTGTATAAGTCATTTATGTTATTTCATTGAATATTATGTTTGAAGATGCAGCATGATCTCAGGGGGAGCATGGTATTGTCGATATAAAGGATCTTGATCTACCCTTTGCCCTTGATGTCAAAGTGGGAGAATGTTGCTTGCTGAATGTATTTATAGTCATGGTTGCCATCAAGTCCAAAGGGGGAGATTGTTGGCAATATGTTTCTTGTCTCCTATTATATGATTGTCCTTGATGGAAACTCTCTGACAAAGGATGAAGATAATCACTGTATGAAGAACTCAGAAAACCATCAGTAGTTCTATTCAAGTAGAATATAAGACTGAATTTACATTAATCGAAGCTCTGTATTTAATGGGAGAATCGATGTGAATATGGACGTATGATTCACTGAAGTTTAACCTTGGGTGGAGAATACAGAGAATATTTGGGTATTGATTGGTTCAATTCTCGTGTGGAATGCTCTGAAACTCTGTGTGAAGCCCTGTTGGGAGAGTGAGCCACAGACGTGTTCTGTGTGTGCAGGGCACATTAGCTATGTTGGTCAAAGTAATAGTGCATTTCGCATGTGTTAGACAATACAAAGAAGGGTGTCCCTGTTGAATGCAAGAGAATCAAGTCGAATAGTCCATAAGGATTTCATTGGAACTATATAACAGTATTGTGGTTATATGAACTGTATTGTGGTTATATGAACTGATAACGCAGAAAGACGAATTGGCGAAAGTACGCAGATGGAACCTGGAGTAGAGGAGCAGAACCTTGCGGATGAACAGTGAATGCAGTTTAAGGTTGGAAGCAGTTTTTATCGCACCACCTTTGCAGCAAAAGTGGTATTTGTGAATCAGGAGCGATTCCATAGAACAATCGACACATGGCGTTGGACAAAGTTCCAAAACTGCCATCACTGCGTGCCATCGCATGTTAATGATCGACCAAGGAGGCCGCGTGATATTTTTGAGCACCGTCGATCTGGAGGGGAGCCATCGGACGGCGGTCGTATGAGGAAGATGCGCGATGGTTAACCAAAGTATGGCGCGGGAATTTGATTGGACTGTTGATCATATATGTGGGGCCCAGAGTCAAAGGTTTATTAACAGGCGTGAATAAAGTTATGACCAGCGCCGGACCTTGGTAAATTTTTATTAACCTTGGCTATAATATTACATGGCAAAGATAAAGATTACCTTTGGGTCGATTCGTGCTGTATGCATTAGTGTGTATGGAAGAGCGTAGGTTGGGGTTCCAATTTGGATTGGTTCGCCTTTTAATACGTGGGTTGTTATTTTTGTATGCCTTAGGGAGGTCATTACTAAAGGAGAAATTTGGATTAATATCTCAATCTCAGATTGAGATATTAAAAAGCCTTAGATTAATTATCTAATTTCCTGACCAAGAAAATAGAACAATGAGAAGTTGTTTGGGGCTTGGGTAGACCCCACTGGATTATCTATTTGATCCCATCCAGGAATACCATCAGCGGTTGGGTGGTTTTGACTCATGGTATTAATAAAGGCTAAAACTATATAAGGAGAAGAGGATTATAATACAACGTGTGCATGTGAAGGGGTTGTTAATGAATAAATCTCTTTAAGAGATATCTGCATGATTGAACTCTGTTTCTGATAAATCTGAATCTATGATGCACCTATGGATATGATGAAGGTTCAAGATCTCTAGATCTAGAAATAATGAATCTCTAGGAAGATCTGCAAAAGAAATAATGAAGACCTGGCGCAAGTCTAATGAAGAAATTGAAGAAAGTTGGTGGATCTGAGGGTTGAAGCCTTCAGTATGAAAGTGGAAGCTTTCTGCCAGTACAAGCTGGTGTTAAATCAGGGGGTTGAAGCTCCCTTCCAGGAAAGGTTGGTAAACAAGATCAGGGGGTTGGAGCTCCTGTTGAGCCTCAAAATTGTGCTTTCTTTCATCTCATTTTACCTCATTTTCCCTTGTCCATTGCTATCCTAGACCCAATTGATCAATGAATATGGTTAAAATTACTTTTAGAATGATTTACATGACTGACTTGCTAAGTTTTGTGATTTTTGCCATTGTAAAGCATTTTGACCGGAACTAGCTGCAGAATGCAGACATTCCGTAGCTAACCGGCGATTCTGCAGCTGTCTTCACGTTTGGGTATGTTCTAGGTGGCCTCTCAAGAAAAACCGCATATGGGCATACTCCACGTCATGTCTACATGGTTCGTTGCTCATCATGGAGGAAGAAACGAATTCTGGGTACGGTTTTGGAACGTGGGAACACATTTAGGAAAGCAGACTTCTATTAGGACTGTCTCAGTCCAGATGTCTTTTTCCTCTTCACGCAGCCACTTCAAGAGTCCTAATGTGATTCCGATAAGGAAAGATAGTGTTCCTGAATTGTTGCAAGTCTTGTTATGTGCATTTGCTATATAAACACTTGGGAAACCGAGATTTGATGTTAGATTTTATGCTATATTTTATTTAGATTCTGTGCTACATTTCTGAAGACGCAGAGTGTTATGTTCAAGTTATTTCATCTTTAATGAAGCAGACAGAGTTGTTTTGAAGGCGTTGATTTAATTTGGAGTTGAATTCCGTCAGGTGGTAGAGGGCCCCTGCCTCTTGCATGGATTTATTTGCGTAAATTAGATAAGTATTCTAGCTGCCATTACGTTTTAGAAGTTGAATTCGTAGTTGTTTTTATTAGCTACTGTAGTTATACTCATTCTAACTCTTCCACAAGAAGAAGCTCTTCCAATAAATTATAATGATGAATGGGAAATGGCTATAGTATTGTAGGATTTGAAGTTGAATTCGTAGTTGTTTTAATTAGCTACTGTAGTTATACTCATTCTAACTCTTCCACAAGAAGAAGCTCTTCCAAAAGATTATAATGATGAATGGGGAATGGCTATAGTACTGTAGAATTTAGTTGTAGTTTTTGTTGTTCATCATCACAGTTACACTTGTTCCAATCACTCTTCCACAAGAAGAAACTCTTCCAACAAATTCTTAAAGAGTCCAAGACATGACCATGATAATGAATGATTTAGTTGTGTGTTTGTACTAAGTATCATCTCTGTTCTTGCTCTTAAACGCTTGCCCAAAACATCATAATGACGAGTAGGATATGGATATGATATTTTAGTTTTTCATTGCTTTCAGTCCTTTATATTTTCATTTGCACTCAATTACACAGTCAGAATTGTTCTAGCTCTTCCAAAAGAAGGAATTCTTCCAAAATATCAAAAATGATGGACAAACAGACTGTATAATTTCATAGAATAATGCATGATAGTATAGTTAGGATGCTCCGGAGTTTAATTGCACTTAACTCATGTTCAGTTACTTTGTTTTGAGTTTGATGATGACTTGTAGTTCAGCATTGTTTTAGATTAGTGGCATCTTAAGTTCATTCTTAGATTAACTCATTGCACTTGCACTTCACATTCAGATTGTCATCCACTACACATTAGATTAACTTCAGTTGTTAAGATTAATAAAGCAGCCTTCATTATTTACAAACATCTTCTTGTTCTAAAATCTACAATTGATCCATAACCATATGAACAGAAGACAACATCATTTTAAGGCCTGAAGTATCTCTTCAATTTCCTTATCATTTCATAAACAGAACCCTCCTTCAAAAGACTACTTTGAAAAGAAATCAATAACTTTTGAGAAAAGTTTTGTGACATTCAATTAATTTGCAGAGTAGAGTTAGGAATTAGTCCTAGAACAGAAAATATTAGGATGATATCAATGTTTTTCCTCCAAATCTGTTTCAAATCTTTAATCAAGGACAAAATGTTGTATCATTGTAGGATTAGTTGTTTAACTATTTAGTTAGAAGATTTGCATACTTAGTGATCATTTCTTAAGTTTAGTTTGTGTTTTGAATCATTTGCTTAAAAGTCATTATCAAGCTTTGTTTTTACTTAGTCATAGTTTAGATTTAATTCTGCTTCAGTGTTTCCAATTGCATTTGCCATTTGTCATTCCATCAATTAGTCTTAACTCTGTTTTTAATCACCAACTCCTTTCCATTGGCTTTCTAGGCATTTTTTCTGCAAACATAAAATCACCAAAAGACCAAAACATCCTAAATCATCACAAAAGACCAAAAACATCACAAAACACTACACACAATGCATTAGGAAACAAGCACCTAGGTACATACAGTACACTTCACTTCAGCATTTTACCAACCCTGGTTGACAATTAAATGAGCTCAATTTAGGAGACTAGATTGAGACCAAACATTTTGGCGCCATTGCCGGGGAAGTGAAAACTAGGTAACCTTTGTTTCTTAGCATCCAAAAAAAAATTTATGCGTAGGGAGAGAGATTCAAGGGGAAGATTTATAAGCAGCAGAGGCAGAAGTTTGATTTCTAGAACACCACTTGTTTCATCTAGATCCAGATCTAGTACACCTTCAACTCAAACCAATCTTCCATCCTTTACTGATCCTGGACTTCTAGAAGATCTAAGGTCAACTATTCCATTAGAGAAACCTTCCACTTCATCCACTGAAACTGCCATAGAAGAAGATCTAAAGACTCCTAGTAGGGATACAAACCTTTCCACTTCCACAGGGGATTCAACCATGGCAGAAGAAGGGGGAGGAGGAGTTTTTAATGGAGAAAACACACTATTTGGAGGTAGAGGTAGAGGTAGAGGAGAAGGAGGTAGAGGAGAAGGAGGTAGAGGTGTAAATGGAGGAAGAGGTAGAATAGGAAGCTCTTTTGGGTTCCCTATACTTGATGAAGAAACCAATACAACCATGAAAAACATTTCACCCTCTGTCCTTCCAAACTTCTATGGACTTAAAACTGAAGATCCTGAAACTTTCTTATTCGAATTTGAAGTGTTGTGTAGGACTTATGACTACCTACAAGATGCTCAAAAATTGAAATTATTTCCTTCAACTTTGAAGGGAGCAGCATTGAAGTGGTTTATGAGCCTAATCAGTAGTTCTATTAGAACATGGGAAGATATGAAACAAGCATTTCTAGAGAGATACTTGGATTATTGTATGCCGGTTAATCATAAGGAAGAAGTTTTCAAGATGTTACAAAAAGAAGATGAAAACTTAGAAGATTTGTTGGAAAGATTTAAATACAACATCAAAAGGGCAAAAATGGAAAATCTAGATCAAGACACCTTAAAAGCTCTTTTGTTGAAAACAATTAGGGATGAATGGTTGGATATCCTTAACATTATGGGAAAAGGGGATATATCACAACTCACATTACCTGAAATATCTGAGTTATGTATCAACCTTTCCAGAGGGAAATCTAAAACTGTCAAAGGTCCAAGAGATCCCGCTCTTGCAAGGGCAAGTAAATCTGCTTCTGGGACAGTAAGTAGATCAGAAATTGGACACATGCTTGATGATTTTAAATCTGACATCTTAGGGAGTCTTAGTGAACAAATAGACACCCTCAAGATACAAAACAAGAAAAAGGCTGAATCTGATGCCTTGGCAATATTTTGTCCCAAATGTAGAAAGAAACATGCCTTGAGAGAGTGTCCTTTAGATGTAAAAGTTGTAGAAACCTGTGTCATTTGTTCTGAGAAACATGAGACCAAGAATTGTCCTTCTCTTCCTGGTCTCAAGGCTGTTTTTCAGGAAGAAACTCCTACAGATTCCACAGAGTCTCTTAACTTTTTATCTAGAAGACCTTGGCAGGGACCTCAGACACAAGGATTCCATGATCAAATGTATAATCAACCTTCACCTTGGAATTCTTGGCAGCAACCTTGGCCCCAATTTCAAAATCAATCTCAATCTTGGGCACAAGGAACACAAAGTCCCTATGGAAGATACTCTCCATACTATTAGTATCCACCATCCTATCCACCATATCCACATTTTTATCCTCAAAATCCTCAACAAAATTTTCCTCAAAATCTTCCACAAAATTTTCAACAAAATCCTCAACAACATCATCAGAACCAACCACATCAAAATCAACCACTTCCATTACCATTCCCTCAAAAATCCAATCAATTGCCAGCTCATCCCATACCAAACCCCAATAATAAGAACCCTCAGAATACATACATGATAGAAGGACAACAATTTCCAACTTATTTAATTACTCCTCTAGACCTTAGTGATGTTCAACTTAGGTCTGGAAGGATACTTGAGAAGAGGAAACCTTCTGTGATCATACAAGAACAAGATAATTCTGAGGAAGACTCCCTACGGGTTAATAAAAGTCTTGAGAAAGATACATCCTTTCAAGACCAAAACATTGAAAAACTAAAACAAAAAGATCCAATAAATCCAACTCCTGTATTAGAGCAACCATCCACATCTACTTCTATACCTCCCTTTCCGGAAAGATTACAAATTGATAGAGGTGTAGAGAAACAAATCATGGTGCCTAATTATGATTTCTTAGATGAATTGAGAAATGTTTGCATTAAAATTCCATTATTGCAAGCCATTAAGGAAATCCCAATTTTAGCCAAAACAATAAAGGAGTTGAGTATGAAGACAACAAGAAAAAGAATAAGAGAAACCAAGAAAATTCAACTGGTAGGACAAATAGCAGACATTATGATGGGCAAGATTACTATTCCAAAGTATCTTGACCCAGGAAATCCAGTTGTCAAAATTCACATCAATGGAATTGAAATTCAAAACACACTCATTGACTTAGGAGCGGCAATAAATATCATGAGTAGACAAATCATGGACAAACTGAAACTTCCTAATCTTCTCTTTACACCCACACTATTACAATTAGCAGATAGATCTGTGATCAGACCAGATGGGGTAATAGAAGACATTCCAGTGTCCCTAGATTCTTGGGAATACCCTGTGGATTTCATGATCCTAACTCCCAAGAATAATCTAGGAGGCCATCCTGTTATATTAGGAAGACCTTGGTTGGCTACAGCTGATGCTTTTATTAGTTGTAGGTCCGGTGATATGTATATTTCTGATGGTAGTTCAACTAAGAAATTCAATTTATATCCTCCAGCTAGGACAATTACAGATCTAGATGACACTCAATGGATAGAGGATGAAGAAGATTTACAACCACTCTTCACAATTTCAGAAATTAGTGAAGATAATCAAATTCTGAATACTCTAGAAAAATTTGAATCCTCTCTAAAACACAAACATGAATCATTTCAAGAGGAATCCAATATTGAGTTTTTGTCATCTAGGCAGATGTCTCTTCATTCTATGGACAAATTTGGCAGCTCTACAAGTGAAATTTTTCCAGGCAAAACTTTGAATATAAACAAGAACCTAGAAAAATCTCAACAAGAAGAGTTAGTCAAAGTATTACAGAGACATTCTTCTGCATATGCATGGGAATACACTGACATGAAAGGGATAAATCCCAAGACTTGTACTCATCACATCTATATAGAGGCAAATTGCAAACCAATCAGACAGCCTCAAAGACGGATGAATCCAAATCTTAGGGAAATTGTCAAGGACGAATTGCAAAAATTGTTAAACGTTAATTTCATCTATCCTATTTCAGATAGTCAGTGGGTTTCTCCTTTGGTAATTGTACCAAAGAAAAATGGAAAATGGAGGGTGTGTGTTGACTACCGAGAACTAAATAAAGCTACTCTTAAAGACCATTTTCCCTTACCTTTCATAGATCAAGTATTAGATACATTAGCTGACAAAAAGTACTTTTCATTCCTAGATGGGTTTAGTGGTTACAATAAAATCCAAGTAGCACTTGAAGACCAAGACAAAACCACATTCACCTGTCCTTGGGGTACCTATGCCTACCGAGTATTGCCATTTGGATTATGCAATGCACCTGCAACATTCCAAAGGGCAGTATTAGGAATTTTTTCGGATCTAATACATGATTGTGTAGAGGTGTACATGGATGACTTCACAATTTATGGGAATACATTTGAAGAGGCTTTAGAAAACTTGGAAAAAGTCTTAAAAAGATGTCAAGAAGCAAACCTTTCACTTAGTCATGAAAAATGTTTTATGATGTTCACTGAAGGTATTGTTTTAGGGCACCATATTTCAGGGGATGGAATTAGAGTTGATGAGGCAAAATTTGAAGTCATTTATAACCTATCCATTCCAAGTTGTCAAAGAGATGTTAGAAGTTTTCTAGGATTTACAGGGTATTATCGGAGATTTATAGAAAACTTCACCAAAATAGCATCTCCACTCTTCAAATTACTCACCAAAGATTGTGAATTCAAGTGGACTTCTGATTGCCAGTTAGCTTTTGAAACCCTGAAAACCAAAATTTCTGAAGCATCTATATTAAGGGGACCTAACTGGAAGTTACCTTTTCATATCTCGACAGATGCTTCCGATACAGCTCTAGGAGCAGTATTGGGACAAAAAGATTTAATTCCCTATGCCATCTATTATATCAGTAAAAATTTGACTCCTGCAGAGTTAAACTATACTATAACTGAAAAAGAGTTTTTAGCTGTTGTTCATGCAAAAAACAAATTTAGACACTATATAACAGGCTATGAAACTTTTGTTCACACTGATCATTCTGCAATTAGATACTTAATGAAAAAATCAATCACTAATGGCAGAGTTATAAGATGGTTGTTACTATTGCAAGAATTCAACATTACTATTCTAGATAGGCCTGGAAAACAAAACACTGTGGTTGATTTCCTGTCTAGAATCCAAAATATCAAAGATGACACTCCGGTTGAAGATCAATTTTCTGATGAATATCTTTTTGCAATCTCTACTCAAACTCCATGGTTTGCTGATATTGCCAATTATTTAGTTTCAGGAAAATTTCCTTCAATTATGAATGCAAGGGATAAAAGAAAAATCATTAATGATAGTGCAAATTATTCATGGGTCGCTAATGATTTGTACAAGACAGGTCCATATTTGATCATAAGAAGGTGTGTTCGTGAAGATGAAATGCCTGAGATTCTCAAGGCATGTCATGATGAGCCTTGTGGCGGACACTTTGCAGATAAGAGGACAACCTATAAGATCCTTAATTTAGGATATTATTGGCCATCCTTGTTTAAAGATGCTAAGGAGTATGTCAAAAGGTGTGACAGTTTCCAAAGGGTAGGGAAACCTTCTCCTTCAGGTGAGATGCCATTACAACCTCAGGTACACATTGAACCTTTTGAAAAATGGGCTTTGGATTTTGTAGGAGCTATTAGTCCTCTATCAAGACAAAAGAAATATATATTAGTTTGCACTAATTATGTTACTAAATGGGTAGAAGCTAAACCATTACTTGTTGCTAATGAATCATATGTAGTTACTTTTCTTTTTGAGGATATTTTTACTCGTTTTGGTGTCCCAAGGGAAATTGTTACAGATCAAGGAGCTCAATTTACATCAAGGCTAGTGGAGCAAATAATGGAGAAGTACAAAATCAGACATAGAAAAACAACTCCTTATCATCCACAAGCAAATGGTCAAGTGGAATCTACCAATAAAGTCATTGAAGGAATCCTAACAAAGACTGTTCATTTACATAGAAGAGATTGGGTAGATAGGCTTCCTGAAGCCTTGTGGGCCTATAGAACCACATGGAGAAACACAACAGGCCATACTCCTTATGAGCTTGTTTATGGAAAGCAAGTTTTGTTTCCCATAGAGTTCCAAATTCAAACCTTCAAGATGGAAGTTCAGCTAGGACTTGATTTAACGGAGGCACAGAAGCATAGACTGGAGCAAATTAATGAATTGGATGAGATCAGACAAGATGCAGTTCAGAAAACAAGTCTAGTCCAACAACAAAGGGCTAGATGGCATGACAAGTACATCAAAGAGAAGAAATTCAAAGAGGGTGACTGGGCTCTCTTGTTTGATTCAAAATTCAAGGATTTTCAAGGGAAATTTCAGACACATTGGCTTGGGCCATATGAAATTGTTCGAATTTTTGATAATGGGGCAGTAAAAATCAGAACTATAGATGAAGAAGAGGTCACTTTTCTTGTGAATGGTCATCGATTGAAGTTATATCATAAACCACTCTCAAGAGAAGATTTTGTCAAGAAGTTCCAAGAAAGCAATGATGTGAAGTTAATGAAGAAGAGTTTCTCTTCTTCATCAACTTGATTAAATTTTCTGAAGTATTTCACTTAAAAAAAAATAAAAAAAAAAAAATAAAAAAAAAAATAAAGGTATAAACATGAAAACCAATCATTTATTGGCATGTTTATACAGAAAATATAGGGTGAAAATCAGAGTCTCTCTGACACTCTAACTTTTCCCATTTTTGTTTTTACAAGCAGCTATTATAAAATCATAAGTTCAGATCCATAGTGCTTATGATTCATCTCATTTCATTTCACTCCATTCACTTATCCATCCATACTCCATTTCATTCATTCATTCATGTAATACTCCATTCCACACTTCATTCATCTCATTCCATACTCCATCCATCTCATTTTCATGACAAAATTCAAAATTTGATGTCTTGCTGTAAATGAATAAAACATGTCATGAATTGCAGTGCAGTGCTTATGTTCTTTCACTCCATTTCATAAACTGAATCCATTCCATTTCATCATCCACTTCATACATATCATAATCCATCATCCATACCATATAAAATTTCACCCATATTCCAAAAACACTCCATTTTATGATTAAAATGCTCTACAGGAACATTCTGCAGCTCAACAGACATTCTGCAGCTGATCAGCCTTTCTGCAGCCAGACAGTCCTTCCGTAGCTACAAATCCTGAAGGCATCAATCAGCAGACATTAGAATTGCAACAAAATGACCCAGTGTGTCCATAAATCAAAAGCATCAAAGAAAGATTATGAAGACTCCTCCAAAGGTGAACAAGAAGACAAAGACTACAAAAATCAAAATGAAAGCAGAGGTAACAAGTTTAAATTATAATGACATTTCATAAAAGTTTAGCATAGTTTTAGTTATGGATTGTTAGAAAAGGTTGTTTTAATTATTTTTATTGATCAAGACCAATAAACCCTCCATAGACTTTGGATTAAAATCTTCCATTTCAAATTTCATGCCCGATATCATTTAAGCGGTTAAAATGGTCGAGGTATTTGAATTCTTCACGTCTCTTAACCAAATCATTCAATGATGACTCTCTTTGCCGTTGTAAAAATCTCCGTCGTCTCTTCAATCATTAATTCATTCCCTCCACCTCACTCCACTACTTCATTCCGTGACCACTGCCATCACTCCATTCTGTAGCCGGCATTTCATTCTGTAGACAGAGATATTATTATCACTGATAGTAGAGCAAAAAGGATATCATTTTGAATAGCATTGAGCATTATCATTGTAAACGCAGAGCAGAGCAGAAGGGTAAATTTGGAGGCATAGCAGCGTGAGAATTTGAAGCCATTTGATTCCGTGGGAAGACAAAGTATCACTGTGGGCAGAGATAGAGCATTATCACTGTAAACGCAGAGGTATAGCAATATGGAGTTTGAAGTCTTTCGTCACTAGAAGACAGAGGTATTGCAGTGTTGAATTTGAAACCATTTGCTACCAAAAGACAGAGGTATTGCAGTGAAGAAGTTGAAGCCATTTGTGACCAAGAGACAGAGATATAGCAGTATGTGAATTTAAAATCATTTTCCACCGAGAAAAAGAGGCATAGTAGTGTGGGAAATTTGAAGTCATTTGTCACTGTCAAACAAAGGCATATCAGTCCAAAGTTCAATTGTCAACAGAGGTATATCCTTCCGAAATTTGAAGACATTTGTCATTATCAATCAGAGGTATGTCATTCTGAAGTTTGAAGCTATTTTCATTTAGAACTTGAAGTCATTTCAATTCGAAGGTGAAAGCTATTATTTTTGTGGGTAGAAGAGTGTTAATTTGAACATTGAAGAAGCAATCATGGGTTTCATTGTAAGAACATAACCAGTGGGTTCAAAATACTTAGAAGGCTACCCTCAATGCAAAGAAATGTTACAACAGATAGGATGGCTTCAATTTTTGGAGAAATTTAATGGCTTCCACAAGGAAGTCACTAAAACATTTGCAAGATCATTTCAAGGAACCGAAGTTGAAGTAGGAGATGTCAAATTTACTGTCACTGAAGTTTTCATTGCAGAGGCTACAGGATTGCTCAGAACTGGAGAGAGATGGTTCAAAAATAGAGAATTCCACAATGAATCCTGGAAACAAATTTTAAAATCACCAGGTATGGATGTTACTGTATTTAAGAAAGGAATTCCCAGTTCTGCATTGAAAAACAAATGGAGAAACATACTACTTCTTCTGCAAAAAATTATTACATGTGAGGGTAGATATGGAACATTTTATGTCTACCACATTAGACTAATGATGCATTTTCTGGGGGAAGACTTAAACCTACCATATTTCTTACTTCAAAGTCTGAAAAAGATGGCTGCCTGTGTTCAAAGAAGGGTTCAATTTTTAGAGACAACCCTATATCATCATGGTTTGGTTAAAATTTTGATTGAGCATCATTTGGCCAAAACAAATGATACATGGGACAATTTCTTAATAAGAAATCATTTTGAAGAGCCAAAAGAACCATCACCTGAACCACAGCCTACAAGAAAAAGTAGAAAATGGAGGGCTTCAAAAGTTGAAATTGACAAAACAATCCAAGAGAGCAGTGAGGAAATCATTTTAGAGAAGTTGACTCAAATCAAGAGGCAACTTAAGAAAGAGAAGGTAATCAAGAAATCTGCCACAGAGAAAGGAGAGGGATCCTCTCAGCCTAGAAGAAGCCACAGACTAAAGGGAAAACTAAAGAAAACTCAAATCAAACAAACAGGGGTGATTGATATAGAAGATGAGGAAACATCCATTGAAGAAGATGTTGAAGAAGAATTTTATGAAGGAACCCCTGAAATTGACCCTGCTCAACAAGAAATTTATGAATATGTGGAAACTTTGGAGAGGAGAGCTTCAGAAAGCAGAGAGAGAACCCCCAGTCCTCCACTGTCTGAAATAGATGTATTAAGAAGGGATATGTATGAGTTGGAATTACTGAATAGACACATCAAAAATGAGAATCAAATTCTCAAGGATCAAGTCAAGCTCAAAACTGATATGAACTCAACCTTATCCCTACATATAGACAAAGTGGAGAAGACCAATGAAAAATTGAAGAAAAGGAACAAGAAGCTAATCAGAGCACTCACCAACCTAAGGTTCAAACTTGTTATCAGAAAACCCAGAAGATCTCTAGCTTCCAGACAAAGGAGAAGGAGAGGATTAGATGTTCTTACAGAAGCCTCTGAGTTCATAGGATAATTTTCATGAGGACATGCAAAGAGACAGCAGTGGGGGTATGTTGAGCCTCAAAATTGTGCTTTCTTTCATCTCATTTTACCTCATTTTCCCTTGTCCATTGCTGTCCTAGACCCAATTGATCAATGAATATGGTTAAAATTACTTTTAGAATGATTTACATGACTGACTTGCTAAGTTTTGTGATTTTTTCCATTGTAAAGCATTTTGACCAGAACTAGCTGCAGAATGCAGACAATCCGTAGCTAACCGGCGATTCTGCAGCTGTCTTCACGTTTGGGTATGTTCCAGGTGGCCTCTTGAGAAAAACCACATATGGGCATAATCCACGTCATGTCTACATGGTTCGTTGCTCATCATGGAGGAAGAAATGAATTCTGGGTATGGTTTTGGAACGTGGGAACACATTTAGGAAAGCAGACTTCTATTAGGACTGTCTCAGTCCAGATGTCTTTTTCCTCTTCACGCAGCCACTTCAAGAGTCCTAGTGTGATTCCGATAAGGAAAGACAGTGTTCCTGAATTGTTGCAAGTCTTGTTATGTGCATTTGCTATATAAACACTTGAGAAACCGAGATTTGATGTTAGATTTTATGCTAGATTTTATTTAGATTCTGTGCTACATTTCTGAAGACACAGAGTGTTATGTTCAAGTTATTTCATCTTTAATGAAGCAGACAGAGTTGTTTTGAAGGCGTTGATTTAATTTGGAGTTGAATTCCGTCAGGTGGTAGAGGGCCCCTGCCTCTTGCATGGATTTATTTGCGTAAATTAGATAAGTATTCTAGCTGCCATTACGTTTTAGAAGTTGAATTCGTAGTTGTTTTTATTAGCTACTGTAGTTATACTCATTCTAACTCTTCCACAAGAAGAAGCTCTTCCAATAAATTATAATGATGAATGGGAAATGGCTATAGTATTGTAGGATTTGAAGTTGAATTCGTAGTTGTTTTAATTAGCTACTGTAGTTATACCCATTCTAACTCTTCCACAAGAAGAGGCTCTTCCAAAAGATTATAATGATGAATGGGAAATGGCTATAGTACTATAGGATTTAGTTGTAGTTTTTGTTGTTCATCATCACAGTTGCACTTGTTCCAATCACTCTTCCACAAGAAGAAAATCTTCCAACAAATTCTTAAAGAGTCCAAGACATGACCGTGATAATGAATGATTTAGTTGTGTGTTTGTACTAAGTATCATCTCTGTTCTTGCTCTTAAACGCTTGCCCAAAACATCATAATGACGAGTAGGATATGGATATGATATCTTAGTTTTTCATTTGCTTTTAGTCCTTTATATTTGCATTTGCATCCAATTACACAGTCAGAATTGTTCTAACTCTTCCAAAAGAAGGAACTCTTCCAAAATATCAATAATGATGGACAAAAAGATTGTGTAATTTCATAGAATAATGCATGGTAGCTTAGTTAGAATTCTCCGGAGTTTAATTGCACTTAACTCATGTTCAGTTACTTTGTTTCAAGTTTGATGATGACTTATAGTTCAGCATTGTTTTAGATTAGTGGCATCTTAAGTTCATTCTTAGATTAACTCATTGCACTTGCACTTCATATTCAAATTGTCATACATTGCACAATAGATTAACTTCAGTTGTTAAGATTAATAAAGCAGCCTTCATTATTTACAAACATCTTCTTGTTCTAAAATCTACAATTGATCCATAACCATATGAACAGAAGACAACATCATTTTAAGGCCTGAAGTATCTCTGCAATTTCCTTATCATTTCATAAACAGAACCCTCCTTCAAAAGACAACTTTGAAAAGAAATCAATAACTTTTGAGCAAGGTTTTGTGACATTCAATTAATTTGCAGAGTAGAGTTAGGAATTAGTCCTAGAACAGAAAATCTTAGGATGATATCAATGTTTTTCCTCCAAATCTGTTTCAAATCTTTAATCAAGGACAAAATGTTGTATCATTGTAGGATTAGTTGTTTAACTATTTAGTTAGAATATTTGCATACTTAGTGATCATTTCTTAAGTTTAGTTTGTGTTTTGAATCATTTGCTTAAAAGTCATTATCAAGCTTTGTTTTTACTTAGTCATAGTTTAGATTTAATTCTGCTTCATTGTTTCCAATTTCATTTGCCATTTGTCATTCCATCAATTAGTCTTAACTCTGTTTTTAATCACCAACTCCTTTCCATTGGCTTTCTAGGCATTTTTTCTGCAAACATAGAATCACCAAAAGACCAAAACATCCTAAATCATCAAAAAAGACCAAAAACATCACAAAACACTACACACAACGCATTAGGAAACAAGCACGTAGGTACATATAGTACACTTCACTTCAGCAGTTTACCAACCCTGGTTGACAATTAAATGAGCTCAATTTAGGAGACTAGATTGAGACCAAACAGCTCCCTTCCAGTAGTGACTGAAGAACGAGAGAAGGTGGTAGCCTTCTAAAGGTGGGTGCCTGCGTTCTGGTATAAGTCTGCGCCAGTAAAAAATTGTAAGAAGTTTTATTTATAATAAATATTGAAGACAGAGACGACAACAGTGGTGGTTTTCTCCCAAATTGGGTTTCCACCTTAAATACTGGTGTTCATGTGTGTTGCTTATGTGTGATGGTTTATTCTGTTATTACTGCACATGCTTACTGTTTACTAAACTTCTGATGAATGAATGATGTAATGAACTAAGTAAAGAATTAAATGCATAATAAGATCTCTAGACATATAGGATATCTGCGTATGGTTTTAAGAAAAACAAAAGAGGTAAAAAGTTTTCAGTCAGCTCTAAATACTTATTCACCCCCCCCTCTCAGTATTTTTCTCAACAATTTTAAGAGTATGTAGATCATTAAATGCAACAACAATATCCTTACCATGTGCTAAGAGAAATATCATGATAGGATCCATAAACAAATACTCCATAAGGATATGACATAATATCATGAAGAGAAATGAATCATTTTCCGTATGAGGATCCTTCCTCATGTACTTGGAAATCCAAGCCAAGAAGAACCTAACACAACAATAGATGTCTCCATCCATACTCCATCTGTCTCACCTCCTACTTGTCCATCAAGTGCACCAAGAGTGGAATGATCCTGGGAACACTCCATCCATAAGTTCATGCTCCAAAGTGACAACGTTGTTGGCCTATGCAAATAGGCTCCTGCCAATACATAGCTCCTTTCTTTGACATTTTCATTGTCAAAGAAATTTTCCATAATGTTGCTACAAACAAGAAGTTCCTTTCAGAGTGGAAGTACTTCCATATCATCCAAGGTTAAGGAGATAATGCCATCTACTCCTCCTGCAACATCATGCAATGTGTGAGAGAAACTCTGCTCTTGCTCTCCCAAGAACATCCAAAGAAACAAAAGATTTTGCTACTTCCCCATACCTCCATCATATAAATCATGTAGTGAAAACATGGTGATTGATATGAAGAAAGTCATATCAACACAATGTGATCATACTCCTTGCTGCTTAATGATGCAAGTATCCTGCCACACATCTTTCCTCCACATACCCTTAGAAAGAGGATGATGGCCAAACTCTTTCAAAAGTAACCAGCACATCCAAGCCTCCTACTGCCCGATATCATAAATTTTCAATTAGCTCACCAAATTATTGCTCTCCATCCATATCCACTCAATCAATTGTGGATGTATCCTTTCATCCTTAATCTTGGTACTCCTCCCATGAGGGCTTCCATCTTCCCAAATCAAATTTTTGTCTTTTCATTTCATGGGATATTGAAATGAAATCTTCCCAAGGATCAATTTGATCCCATAAGGACCCAAATAGGTGGTAGACAAAAACCTCCCATCATGATGTGTAGGGCTCAAGGAGTGTCCAACACAAGCATGAGAGATGTTATCCATCCTAATATGTCCTCCATCATCTATCTGCTCCCCCTTGAATCCATAAAGATCCAAGTGTGAGAAGGGAAGAACCTCCTCAAACTGTTGAAGAACTCTACACTTCATGAAATGTTGAAGTGCACCTTTCATGGGATCTCTTGATGAGACCTCATCCTCATGCATGGTCTTCCAAAACCAGTGGGATCTTGGATCTACTACAAGTATAAGTCTGTCTTTGAGCTGTGGCATGTTCATTGAGAAAGTGTCATCTAGAGAGGAGAAAATGTTTCTCATCTCAAGATTTCTACCCCTTGTCTCCATTGCTTCATGAATGAAGCTAACATTTGATCGCTCCCATGAGGAATGGGTCCCTCTTTCTTCACTTTTGCTCTTGGACAGTGCAGTGCAGCTTTGCTACTCTTGATTAGCAGTAAGTGATGATTCTGGGTCATGCAACAACAGGTTTCCACAACCCTCAAAGATTTTTGCTGCAAGAATAGAGGGTGGAAACTCAATAATACCTTGACAGGCTTTGGGAACATCTTGTATGGCTGCAAGAGTTCCTTCTTCTATAATATTGACCCCCTCAACTATAGGTGTTGAAGGCTATCCCTCCAAGGCTGTCATAGTGTTGGTAGAAATATCCTCAAGAGATAGTGAGGACATCTCTTCCTCAAATCTCTTGATCACCCTTTGAGTGAAATCTGCAAAAGAAGATACCTTTTCATGTCTCACATGGTGGAACCACCAATTACTTGCTTCACCCTTCAGGTGTAGTGCTACAATCTCCACTGCTTCTCTCTCTACCACTCGATGTAGTAGAAAAAATGCAACGAGTCTTCTTGCCCAAGCTTTGGCTGCAGATGTCCCATAAAAAGTAGACAATAGAAATCTATTTCCCTTGATTTCTCCCTTGCTGCAGGGTCTCCTCCCTTCCTTTAGTTGAATGAAATGTGGGAAGGCTAGAGTCTCTTTGAAGGCTTTAGGTTGAGGCTTGTACTCAACAAGGTACTTACTTAGGATCTGATGATCTAAGTATCCTCCATGCTTCTTATCTTCTACTTGGGATTTGTATTTTCTTCAATTTTCTGAAGTTTTCATCTGCTTTTGTATACCTAGAAAAAGTTGGCTTAATGACAAAAAAGTGTCTTATCTCATGCTGCAAACAAAATAAGTCCTCAAAACTCCTAAGTGAGACTTTTCCTGTTGGAGTGCCTAGGCCACCTGATTTTTCAACTTGCTCCTTTGCATATTCTCTAATATTTTTATTGTAATCCTCCTGAGGCATTAATTTTTCATTGATGACCAAAACATTAGGAAAACTTCTTTGCCTCAAATTCTCAAATTTGACCATAAACCTAGTTATGGAGATGTTCATATTCTCACATTTCTCCTCAAGCTACTTCATCAGGTCCTTTTCTTGGATTTTTCTTTCAATTTTTGACTTTCATGTGTATTTCAGACTCTCACTGGTTAGAAAACAAGAAACAAGGGTTTCTTGGGATTTTTCACTGGATAATTGGACTAAAAATCATTTGAAATCAAGCACATAGGTTCAGGTTATCTTCAGAGGATTTGTGGGCTTTAATTAGAGCTTTATATAGTCTTGGAAAACTAAATAAACTCAATATTTTCCAAAAAAAGGAGCGCAGTTTAAAATAGGTTTTTGTAAAAAATTGACAGGGTTTTGCCTGTTTTTGGTCCTTTTTTAATAGGCTTTCTTGGACAAATTTAATCTATGATTGTATTCATTTCTTTATTAATGTTCATTTAAACTGATATCAGGCTCGATTTCTTGAAAAATACCTGTTATACGTAGGTACGCATCTTCAAAAATGGCTCTGAGGCTTTATAACAGGTTCTGTGGTATCTTTCTGGTTTCTGGATCAATTTAGGGCTTCTTGGAAATATTTAACAGTAAATGCAGGCTTTTTTGGCCACGAAAATAGTATAAAAGTTTCTTTCCTCTAATTTCGAAAGGTAGATATAGTGAATAAGCGCAGAAGAAAGGGATAATAGTGCGTTTTCAAGGTTTATTGGGCAAATTAGGGTTAATTTAGCCTGCAATAAATGGTGATCAAATCGGGCAAATAGGCGGTTTTTTGGCTTCAAAGGGAAGAAACCACAGGTGGTTATCACGCTCATCTGAGGTGGTAAGTGGTTTCAGTTGAATTGGATGCGATCCAATGAGAATATGCCATGTAGAGGAGAGAGAAACAAGCGAAACAACCCATTTCGCATAGAAATGAAATGGTTGATATCGCGCAACTTTATTTGCGATATAGGTTTTCCATCATTGGATCGGGGAAAGCTCATGCGAACGGTCAGGATCTATTTCAAAATCTGCATTGGGATTGGAGTGGGGCTAGTTTTTATCAATGTGACGATGTAGTTTTTAACTTTATAAATAAATATTTATTAAAGTTAAAACCTTGGGTTATAGGATAGGCGGGGGGGGAAACAATGTTTATATATTTCCAATTGAAACATTTAACATATATTTCAATACGGGTGTAGGTTTATTATATAGAATTTAAACGTTTTGACAAATTTTTAAAACCATATGGGCAGGATTATATTTATTGATATATTTAAACCTATGGGATAATGAGCGGGGATTTATTCGATCACATGGGATATATTAACATAGGTTTAAACTTAAAATAGAAGGGTTTTGGGGTTATTTAAAATGTAAAGGATTTAATAATATAAGGGAGGGTATAGTTTAGGGAATTAATATATAAGTTAGAAATTAATATGAAATAAAAGGGGTAAAGTAGGAAATGAATGAAAAATACATAATTTAAAACTAAGTAAAGTGTAAAAGATAGACAAATAAGCATATTTTGTCCCATTTTTTGTTTTTCACACTTAAACTTAGGATAAAAAGCATTTTATGGGTTTTTGAGTGTTTCTGAATGAACCTCAAATTAATTATGTAGGGTTTTTACTTTTACTAAGAAAAAATGGGTTTTTACTTAGGAAAAGGGATCATGATTATGGATGAAGGGTAAATGTTGATGAAAATGGGTTTTCTGTAAGGAATTCAATATATTTCACCAATTAGTTATCAAGCCTTGGGTCAGGTCCCAACAGAAGTCAGAGAAATTATTTGAGCCTCTTTAATTGAAAGTTTAGAATACTGAATCATTGTGGGGGAGGGGAAATTAGTAATTTTTTCGCGATGATGCTTTATTACATGCTTGCACAACTACTTTCTACCTACCCATCATTATATCTAACATTTTTACTTCATTTTCATGGGTGCATTTAGGCTTGCAACCCTAAATCAATTTTATTTTAAAGCATAAAAACTATCTAAGTCTAACCTTATTTCATCCGAGGGCTTAGATTAAATTGTTGAGCTCCTCATTTATTCTCTAACTAGATAATGATTTTTCAAGTTTAAATTGTTTGACATATCTTTATTCTCTATCTAAAACATGAAATTTAAAGCATGAGAGGTCAAATTTAAGTTGTTTGACCCTCATGGATTGTGGCATTTAGGAAAAGTTCCACACAATCTTATTTGCAAAAGTAAACTAAAGTAGTGGAATTTAAACTTGCAACACTTTCATGATCTATTTTTGATGGGGTTCATATTTAATATTCTTTTGATATTTTTTTCTTTTTGTCCTTTGATTGTTCTTTTAGGACATACCCTCTTTTCATTTTTTAATTTGGGAATACATTTGTAGAAAGAAAATATATATACAATATTTCAAGATTTTAACAGAGTCAATTCAAAATTATGAATCCTATATTTATAGGACCCTAACACCTAGAAAAAGGCAGTACCGGCGCACTAGCAGGAGCATGTCTCTCTGCACCGGCCTCCTGATCATGATCCTCAACATCTGCCATGCCCTGATCATCATCAGGATCCACACCTAGATCAGATGGTGGTGTCAACATCTCGTTGCCATCAAAAGAGCCAATGTCTGCAAAATATATACAAGTACACAACAATAATTAGACAATTTTATTACACAATTTAATAAAAACAAGTTACAGAACATGTTAGAATAATTATAAATAAAACAATAATATTACCTCTACCATCTGGCGGCTCATCATATGTGAAGAGGATGTTGGCAGACCCTCTCTAATCCAATCCAGCATAAGGATAGGGGAACATAATGAAGGGATGCAGCTTATCAACACTGGCTAGTAAGTCTGGTGCATCATGCGATATCCTGGCTGGAAACACAGTCTCTCCCCTCTTGCACATAATTTTCCCCCACATGTGCATCCAGGCCTCCAACATCGACCTATGAGGCTGCAAAACAAAATTAGGCCTCATCTCTAGAAACCTCTCAAAAAATAAACAAAAAAGCTCTGAAGCAAAAGGGAAGTTGACCCTCCCTTGTGCATGAGCATGACATCTATCTAAGGCCGTATAAAACTGCCACAAAAAAATGGTATACCACCTGACAAGTCATGGCTCCTATACTAAAGAATCAACATAATATATGAGTGAGAAAATAATGCGTTGCTCGTTACTGGTATTGTGTGAAATGTTCGAAATTAGAAGTGAGAGTCATTGCACATCCTATCTACCAAATGCACCAATACGTAACTGACCTCCAGCGACTTGAAACTCTGAAGGAGACTGTACATATTCTCCAATGTATCTCTGTGAGTAAACTAACTAACTCCCTGCTACACAACCAGCTGGAACCTTTGGGAATGAGGGAAAATCCACCCCTCTCCACGATAGCCTTGTAATGAAATATATATCCTCCTTAGTGGGTGTATACCAATAGCCAGGACCAACCTAGAAAGCTTGTTGGTGGGCATTCCACCTATGGATAAGATGTCTCAAAAACACACTATGGGCCTTTAGGGAAGTAGCCTCCTCATAGAACTTGGGGAGGCCTACTTGCCTTAGGAGGCCCTAGGTATTTGTTGTAATAGGGCGATGGTATCCATCTCTCTCCCTCTATCATGCCTCCCACTGGTGAAGCATATCATACTGCTCTGCCTATTGTTGTTGTTGTTCCTCCTCTTCTCTCTAAATCATTGACATATTAAATATTTTTTTTTTTAAAATCAGACATGTATTTAGGAATATACATATATAAATTTTTTTTGGAAAAAAAAAATAGACAAGTCAATGCGCCACAAAAACAGTCATGCACAGGTTCTGGTGCGGCATTTTTTTGTAGTGCACCGGAGGTGGTTCCCTCGTATGACATAAAATGCACCATATGTGGTGCACCTGAAATTTTTTAAAGCACCGTTGACTATATATGGTGTTAGAAGAGCGGTGCGGTGAATAAAATATATGCTCCGATGCGTATGGTCATGTCAGCAAACCGACTTCTTGACAAATTACATAGTCAAAGGTGCGGTCTTTTACCAAGCCGCACCGTTGACCCTGTTGAAATGCCGAATGTGGTGCGTTGAAAGACACTGGGGAAGATATTTCTGTCAACGAACTATGTTGATATTCCCATGGTCAACGGTGTGACCGGATAAATGACCGCACCACACTTTTTTTTAAATTTTAAAATAACGCGGGGCACCTTTCGGTACTGCCCCAGACACGGTGCGGATACCATTAGCACTAGTTGGGGTGTGGCCTGTAAATTTTACAGGCATCATCGCTTATTGGTGCGAGCTAAACGGTTCGTGTGCACTGCGCAAAAAAATAAATAAATAAATAAATTAAAATTAAAATTAAAATTAAATGGCTAATTTTAAGGTTATTTCAAATTCTAATCTGATAAAAGCTTAATTATGGAAAAACAAGAAAAATACCTGTACATTTCATTGTCGAGGAGGCATATTGGTTGTAGAATTCTCAAAAGAAAAATTTCCCACTGTTTTTCAAAATGCAAGCTGGAGATTGGTGGGAAATGCACAACATTAGTGCGTGCAATGGGTGTAATGGGAGCGCCGATGTCAGGGCGACTCAGAGAAGGAGAAATTGCACTGGTGCTTGAGAGATCTTGAGCATTGAGAAAAGTGAAATATGTGGTTTTTTGGCCGTAATTTTTTTTTATTTAACCGTATTCCAATGTGCAGGGTTTTATAGGTGCACCGATGCAGTTTCTTAAGACCACAACAGGTGGTTTTTGTTTTGGCGGGGTGTTTTATGATGCACCAGTGCGGTTCCTTAAGACCAAACCGGGTTATTTCTATTTAGGCGTGGTGTTTTATGATGCACCGAGGCGGAATATTTGTGAAGCACCAGTGCTCTACAGTAATAGGACATACCAGGAAGGTGTGTATAGAGCACACGGTGTCCGATGTGCCAATGTTTTGTGTGATCAGTGTTGCTCTTGTAGAGCGCACCAGTGATTGAGAGCTTTGGAGCACTGAGAAAAGTGAAAAATGAAGCTTTTTGGTCGTAATTCTTTTTTTATTTAACCCTGTTCCAGTGCATGGGTTTTATAGGTGCACCAGTGCTATTTCATACAAACGCACCGATCCGTTTCTGTTTTGGCACAATGTTTTATGATGCACCTGTGTGGTTTCTTAACACTGCACTGGGCAGTTTCTGTTTTGGCGTGGTGTTTTATGATGCATCGACGACGAAGAGTTGTGAAGCACTGGTGCTTTACAGTAATAGGATGCATTGAGTGGGTGTGCAAGGAGTGCATGGTGTCCGGTGTGCCAATGTTTTATGCACACCGATGCTTTCTCTTGTAGAGTGCATCAGTGATTGAGAGCTCTGGAGCATTGAAAAAAGTGAAAAATGTAGTTTTTTTGCATTTTTTTTTATTTAACCCTTTGTTAGTGCACGTGGTTTATAGGGGCACCGGTGCTGTTTCTTACAAACGCACTGGTTGGTTTCTATTTTTTCGCATTTTTTTATGATCCACCGGTGTGATTTCTTAATACTGCACCGGGAAGTTTCGGTTTTGGCGCAGTGTTTTATAATGCATTGGTGCGGAAGAGTTGTGAAGCACCAGTGCTCTACAGTAATATGACGCACTGGGCATGTGTGTAAGGAGCACACGGTGTCCAGTGTGCCAATTTTTTGTGTGCACCGTTGCTTTCTCTTGTAGTGAGCACGAGTGCAATGTTGGATGATAAGCTGTAATATTCCTACTTAGCCCAAGCTAAGAGGAATATTCAATTTTGTTTCATTTTCTGTTGATTGAATAAATGAACCAAGGAGGACATGTAAAACTCTTGAAAAACAATGAATAAATACATGCCTATGTGAACAGAGACAAATCTGGGCCATTTAAAATAAACACTTGCAGGTGTGAATGGGTTTGAGTTATGATACTAGGTCAACCTTGATCAAATCCATAGCGTAGTCTAGATACAATGTACCTCATGGAGGTACAACGCAGTTCTAGAAGGAGGCCCTCATGTGAAAGGAGATAATTCATCAAGGTGGTTTAGGGTTTTCCAAAGCTCTCATCTTATAAAATGAAGGGGAAGGCTCAAGAGAAGGTTGTTGATGATATTATATTTTCAGAGTATATTGGCTGTTTAGACATATCTCATTCTCTTGGTTGTTTAGCAGAGAATTGTGAGGATTTCTTGTTTAGGGATTCTCTCTCCTTCCTTTGAGTATCTCTTGGAGGGAATTGTGCTTTTTTCCCACTATCAGGCATATGGCCAAGCTCCATATCCCTTAGAAAATGTAAATATTGTTGGGGTTTACTTGTTTCAGTGAGCTGCAGCAAGTGGAGACTAGATCTGCTCAAATCTAGATTTTACTAGTGCCTCTTCTTAGTGAGTGTGTCTTTTAACCTCCTGGAAGATTGTATTAGCCGTTGAGCTTCAGATCTTGATCTTGGCACTAGGAAAATCTGTGCTTCAAGCCTACAATGCAATTTTTCCTCTTGGACTACATTATTTTTAGTTGCAGAGTTGCAGGGTATTCCAGCAATCATTTGGAGGAGAGATCTCTGGTGTATGGATTCTGTTAGCCATTAATAAAATTTTTTCATAACTGATGATGGCTAAAACAAGTCTATTAGTCTTCAAGAAACAAATTTTATCCAAAATCAGTGACTTCTTGAAGCCTCTCTGTGTTCTTTATCCTCAAGGATCAAACCTTCATTCAAAATCCTTCAAAGTTGTCCTGCTGATTCAAAAAGAAGCTGTTTACAGGGCCTAAATTTCCACCATTTCATGCCTCCAAAAAACCCTTCATTTCATTCACTATCATTCATTTCAAAATAACCTCTCTCCTCTGCTAAAATCCTTTTTTCCTTTTAATTATCCTTCACTTCCTCAAAATCCCTTTTAAACTTATAAAAAATCCCTTTTTATCATTTAACTCACCCCTATTTTCCTATTGGAACCTTTTTTAGGCCTAAAAACTCGCCTTTTTTGGCCTATTTTCAACCTTTTTCATGCATAAAAATCTTAAGCCCCTTTATTTCTTAGCCCCCAACTCCTTCTATGTCATATAACCTAACACCCGCAACCTAGCGCTAAAATCCTTAGCCCTCTAGCCCCTTTTTCCTCCGCCCTCGGTCCCCTACTCCTCCACAGGACCGCACCTTTCTCCGCTTTATTAAGCCCTCCTCCCTTACCTTTTTACCCTCACTCCCCTTGTAAAATACATTTTCCTTCATATTTTCCTCCTCCCTATTTGGAAAATTTCACATAAATCTTGGTTGTAGATCTATATGATCTGACGGTGCGAAAACCCCCACCTTCCCTTTTCTCCCTTAGCCGCATTCCTTTATTTCTTTTTCTTCCTCGCCTTACCACTCCATCCAGCGATCCCCACCATAGATATATAAAGATCAATGGTCATCGCACCTCCCCTCCCATCCTTTGATAACCCGACTAATATATATCCATCCATCCCCACCGTTGATTCATTTCATCCAACGGTCCTCGTTTAACCCGACATCCAACCCTGTCGTTTAACCATCCCGCTACCAAACAAAACTACTTACGTCAGCTGGGCCCAACCGTCCACCCACAGAGCTATACCCCAATCCCCTCTTGCCACCTGGCCTCCACTTAATCCATCCACTAGTCAACTTCATGTGTTCGTGCTCCTCCCCCACTGTTGGATCTCTGCCTCCAAATCCAACGGTTCACATCATGTTTCGCGCAGATTTCTGTGTTGGGGTTTAATCGACCAAATTCATGCGAAACCGCTGGTTTCATAAGGGACAGGTTTCGCGCCCTGTATGGAATCGCGTTTAATCATGTCAAAACCATTAATCACCTGAATGCTGCTCGAAAACTGCCAGCGGTATCTCTAAAACCACCACTCCATTTTTCGTGCCTATATTCAAATCAAACCTCGTTTTCACGGTTTTCCTCCATGAAATCTCCTCCTACATGCTGTTTTTCCTTCTCACGGTTCCTTTGCCTCCGCCAGCCTCCAAAGCAGTCAAAACCCTCCCCTGTAGGTTTTATTAATGATTTTATTTGTTTTTTGCAGGTTCTATAGTGGTTTAGGGAGGTAAGCCCTCCTATAGTCCATAAAGGGACAAGGCTGAAGGTTATCACCTCCGAAGCCAAAATAATGCAGAATTGAAGCTTCCAGGGTGTACATTCGAGGTTTTAATCAATGTTTCGTAGGCATTGGTCATATAATCAAACCCTCCCGCATTGATCAAAAGCCACCTTTACACCAGCAAACACAGTGATGAAGAATTAAAGAGTATCAAATAAAAATTAAATTTAAAGGTTTAATACATAAATATTGAAGGATTAAAGGTTTAAACCTACAGTTTTAAGGTTAAATACATAGTTTAAAGGTGAATGCAGCCAACAGAAAAAGTTTAAAGGCTCCAAAGATGATAATAAAGGCCCAAAAGCAATATCAAGGCCTAATTAGGGTTTAAGAGTGATAAATTATGACAGGTCAGAAGGAGGAAGGATTTAAATTCTAAATCACTGGAGCCTTTACTTCTCCAAAGATAAAAAATGCCACCTACAAGTTCATTTTCCTCAAAAGAATACAAATTGAATTCACATTCAGAGATATTAGCCAAAGATAGCTCAGAATTAATTGCCAGCCTACCAAAAGCCTCCAAAGTCAACAAAAGTGACTGAAGTTGATGAAAGTTATTGTAAAATTAATTAAAATAGAGTTAAAACATCTGATATATTCTCCCTTAGGCCTCCCAAAAGCCGAGAAACAATTACTCTGTATTAATTGCACAAATAACTCTTCCTTTCACTCCACCTCCTCAAATCGCCTATATATATATCAGATGGGGAGTCTTGTATTATTTTTGGTCTTTGGATACTCATTGAATGTAAATAGCTATTGAGGCTGCTGAAGCTCTGTTTTGTAATTGAGGAAAGATAGGCTGAGATGAGAAGTTTGAAGCTGTAAAGACCCACTGGATTTGAATATTGTAACTGGTTTGAACATCAAATATACAAGTTTATTTATGGGATCCTGGTCTATGTCAATGGTGATGTTTTTCTTACTGTAATTTTTATTTTTCTCATGTTTTCCATACTGTCCATTTTCTCTGATAAAGAAAAACAAATATAGATTTTGATTTACTTCTAAGGTACCCTAAATCTCACTGATAAGCTTTATCTTTATGTTTTCTTCTAATTGTGTATTTGTGGATAATTCAATAGAGTGTAATCAGTCAAGGAATGTTGGTGAGCCCATGTCTTGCTGAGTAAAACTTGAGATTCTATTCTTAAATGTTCTTGAAAATTCTGCTAAGTAAAGTTGAACTAGGGAAGTCTATGGTTAGCCCTGTCCTCTAGTTTATCTTCAACAGTTACTTTGAAAATATCCATTAAGAGTACGCCAAAAGCAGGCTAGGTTCAAAGTCCTTACCTGATCTTAGGCTATTTTTTATGTTCATCTTGAATGTTTTCCTTTGAGAATATGCTGAAAGCAGGCTAGGTTAAAAGTCCTTACTTGATCTTAAGTTGTTCTTTTTTTTCCTTTAAGAGTATGCCAAAAGCAGGCTAGATTCAAATTTCTTACTTGATCTTTGGCTATTATTTGTTTATCTTAAATTTTTTCTTTGGAGAATATGCTGAAAGTAGGCTAGGTTAAAAGTACTTACTTGATCTTAAGCTATTCTTTTTTTTCCTTTGAGTATGCTGAAAGTAGGCTAGGTTAAAAGTCCTTACTTGATCTTAAGCTACCCTTTGTTTTCTTATGTGTTTACTTCTTTCACCACTCTTAATGTTCCCTACCATAAATCAACTTAAAGAGATCTTTTGACATAGATGACTTGCTCCATAGATCACACTTGAAATTTGTTGTGCAATTAAATACTTTTGTGACTCCATAGCCCAATGGATTGATAATGTCTCTTACTTATCCTATCAGCTGAACCATTCTCTCAACCTGCTCATACCTTCACCATTCAAAGAGTTCCTTCATTTTGATGATATAAAACCCAACGAAAAACAAACAAACCCTTGTACTTCATAACTAGCCTAATATCATATCATAAGCCTTAAATAAATATCTTTGAAAACACTTATATAGAGAGATCCCTCTCTGAATCGAGGAGGGCTAGATCCTTGGATTCCAAAGTGGTTTTGATGTAGGCTCTGCAGTGTTTGTTCTTGCCAATCTTGCAAACTATGGAGACCTAACATATTTTCGACCATACTGGGGAGGATATTGAGTAATAGATAACTTCACAACTCAACGAACCCCTATTTCTAAATGAATCAAGTGTCACCCAGACTGGTTATTATTGATTTTTGATGGTAAACAACAACCAAACCTTGAAAACAAGTAAAAATCCTTCACCTGGAAACTCCATTGGTATTCAGTAGGCCTACTGAATCCACCAGTTTTTCCTAAGACTCCAATGGGAAACCATTTTATCCTTTTATCATTCAAACCCAGTTAAGAAGACTTTGAGGATTGAGTTTTCTTTGAAAAAGATTAGTTAGCCTTTAAAAGACTGTCATACTTGGCTAAAATGTTCTCATCATTAGGTCTAAAAAGACCTCATAGTGGCTTCTAGAAGATTTTATACTAGAGCCTTTCCTGACCCAAATCCTCCTGAGATAGTTGATAATCCAGAAAGTATCCTTAAGAAATCTCCTAAATCCAAGACTTCAATTGTTGTCAGAACAACTCACAGAGCTAATTCTTTCCCTGAAAATCTCTCAGGTCTACAAGATACACAAGTTGACTTAAGAAACCCATTCAAAACTAAGTCACTTAGTCATATAGATCATATAGACTTTGAGCCTTCACACTCACCCCAACATAGTAGTGAACATACTGATAGTAGAGAAACCACTCCACCTGACCTTCATTTCATTCATAACTTTGGTTTTTCTCATCCTATATTTGCTCAACAGTCTGTAGCTGGTTCAAATACTTCTGTTATCCATACACCCACTGTTCAAACTACTCCATTCCATCCTCCTCATCCTTTCATAAACCCTCCAGTTGTAAATCTCCCATTTGTTCCACAACCTCATATCATGGCAGCATGGTATGCTCCTCTAGTCCTTCCTTTACCTTTATTCAATCTGCCATAGGACTATCAGTCCAAAATCCCGTTATATGATGCTAGTGGTTCCATTACTACTCAAATACATGTTGAAAAGATGAGTGACTATTTTTATAGAAATGAGATAGATGATGAGACCATTAAACTTAGATTATTTGCTCAAAGTTTAGGGGAGAAGCAAGAAAATGGTTCAAAGGCTTAACCCCTCATAGTATTAATGATCTCCAAGCATTCCATCAAAAATTCATAAACAAATGGCAAGTTAGGAAGAACCCTCTCCACATACTTTCAGATTACAACAACCTCAAGAGAAATGCCAAGGAAAGTGTGCAAGATTATTGTACTAGATTTAATAGTGTTTATAATGCACTTCCCCCAAATTTGAAACCTCCACAAGGCTCATATTTGGCCAAATTCCCTGAAGGATTTGATCCTAAAATGGCCTATCAACTAAGAGAAAGGGATCCCTTAACTTTAGAATACATGCAGAAGGGAGTTCTCAGTGTGGAAACAAATATGATTGAGAAAAGAGCCAGAATGAAAGCTAAGAAGAGGGTATCATATAGGGATGAAGCTGCATCTTCCACATCTAATTCAAAATTGGAAAGGATGATGGAGAAGATGATGGAGAGGATGAGCATGTATGAAAAAACTCAATCTAGAGAAAATCAAACAGTTCCTTAGAACAAGAACCAATCCCAAAACCAAAATCAGAACTTTAGTAGAAATCAACCTCAGAACAGACAAAGAGATGTTGATCAATAGATCAGACCTCCTTTTCAAAAAAATTATGTTAATGAGGAGGAAGAAACAAGTGAAAAAACAGAGGATGATAACATAAACATGTTGGGAGTAAGCAATGAGGATTCTGATTTCCTCCATGAAAGAAAACAAGGTTTATATACACCCTATGATGATAGAAGACCATAAACTGAATACTATGAACAAGACTTTGAAAATGCCATCATAGGATCACCTAAACAATATGACCTAAGAAGTAAAAAGAATCAAGAAACTCCCAAGAGGAAAACCTCTGAAAAATTTGCGAAAAATAACCCTGTAACTACTTCCAAAAAGACAGCAGAAGACCATGAGACAATGGCTGAAAGTTACAATCCAAACAAGGGAAAAAACACCCAAATCAATGAAAAACATAGTGGTGACTCTAGCAGCACTAACATTTCAGCTAATGCCCCTGAAAAAACCATTTTGACTGCTGTAAATAGTGGAAATCAGCAAGCTGATTTTGCTGATAAAGCAGTGACTAACAAGGCTGAATCAAACATTTCAAAAACCAGATTCCTTTTAGCCTAGAGAATGAAATTGATAAAATCAAAATCTCTATCCCTCTCACTGAATTAGTCACTCAAAATGTATATAGATGTCAAGTGTTTGAAGCCTTGAGCATAGAGAATGTTCATGACACTGTTAACTTAAGTGATGATAAACCAGAGCTCCTATTTGGACCAAAGATTGAAGGAAATTTTCAAGAAGGAAATACCCCTCCATTTTATGTCAGTTTGAATATCCATGATAAGATTTTACACAATGATATTCATGATTTGGGGGCTTCTCATAACCTCATGCCCAAAGTCATCATGGAGATATTAGGCCTTGAGATAACTAGACCATATAAAGATTTCATTAGGGGAATTTTGAGGTCTAAAATGGGCCTCCTAAGAAAAATGTACAACCAAAATAAACTTTATAAGAACCAATAGGATTCAAGATGATGATGTCATCCATAATGGATGATTCACCATTTTTGGAGTAAAAAAGTAAAAATATTAAAAAATAATAAAATAATAAAATTACTTTTTCAACTCGTATTTAAACTTATCTCCCAAATTTTTTACTCAAATTTCGAGCGGGAGTACTCGTTGGATGCGGAATTTAATTCCTCATCCAAGGAGTACCCATGTTGCATACTTTTGATGAACTCTTCTACACGAAAAATGAGAAATACATAAAAAAGCGTGATTGTAATCACGTTTTTTTATGTATTTCTCATTTTTCGTGTAGTAGGACCCATCGAAAGTATGCAACATGGGTAATCCTTGGATGAGGAATTAAATTTCGCATCCAACGAGTACTCCCGCTCGAAATTTGAGTAAAAACTTTGGAGGATGGGTCAAAATATAGTTGAAAAAATAGTTTTCATTTTCCCTCTAAAATTTGATGATGTCATCAAATCTTATTTGATTTTTTCCACTATTATTTTATAATTTCCTTAGGAGGCCCATTTTAGACCTCAAAATTCCCCTAATGGTACTCTTTTGATTCCAGTAGAGTAAAATACTTAGGCCTGATCAAAGATCTTTGTGTAAAATTAACCCAAATCCCAGCCAAATGCTTAGTGATGGATGTGGTAGTGGCTGATGTACCCCCCAAATATGGCATGCTTCTTTCAAGATCATGGGGTGCTAAGTTGCAAGGTACTATGTAGATGGATATGACTTATGCCACCATCCCTGTTTTCAGTCAACCCAGAAGACTCTATAGAAAAACACACATGAAATATATGGTGAGTAGTCAGGAAAGACTAGAAAACTCTCCCCTCTCTTCTATACATACTAACCTTGACTCATTATTTCTTCTTAATGATGAGATTCCTAATGAGCAAGAGTTAGTCAATGAAAAATCACCCAATATAGTGGTCCCTCCACATCCAAACATAGTGGCAGCTATAGATGAAGAGGAAAACAAGGAGAAAACTAAAAGACAGTTTGCTAATTCAAAAAATTACAGCAAACAGATTATAGGTCTTGAGGTCCAAAATAGTCATAAGTATAGTGCAGATCATGAAAATAAAATAATAGAACCTAAAAACATTGAAAATCCTGAAGAAGAAAACAAAATTCAACATAGTGCAGACCTGCAGAAACAACATAGTGACATACTAGGCAAGCAAAAAAAAGAGGACAATAATAAAATAAAAGACAAATCTGAAAATAGTCCTCTTTGGAGTATGAGTTTTGATGGGTCTTGCTCTAAAACTGGTGCAGGAGCAGGCATATGGGTGCACAACACTAAAAACAATCATGTTGAGGGTCATTCCTATAGATTAAAGTTTTAATGTACAAACAACATAGCAGAGTATGAAGCTCTCCTTTTAGGCCTGCATTTATTGAAGAAATTAGGGGGCAAAAGAATAAAAGTTCATGGGGATTTAGAATTGATAATTAGACAAGTAAATGGGGAATATACTACTAAGCATCCCAGACTTAGAGCCTATAGAGATGATGCCATGGACTTGTTGAAAACCTTTGCTGAATTCCAACTTACCTTTGTCCCAAGGGATCAAAACATTATGGCTAATGGATTAGCCTTTGCTGCTAGAACTTGTCTAACACCTTATGAAACCAAGAAATGCACCACCAAAGTCAAATATAGACCAGCTATCCCAAATAATGAAAAATATTGGCAAGTTTTTTATGGAGATAAACAAATAGAATACTTCCTACAGTCCAAAAATGAATTTGAAATACCAAATGCAGATTTAGAGTATGAACAAGACTATCCTATTAAAGAAAATTCACTCTTTGAAGAAGAAAAGTATCCTAAGATTGTTGAAATAAATCTGTTAACCCATGAACCCAAACATACACCAAAAAATAACACAGATTTAGAAAATGAAGACTTAGAGGTGCTGCAATCTAAGATCACAAATTTCCAAGAGAACTAGTCCCATTAGAAGAATTGTTTGTCTTGAACGATGCTGCCAAAAAGCCAAAACTGAAACCTATTGAAACTAAAGTGGAATAATGCAACATAGGCAGTGAGGAAAAGCCCAAAATGATCAAATTATCCAAGACACTGCCAGCTCAAATTAAACTGAAATACATTGAGCTTTTTAAAGAGTTTTCTGATGTTTTTGCATGGAGTTATGAAGATCTGAAATCATTTGATACAGAAATAATCCAGCATAAGATACCCCTCAAAGAAAACTAGAAGCCTTTTAAAAAAAAATTGCATAGAATTAACCCTATTCAATTACCTCTGGTAGAGAAAGAAATTAGAAAAATGTATGATGCTGGAATTATAGTACCTGTTAGATACTCAGAGTGGGTGTCTAATCTTGTATCTCTTAGGAAGAAAATAGAATAAATAATGCTTTGCATTGATTTTAGAAACTTAAACAAAGCCTCATTAAAGGACAATTATCCCTTACCCAAAATGGATCATATCTTACAAAGAGTAGTTGGTTCTAGAAGAATTTCTTTGCTAGATGGCTTCTCAGGTTACAATAAAATATTGGTAAATCCTAATGATCAAATTAAAATAGTCTTTACTACACCTTGGGGTACTTTCATGTATTTGAAAATGCCCTTTTGTTTAATGAATGCTGGCACCACATTTCAGAGAGCCATGGATATTACATTTTCAGAAGAAATAGGTTACTTCATAGCGATTTACTTAGATGACATTACTGTCTATTTTAAAACAGATGAAAAAAACCTAATACACTTGAGAAAAGTCTTTGAAAAATGCAGAAAATTTGGGTTATCCTTAAATCCAAAGAAAACATTGTTTGGTCTCCAAGAAGGTAAATGTAATGTTCCAATTTTTTTCAATAAGGTAATTGGAACATTAGATCTATTTTATTTTTAATAAAGTGAATAAAATGGGTGAGGGAGCCCATGTAGCAACCTAATAAACACTCCTAAGTTGAAAAAAAGTCACTTAAGTGGCTTAAGTTAGCAGCCCCAAGTGTGAAAAGGGCCAAAATCAAATGAGCTAGACCATGGTTGACCCAAGTCAAAAATGTGCCCAAGGGGGAAGCTTGCACAAGAAGATTGCGTAGTTGTATGGAGGGAAATTTGAAATGAGAGAAACCCTAATGTGAGTGGGGTCCATGGCAAGGGACCATGCCTTGCATAAAAGATGAAGGAGAGCCATTGTTGTGTTTCATCTTTGGAGAAAGAATTTCGAAGTTGAAGCTCTCTTCAACTGAGATAGCTTGTGCTGCTTAGCACAAGAGGGATTCCTGTTTAGGAATGCCCTTCTCTTCCATGGGAGGCCATGGAGAGATTTTTCTTCATCTTCCTCACATGTTTGCTTGAGGCCAAAGAATTCATTTGCAACTACTGCGTTATTATTGCAGCAAGAAACGTTGGAGTTGCTGGTGTTGCAGTGAGGGTCCTTCATCATTCATTTCCGGAGCTAGTTGAGTGGAGGAAGAACTAATTATTTCTCTAGGAGGTTAGCAAAGGAAACCCCAGAGCTGATATTGAATATTTTGGCATTGGGCCATATGTTTGTTCTCATGCCCAGCGTAGTCTCCTTCCCTTACAACGTTATCTTCAGAGGTGGCATGCACAAAGGGTTCATTTTGTGCACTAGATAGTGCAATCTTTAGTAAGGGGATCAGCCACTTCACTTTGGAGATCATTGGAGGAGGTATCATTGTTTATTGAAGTATATACTTCCTTCTCCTATGTTGTATTATATTTTAGTTGCAGCAGGTACACTGCAACTACGACATTTTCCTGTTTTATGTATTTTAGCCAATCCCTTGGAGGATTGTTTTAATAATGTTTTATGGGGTTGAGATCTTGCTCCCCCATCTTTATTTGAGCACATATTGTTATATCATCTCATATATATCAGTTTTCAGTCATTTTCCCTCATAGACTATGTAGTGATTGAGTTGCTAGGTTATGTAGCAGTGTATTCTCTTGTTTTATGTACATTTTCCCTCGAGGCTAATTTAAGCTCACCTTGAGAGGAATTTTCCTCAAGGAGTTTGTATTATATTTGCTACTACAGATTATGTAACAAATTTTCACTCTTCTTACATTACATGAGGCATTAGTTCACTGATGTTACATATTGAAGTTTTAATACTACTGAAGGTTATCTCATTGAGCATTATTTGAGTATAATTTTTGGTGGGTGATCCGAATAACCCCCTTAGGGTTATTTCTTTGAGCTTATATTCTACAGGGAGTTTGTATCAGATATATTCTAAGGCATCCCAACACTAGATTGCCTTATTTTCACATGGGATTCCTTATACAGCGTCCTCTTGGACACTGTTGCAGAAATTCCTTGAAGAGAAATATTAGCTTTTGACAAGTTCTATTGGCAAAGTTTGCTAGTGGGCCAGGTAGCCTCTGGATCTCATCCTTCCTTGTGGAGGTGACATATCCAGTAAATTCCCCTACATTCAATCTCTGAAATAGTTCAGTGTTGATTGTTAATAGTCCTGGAGTTGGAATATTGGAATATCTCAAGATATTCTCGATGGAGCAGCAAGTTCCAGATTTGGAACATTACAGTAAAATTCTTGGACATATTATATCAGAAGAGGGAATAAGGATATATCCAAAGAGGATTGATGATATATTTCAAATCAAACATCCTAGAAACATCAAGGAACTTCAATATTTCATTGGAAAGATTAATTTCTTAAGAAGGTTCATACCCAATCTAGCTGAACTCCTTAGAAACATGACAAACATGCTTAAGAGAGAAGAAGGATTTAAATGGACCTTAGAAGAAAATAAATAATTTGAGGTGGTAAAACAAGCACTTACCAAAACACCAGTTCTCATTAGTTCTAATTTTACAAAGGATTTCTTCATTTTTTCATTTGCATCAGAACACACAGTAGCTACTGTCTTAATACAGAAAAACTTGAATGGACAAGAGCAACCAATTGCATTTTTTAGCAAGGCATTAAGAGATGCACCTCTGAAGTACAATATAATGGAAAAACAAGCCTTTGTTTTGGTTAAAGCCTTAAAAGACTTCAGAGTTTACATTTTACACTCCCACATTATAGCATTTGTGCCTCATTCACTTGTAAAAGACATATTGACCCAAGATCCAGATGGAAAAAGAGGAAAGTGGATTGCTGTAATTTTAGAATATGACTTAGAAATCAAGCCCACTAAGCTCATAAAAGGTCAAGGACTAGCAAAAATTATGGCTGAATCCAACTTTCAAGCTCTTGATATAAAAAATTTTAATGCATTAGATGAACAAGAGGATTTGACAACTCTAATTATTGAAGATCATTTTTTGAATTCATCTTGGTTTGATGATATTTTTTATGTTTTGCTCAATCTAAATGTTCCTCCTGGTTTGTCTAAAACAAAGGCAAGATTCTTAAAGTTGAAAGCTATAAATTACTGCATTTTGGATAAATGTTTATATTGGAAAAATGCTAGTGGATTATTGCTTAAATGTTTGCTTGAGAATGATGCAGAAAATATCAAGCATGAGTTTCATGAAGGAGACTGTGGAGGCCACCTCTACTTGAAGTCAATTGCTAACAAAATCCTTAGAGTTGGTTACTATTGGCCCACTCTCTTTCAAAATTTCCACAAAATGATTACTGCTTGTCACAAATGCCAAATTTTTGAAGGCAAAAGAAAAATACTTCCTTTACCTCTGCAACCAATCATCGTTGAAGCTCCTTTTCAGTAGTGGGGTCTAGACTTCATTAGGGAAATCCATCCTACCTCATCTGCCCAACATAGATGGATCCTCACAGCAACATACTATTTTACCAAGTGGATAGAAGCCATCCCATCTAGGAATGACACAAATTCAATTATCATTTCATTCCTTGAAAACCATATACTATCTAGATTTGGTTGACCTAGAAAGATCATAACTGAAAATGCCGCTGCATTTGGGTCTAAAAATATGGTAGAATTCTGTCATAAATATAAGATTATATTGGGTCATTCTACAGCTTATTACCCTCAAGGTAATGGGTTGGCAGAATCATCAAATAAAATTTTGGTAAACATTATCAAGAAGTTGCTGGAAGATAACAAGAAGTCATGGCACAGTAAGCTAGTACATGCATTATGGGCAGACAGATTGATAGTTAAAAAGTCAATTGGGATGTCTTCTTACCAGCTAGTTTATGGAACTGATGCAATATTTCCAACCAGTTTAGGAGTGCCAGTCATGAAACTGATCCAAGAAGTACAGTCTAAAGATGATGATATGTCAAGAAGAATAAACCATACCATACATATACAACAAACCAGAGAAGGAATATACATTAGAGCACAACAACTACAAGAAAACATCAAGAGGATGTTTGAAAAAAGAACCAAGGCAAGTGATTTTAAAATTGGTGATAAAGTTTTAAAATGGGATTCCAGGAGGGAAGATAAGGGCAAACATGGAAAGTTTGATAATTTATGGCAAGGCCCTTATCTTATTCAATCTTATGTTGGAAACAATGCATTATTTTTACAAGAGTTGGATGGAGCTAAATTTCTTGGAGGTCCTGTCAATGGCAGGATGCTCAAACATTACTTCTGTTAGCTGATATTTTAGTTTCAAAGTTTTTTGTTTCATTGTATATAACACTGCTTCTGAATTTGAAAAAACAAAAATACAAAAAACAATAGAAAAAGAAAAAAGAGGGAAGAATAAAACAAGAAAGGTACAACCCCATACCAAAAAAGAAAGGAAAAATCTGAAAGTGTGCAAGATTGAATGCCACTACCAAAAGAACACTACTATTTAGTCATACAGCCTAATCATGACCAGATAGATTTCAATTTACTGCTGATAGGTTAGTGAATCAGATTTGCCAAATTGTTTAATCTTGGCTTATCAGTAGATTAGATCAGAACAGAAAGAAGCGGCTCTAATCATACCAGAATCTAAGCCGAAGAAAAAGAAAAAGAATGGTCAAACATGCTTAAAATTTGAACCAAGAAAGAATAGGAAGGGAACAGCTCTAAATAGATTAAAACCAGAGTTGAAAGAAAGAATGAAGGATGTATTTTATTTTTTAGATCTTAAGCCTTCACAGTTTTGTTTTAAATTTCTGCAAATAAATTCTATGTGTAGCTTGTACATAGAGCCATAGACACCATGAAAAATCAGGCAGTCTAATACTGATTTGGCTGTGTTTAAATTTCTGTTTTATAAAATAGAGAATAAGATCTATCAGACAGTTTAATCTTAACAAATAGTAGCTTAGGTAGAGAATCTATGAGTTCAAATTCTTAATCTGAACTCAAGGAAGAAATAAGGGTAGATTTAGATTAGTTTCCTACATTCAATGAAAGAATAAAATGTTGATGACAAAGGTTTGCAAGTCCAAGTGCACCTTATGAAGAAAAAATGTTAGGAAAATTAGGCTGTGTAGGTAGAATGTTTGGGAGAAATTTGTTTGCTGATATAAAATACTGATCATCTTTCTAAGCAACATGATAAAGGACTAAAAGGTTTTCAATGGATAAGGCATAGGTCTACATCCAAAAGATCAATATCTGAAGTTTTTGACACCTCCAAGGAGCTGCCATCCCCAAGTGGAGCCACTGTTAGCCATCGATAAAATTTTGTCATAACTGATGATGGCTAAAACAAGTCTATTAGTCTTCAAGAAACAAATTTTATGCAAAATCTGTGACTTCTTGAAGCCTCTCTGTGTTCTTTATCCTCAAGGATCAAACCTTCATTCAAAATCCTTCAAATTTGTCCTACTGATTCAAAAAGAGGCTATTTACAGGGCCTAAATTTCCACCATTTCATGCCTCCAAAAAACCCTTCATTTCATTCACAATAACTCATTTCAAAATAACCTCTCTCCTCTACTAAAATCCCTTTTTTCCCTTTAATTATCCTTCACTTCCTCAAAATCCCTTTTAAAGTTATAAAAAATCCTTTTTTTATGGTTTAAATCACCCCTATTTCCTATTGGAACCTTTTTTAGGCCTAAAAACCCACCTTTTTTGGCCTATTTTCGACCTTTTTCATGCATAAAACTCTTAAGCCCCTTTGTGGCTTAGCCCCAAGCTCCTTCTATGTCATATAAACTAACACCCGCGACCTATCACTAAAATCTTTAGCCCTCTAGCCCCTTTTTCCTCCGCCCCTGGTCCCCTACTCCTCCATAGGACTGCACCTTTCTCCGCTTTATTAAGCCCTCCTCCCTTACATTTTTACCCTCACTCCCCTTGTAAATTACATTTTACTTCATAGTTTCCTCCTCCATATTTGGAAAATTTCGCATAAATCTTGGCTGTAGATCTATATGATCCAATGGCACAAAAACCGCCACCTTCCCTTTTCTCCCTTAGCTGCATTCCTTTATTTCCTTTTCTTCCTTGCCTTACCACTCCATCCAGCGAGATCTATCAAGATCATCGGTCATCGTACCTCCCCTCCAATCCTTTTATCACCTGACTAATATATATCCATCCATCCCCACCATCGATTCATTTCATCCAACGGTCCTCGTTTAACTCGACATCCAACCCCGCCAATTAACCATCCCGCTACCAAACAAAACTGCTTACGTTAGGCGGGCCCTACCGTCCACCCACAGAGCTATCCCCCAATCCCCTCTTGCCAACTGGCCTCCACTTACTCCATCCACCGGTCAAATTCATGTCTTAGCGCTCCTCCCCCACCGTTGGATCTACGCCTCTAGATCCAATAGTTCACACCATGTTTCGCGCAGATTTCCGTGTTGGGGTTTAATCGCCCAAATTCACGCGAAACCGCTGGTTTCATAAGGGACAGGTGTCACACCCTGTATGGAATTGCGTTCAATCACGTCAAAACCGTTCATCGCCTGAATGCCACGCGAAAACCGCCAGCGGTATCTCCAAAACCACCACTCCATTTTTCGCGCCTATATTCAAATTAAACCCTGTTTTCATGGTTTTCCTCCATGAAATCTCCTCCTGCACACTGTTTTTCCTTCTCACTGTTCCTCCACCTCCACCAGCCTCCAAAGTAGTCAAAACCCTCCCCCGCAGGTTTTATTAATTATTTTATTTGTTTTTTGCAGGTTCTATGGCGGTTTTAGGGCCAAAAACCCTCCTACAGTCCATAAAGGGACAGGGCTGAAGGTTATCACCTCCGAAGCCAAAATAATGCAGAATAGAAACTTCCAAGGTGTAAATTCAAGGTTTTAATCAATGTTTCGCAGGCATTGGTCATATAATCAAACCCTCCCACATCAATGAAAAGCCACCTTTACACCAGAAAACATAGTGGTGAAGAATTAAAGAGAATCAAATAAAATTAAAGTTAAAGGGTTAATACATAAATACTTAAGGATTAAAGGTTTAATCCTACAGTTTTAAGGTTAAATACACATTTTAAAGGTGAATTTAGCCAGCAGAAAAGGTTTAAATGCTTCGAAGATGATAATAAAGGCCCAAAAGCAATATCAAGGACTAATCAGGGTTTAAGAGTGATAAATTATGGCAGATCAATAGGAGGAAGGATTTAAATGCTAAATAACTGGAGCCTTTACTTCTCCAAAGATAAAAAATGCCACCTACAAGTTCATTTTCCTCAAAATAATACAAATTGAATGCACAGTCAGAGATATTTGCCAAAGACAACTTAGAATTAATTGCTAGCCTACCAAAAGCCTCCAAAGTCAACAAAAGTGACTGAAGTTGATGAAAGTTAATGTAAAATTAATTAAAATAGAGTTAAAATATCTGATATCTTCTCCCTTAGGCCTCCCAAAAGCCGAGAAACAATTACTCTGTATTAATTGCACAAATAAATCTTCCTTTCACTCCACCTCGTCAAATCACCTATATATATCATATGGGGAGTCTTGTATTATTTTTGGTCTTTAGATACTCATTAAATGTAAATAGCTATTGAGGCTGTTGAAGCTCTGTTTTTTAATTGAAGAAAGATAGGTTGAGATTAGAAGTTTGAAGCTGTAAAAGACCCACTCGATTTGAATATTGTAACTGGTTTGAACATCAAATATACAAGCTGATTTATGGGATCTTGGTCTATGTCAATGGTGATGTGTTTATTACTGTAATTATTATTTTTCTCATGTTTTCCATACTGTCCATTTTCTCTGATAAAGAACAACAAATATAGATTAGGATTTACTTCTAAAGTAACTTAAATCTCACTGATAAGCTTTATCTTTATGTTTTATGCTAATTGTGTATTTGAGGATAATTCAATAGAGTGTAATCAGTCAAGGAATGTTGGTGAGCCCATGTATTGCTCAGTAAAACTTGAGATTCTGTTCTTAAATGTTCTTGAAAAGTCTGCTAAGTAAAGTTGAAATAGGGAAGTCTATGGTTAGACTTGTCCTCTAGTTTATCTTCAACAGTTACTTTGAAAAGATCCCTTAAGAGTATGCCAAAATCAGGCTAGGTTCAAAGTCCCTACCTAATATTAGGATATTTTTATGTTCATCTTGAATGTTTTCCTTTGAGAATATGCTGAAATAAGGCTAGTTTAAATGTCCTTACTTGATCTTAAGTTGTTTTTTGTTTTCCTTTAAGAGTATGCCAAAAGCAGGCTAGATTCAAATTTCTTACTTGATGTTAGTATATTGTTTGTTTATCTTAAATGTTTTCTTTGGAGAATATGCTGAAAGAATGCTAGGTTAAAATTCCTTACTTGATCTTAAGCTGCCCTTTGTTTTCTTATGTGTTTGCTTCTTTCACCACTCTTAATGTTCCCTACCATAAATCAACTTAAAGAGATCTTTTGACATAGATGACTTGCCCCATAAATCAAACATGAAATTTGTTGTCAAATTAAATCCTTTTGTGACTCCATAGCCCAATGGATTGATACTATCTCTTACTTATCCTATCAGCTGAACCATTCTCTCAACCTGCTCATACCTTCACCCTTCAAAAGACTTCATTTTGATGATATCACACCCAACCAAAAATAAACAAACCCTTGTACTTCATAACTAGCCTAATATCATATCAGAAGCCTTAAAGAAATATCTTTTAAAACACTATATAGAGAGATCCCTCTCTGAATCCAAGAGGGCTAGATCCTAGGATTCCAAAGTGGTTTTGATGTAGGCTCTGCAGCGTTTGTTCTTGCCAATCTTGCAAACTACGGAGACCTAACAGATTCTTCCTTCACCATGGTGATCCATGGATTAGCCATCTAATCCATGTATAGTTCATATCTGATATATTTAATATTATTTTCACTTCATATTTTCTGAATCATACTAAAGATCTGCTGTAATAAAACTCATATCTACTCCTGTTCTTCCATGTAATGCTGAGAACCCCAAGGGGGATGTATAATAAAGACATTTCTAAATATGGATCTGTTGTATATCTAATTGTTTATGTAATATATTTCTATAGATCTAACTTGTAATATACTGGTTCATTATACTTCGTTTTTCAGATCTAGATCTGCAAATATGTACTTTTATGTAGTGGATCTCATGAAACCCTTGCCGGGTTATTCTCTGTGATGTATAAAGGAGCTTAATCTCCATTTTTATTCATGTTTTTATGTAATAAACTATATATCTGATAGTAAAGTTATTTTTTGTTCAAACCCTTCAGAAAATCACGCTACATAAGCTTCAGTTACTTTATGTTGAGTCAAGTCATGGGGATTGGGCATTTTTAAGCGATATCGGGAGTGGTAGATCTGTTTAACATAGATAGAGTAATTTTTTTCAGCCCAAATTCGATATGTAAGTCTCTTCTGACCTAAGATAAGGGATCAAACCATCCTTTTCCATTATTTTTACGCAAATCTCTGAAGTTAACATTTTTGGGGCTAAAATAACTGCTTTTCCCCATCTTTTGTGGGTATAATGGATCATACTTCTTGCTGATGTACATAAAATTGATGCTGAAGTGTTTCTTGACACATTCCATGGATGAATAGCTTTCTACAGCTCTAGCATTGTGTTTACATATTGTTTTAGTCCATTATTGGGCATTTTCCAGCCATTCTAGGTGTGAGAGGCTTGTTTATCTCACCTAGTTTGCTTGGTTTCTGATTTCCTCTTGGATTTTGATCTTAGATTATCATATCTAAGAGATACAAGGGATAATATTGTTTTTTGTAGCATACATTCCTGAAAAATACATTTTTCAGGCATGCCTTGCTAGCAATCCCAATTTTGGGATATTACAGTGGTATTAGAGCATCTTTCTTGGCTCAGCCTGTGAGTTTCAGTCGCAAGAAAATAGAAGAGATAAATATGATGAAGAGGATGATCTTTCTCTCATCAGTTTTCAGATCTAGGAAGGACCTCTCCAAGGAGGTTAAGCAGATGAAGAGTTGCAGTGAAACTCCTAGAGGGTTACAAGAAGAGGAAGAGCCATGCACTTCCTATTCTCAAAGAGGAGAAGACAAGAGACATAGAGGACACTTGGAATTTGAGATTATAAGTGAATAAAAAGCTAAATCTAGAGCCTCTAAGGAGACTCTGGCTTTACCTTAGTTCATTCAACTAGAGGAAGAGGGATCTTCACCACCACTTGAGGAAGCATGTACCAGCGTTGTCACAACCTTGGAGGAGCAACCTTCATGTTCAGCAATGAAGGCAACATAGTTGAGGAAGGAGCTCTTGCTTCTACACCTCACCAAGGTATGCTTGAATTTCCATCTCTTGTCAATTCAGCAAATCATATGAAGGGATCTACATCTTTGCACGCTGTTGATTTAGAGCAACAGAGTTGCACTACGCTGTGCAAAGGCAGTGATGAAGAAAAGAGGACCCATGCCTTATGGGAGCATTCACATGATAGCTTCAGTCATGAAGCAGAGGAGGAAGCAATGGTAGATAGTAGACATATTGAAGTGAGAAACCCTTTCTCCTTTCTAGATGAAAGTTTCTCAATGAGCACTCCCCAGCTCAAAGAGAAAATTATACCTGTAGTAGATCTAAGACCCCACTGGTTTTGGAATACCATGCATGAGGAGGAGGTCTCATCAAGAGATCCCATGAAAGGTGCACTTCAACATTGCATGGAGTGCCAAGTTTTTCAACAGTCTGAGGAGGCTCTTTCCTTCTCACCCTTGGATCTTCATGGATTCAAGGAGGAATAGATAGATGATGGAGGACATATTTGGATGGATAACATCTCTCATGTGTGTTTTGGACACTTCTTGAGCCATACACATCATGATGGGAGGTTTTTTCCTACCACCTATTTGGATCCTTATGGGGTTAAATTGATCCTTGAGAAGTTTGCATTTCAACATCCCATGAAATGCAAGAGCAAAAATCTGATTTGGGAAAATGATAGTCTTCCTTGGGAGAGTGCTAAGGAAGGAAAAGATGGAAGGAACCCACATGTGGATGGATGGGTGTGGATGGTGAGCAAGAAGCTGGAAAGCTACTTGCAGATCTATGATACCGAGCAACAGGAGGCTTGGCTGCACTAGTTACTTTTGAAAGAGTTTGGTCATCATCCTCTTTCCAAGGGTATGTGGCATGATACTTGTATCACGGGGAAGAAAGGAGTATGGAAACATTGTGTTGACATAACATTCTTCATGTCAATCACCATTTTTTCACTACATGATTTTGATGATGGGAGTATAAGGAGGCATCAAAAGATTTTGTTTCTTGGGATGTTCTTGGGAGAGCAAGGGCAGATTTGCTCTCACAGTTTTCATGATGTTGCAGGAGTAGAATATGGCATTATCACAGTGCAAAGGGGCTACTCCTTGGCCTTATATGTTCAAGAGGTACTTTCCCCATGGGAGAGACTTCTTATGTGTAGCAACATTATGGGAGATGCCTTTGACATTCTGCATGTCAAAGATTGGAGCCATGAATTGGGTGGAGCCTATTTACATAGGCCAACAGTGTTGCCACTTTAGAGTTGGGGTTTATTGATGGATTATCCCCAGGATCATTCCACTCTTGGTGCACTTGATGGACAAAGAGGAGGTGAGAAAGGTGGAGTAATGGATGGAGACATCTATTGCTGTGTTATGTTCTTCTTGGCTTGGATCTCCAAGTACATGAGGAAGGATCCTCATGCAACACATGATTCATTCCTCTTCATGAGAGTATGTCATATCCTTATGGAGTATTTGTTTATGGACCATATCATGATCGTGCTCTTAGGATATGGTAAGGATCTTGTTGTTGCATTTGTTGATCTGCATACTCTTACCATTTTTATGCAGTGCAGTGCTCCACAAGAGGGCAAGATTTTCATTGAGCTCCATGGTCAACATTGGGAAAAATTGTATGATGGAGACAACCATCTCTTATATGGCCATGGGAAAGTGTTGTATTACTTCATGTATGTTCATTTGTTGTATGCAGCCATCTCCTATTCATTAGTAAATGAAATAACATACATAGACCACCATGTATCCAACAACCACTTGCCTTGTGAATTTCTAAAGCTGCAGTTGGGAAAAATGCGCTATAACTTCATGGGAGACTGTTGGTACCTTCTTGCACCATATGAAACCATCAATAATTCCCCTGTTTTGATGCCAATCATGATCCCACTAGTTGGTGTTGCTTTTATCTTGATGGGAGATATGATGTTGAGTAAGGCACATGGTTTGAATGTGTCCTTTTGGGAAGGAGATTTCCACATTTTCTGTAGTACATGTTCTAATGGGAACATGGGAGGAGTTATGGCCACCATATCCAAATATTTGTTTCTCTTGCAGGTGGGCCAAATGTGTGATGGGATGCCATATGATGATGCTCTCCTATCCATCACATGTGGAGTATTTTGGGCCAACTGGTTTTACAATATTGGAGGAAGTATCTTTACAAATCTAATCTTCATGTTGCCACTTGAGGGAAATATCATTTCAGCCCAAGATCAGCAAGAAATCTACACTTATCTTAAGTGGAGAGGAGGACAACGTGGGGTAGGGAACTTTTTCTACTATGTTCATTTTTTTAGCCCACCTTCTTTGCAGGAATATAAGGTGGAGGAGAATTTTTTGGAGTTACCATGTTGGGAGGTGACTCATTTTGTATGGGTGATTGCTTGGGAAGATATGCTTTCCCAGTCCATTTCAGTTCTATCCTTGCAGTTTCTTGAGGAAAAGCAACATTTGGGAGGGGAGGACTGTAATATTCCTACTTAGCCCAAGCTAAGAGGAATATTCATTTTTTTTTTTCATTTTCTATTGATTGAATAAATGAACCAAGGAGGACATGTAAAACTCTTGAAAAAAAATGAATAAATCCATTCCTATGTGAACAGAGAAAAATATAGCCCATTTAAAATAAACACTTGCAGGTGTGAATGGGTTTGAGCTATGAGACTGGGTCAACCTTGACCAAATCCACAATGCAGTCTAGATACAATGTACCTCATGGAGGGATAACGTAGTTCTAGAAGGAGGCCCTCATGTGAAAGGAGATAATTCATCAAGGTGGTTTAGGGTTTGCCAAAGCTCTCATATTATAAAAGGAAGGGGAAGGCTCAAGAGAAGGTTGTTGATGATATTATATTTTCAGAGTATATTGTCTTCTTAGACATATCTCATTCTCTTTGATGTTTAGCAGAGAATTGTGAGGATTTCCTGTTTAGGGATTCTCTCTCCTTCCATTGAGTATCTCTTGGAGGGAATTGTGCTTATTTCCCACTATCAGGAATATGGAAAAGCTCCATATCCCTTAGAAATTGTAAATCCTATTGGGATTTACTTGTTTCAGTGAGCTGCAACAAGTGGAGACTAGATCTGCTCAGATCTATATTTTACTAGTGCCTCTTCTCAGTGAGTGTGCCTTTTAACCTCCTGGAAGATTGTATTAGCTGTTGAGCTTCAGATCTTGATCTTGGCACCAATACAGCCTGTGCTTCAAGCCTACAACACATTTTTTCCTCTTGGACTGCATTATTTTCAGTTGCAGAGTTGCAGGGTATTTCGACAATCATTTGGAGGAGAGATCTCTGGTGTATGGATTCTTCCTTCACCGTGGTGATCCATGGATTAGCCATCTAATACATGTATATTTCAGATCTGATATATTTATTGTTATGTTCACTTCATATTTTCTGAATCATACTGTAGATCTGCTGCAGTAAAACTCAGATCTACTCTTGTTCTTTCGTGTAATGCTGAAAACCGCAAGGGGGATGTATAATAAAGACATTTCTACATATGGATCTGTTGTATATCTAATTGTTTATGTAATATATTTCTCTAGATCTAATTTTCAAGCTATTTCTGCAGTATACTACGTTTTTCATATCTAGATCTGCAGATCTGCACTTTTATGTAGTGGATCTCATGAAACCCTTGCCGAGTTATTCTCTGTGATGTATAAAGGAGCTTAATCTCCATTTTTATTCATGCTTTCATGTAATAAACTAAAAATCTGATAGTCAAGTTATTTTGTGTTCAAAACCTTCATAAAATCACGCTGCATAAGCTTCAATTACTTTCTTTTGAGTCAAGTCATGGGGATTGGGCATTTTTAAGCCATATCGAGAGTGGTAGATCTGTTTAACATAGCTAGAGTCATTTGTTTCAACCAAAATTTTATATGTAAGTCTATTATGACCTAAGCTAAGGGATCCCATCATCATTTCCCTTATTTTTACATAGATATCTGAAGTTAACATTTTTAGGGCTAAAATAGCTGCTTTTCCCCATCTTTTGTGGGTAGAATGGATCATACTTCTTGCTGCTGTACATAAAATTGATGATGAAGTGTTTCTTGACACATTCCATGGATGAATATCTTGTTGCATCTCCAAAATTGTGTTTACATATTGTTGCAGTCCATTATTGGGCATTTTCCAGCCATTCTAGGTGTGAGAGGCTTGTTTATCTCACCTAGTTTGCTTGGTCTATGATTTCCTCTTGGATTTGGATATTAGTGTTGAAAAATTGGTTAAAATAAGAGGGGGGGGTGAATCAGTTTAATGCAATCATGGTCTTGTAAAAATTTCTTTTACACTTATTTACATCTTCATTTTGTGGTCAACTTAATATTCAATGGAATAACAATCTTAATAAGTGAGTAGCAGGTATTAAGCAGATTAAATACATAATATCAACACATAGTCATCATGCACATAGAAAACAAATATAAGTGGAAACCCATAAGGGAGAAAACCACATCTTATTATTGTTGTGATGCAAAGGCAAGCTCCAACTCCCTCTCACCACTGATTTTCTGTAGGCTCCAACCTACATGAGGCTACTACCTCAATTCTGCAAGCTACATCTTGCAAGGAAGCTCCAACTCCCATCTATTTTCTGCAGGCTACAACCTACAAGAGGCTCCTACCTTGGCCAGCTACAACTTGACATCTATCAAGCTACAACTTGATATGGAAGCACCAACTTCCTCACACTACTATGAAATCATATGCTGATTTACCTGGATATCAACTCTATTATATTCCTTCTTCACTGCTATCCTCCACCCTTCATATCTGCCTTTTTCCTTGGATCTTCAAAGCTTCTTTGTCTGCTCCTTCTTCTTCTTACTCTTTCTCACTTCTTTCTTCATTCTCTCAACCCTTATGCATATGCTAGTAACATTATTTATAGAGATCACCTCATAACTATTTGCATTCCACAGGGAATTCGAAATGAACCAGTATGACTCTTTGCCTTCCCCCTTCTCATTTTCTTGTCCAGTATATTCAGAATAATATAACAGAATGTATACATTTGTATATTACAGTGGAGTTTAGCCTTGCCTACGAAGACTTGCCTTTACATCAAAAACAATATAAATTCAATAATACATTTACAGTTACAATCAAACATTTCAATTCAACCCATTCAACTCTTGTTTCATTGTGTATTTGTCTTTTCTGCTGTTGTCAGAGTCGTTTCAGTTTCTGCTATTACATTCAACACAGTTCTGCATAACTTTCATTTTGGCCTAACTCAACCCAATTGTTGTGTTTCCAACAGTGCCACCATATTCTCCCTTTTCTGGACTCTGCTCCTTTTTTTTCTTTCCCACAACGTTCAACCTTCACTACTCTTATAAACACACGATTCTGCCCTTTTCTCTGTGTCGGGTCCTTACCCGAGCCTTTCTACTCGCGTTCATACTTTCCTTTTTGTTTTGTGTTATATGTTGAGATTCAAAAAGATGATGAGCTTAGTGAAAAGAGTCACCTTCACTAAGTGGGCCCCGTAGGCTATTTTTGGTGCAAAGTCTATTTTTAGACTATGTCTATTTTTAGACATGTTAATCATATTCTATGAGTTGAAGGATGCTATTTATGGATGGTTGGTCAAGTTGGAAAAATATATGGACTTATATTTTTAGACATTTTGGGTGAAGTCTATTTTTAGACTGCCAGTCTAAAAATAGACATGTCGGATATTATTAGCTCTTAATAATATTTGGACTCTAAACATTATCTTATTCTCTTGGAGCACTAACATTCGGTTAACATATTGTTCAGATTAGTTAGCTGAAGAAATTACGCAATTCCTAGAGCTACTGGTGGTTCATGCATGGAGGACTTCAGTTAGAACTCAAGTGGTAGAGTTTGGTGGAGTTGGAGAAGTAGTTGGTGGAGTTGGTTTCTAGTTTAACTACACTTGTGGAGTTAAACTCAACTGAACTGATTGTGTTTATTTCTAACTGATTGATACTTTTAGTGGAGTTGAGTGAATTAATTAGTTAAATTAATTCACTAAATAATAACTCATTATTTAACTGGACAGAGACAACAGTTAACTACAGTGCAGAACAGATCAGTGGAAACTCGGTGGAGAGATTGGTGAAAGAGAAAGTGTGACTATCAGTTGTGACTATAGTGTTGCATTTCAAGCACCACACATTCATTGGACATGCCAATAAGGATTGTGTGAGCAAGGCTGTAGAAATTCGAACTCATCCAGAGCCATTCTTCAGCAAGGATTGCGTAGTAGAGGCAGGCTATTAGGAGGGCAAAAATCAGTGCAAATTTTTGCTGATTGTTCTTGATTAGTGTGTAGTGATTGTATTGTACTGAGAGCTTGATATGATCAGATTTGTATGAGGATTGTTACATGATCTCTATGACATATATTATATACAGATAGTTGGGGTTTTCAGCTTCAGGCTTTCCTGTTAAAAAACTATGTTAATGTGTGTAAATTTTTATTGTTTCATGTGTGCATTGCAATCTTGATTTAATTTCCGCAAATGATCAATGGTGGAATAGATTCTGTATTTTGCATGAAGTTAAAAGAGTGTGAGATTAGGAGAATCTTGGAAATATAACACATAAGTTATATAATTTCTACATGGTATCAGATCAGTGTTGATCATTGGAGGATATTGCAATTATTGAAGCGGTTGAGTTTTGTGCTGGTGGAATTCGAATTTGCTGCAGTGTTTTCTTGGTGTCGAAGTTGAGCATTCATTGAAATGTCTTTCAACGGATTGTGATTAGAGTATGCTCTTGAGGGAAGCTAGAATTACATAGCATGGAATGATAGGATGGAGGCGGTGTTGGATGATAATGGGTTGAAGGAGTTCATAGATGTTGATATTTCGAAGCCTGCTTCTAGCGATGCAGCCGCACTTGACGCATGGAAAAAGAAGGTAGCAAAGTGTCGAAGGATTTTGTTGGAAGGTGTGAAGGACCAAATTGTGTCTAGCCTTCATGGGAAAGCCACTCCATTCTTAATGTGGAAGGCTTTGATAGATTTGTTCCAAAGCAGAAGTGACCAGAGGAAGTTGGCAATTAAAGACAAGCTCAGAAAAATAAAAATGGAGAAAGGTGACAGTATTCCAAAATACCTCACGAAGTTTTTCCACTGCGAGGATGAGCTGGGAAGTGTGGGGGTTACTGTTGATGAAGAATACTTGGTGAGCTTGGCTCTCCTTGGGCTTCCAAAGAGTTGGCATAGCTACGAAGACTTTGTTAATGGACAGGAGAAACTGCTAGGATGGGAGTGACTTTGGTCGGATCTTGTGCAGGAGGGGAGGAGATAAGGTGGGGTACGATGGATGGATCTTCATCAAATAATGAAGATGAAGAAAATTTAACTTTGGCTACCAAAGCTCGGAAAGGAAAAGGGAAGAAATCTTCCAAATCCGAAGCTAAAGGAAAGAAGCATGATTTGTCGAAGGTGAAGTGTTTTCATTATCACCAGCACGGGCATTTCGCCACTAATTGTCCACAGAAGAATAAGAATAAGAGCGCTATTGGTTATGCAGTAGGAGAGGCCTTAGCCTCGCAGTTTGAGCTCAAATTTTCTTTGATCACATGCTTGGTTTCAAGTGTGATAAGATCGGTGTGGTTTCTTGATAGTGGTGTGTCTTTCCATATGACCGGAGACAAATATTTGTTTAGTGATCTGGAGGAAAAGGATCTTGGAGTGCACATTGATGGGCAATGATGGTAGATACAATGCAACTAGTATCAAGACCATTTCCTTTGAGAGGGAGTCTGATAAACCTTTCATCTTGAAGGATGTCATGCATGTTCCAGGATTGAAGAAGAATATGATCTCCGTGGCGATGCTGGAAGACAAGGGTTGTGATGTTGTTTTTAGCGAGGGAAAAGCTTTCCTGTGCCATAAAACAAATGGTCAAACCAGGAGGATAGGGATTCGAGTTAAGAATATTTATCAATTGCAGGTAGATGGCTGCACTTCAATGGCAGGCAAAGCAGAAGGAGTGGTGAGCCGAGATGAGGGTGAATTGTGGCACAGGAGATTGGGCCATCTTCACCATGGCGCTTTGAAAATTTTGCAGCAGATTTCTACTGGGCTTCCTAAAGGTACACTTGCGCAGTCAGATCAGTGCAAGGGATGTACTTTGGGAAAATTTTTGAAGACCATTTTTCATGAGAAGGATAGTCGTGCTTCGACGATCCTTGAGAGAATTCACACAGACGTGTGTGGACCCTTCTCGGTTGCTTCAACAACAAATCACAAGTATTGTGTGATATTTGTTGATGATTTTTCTCGTAAGTGCTAGATCTTCTTCATGCAAAAGAAGAGCGAGACATACAAAAAGTTTTGTGAGTTCAAGGTGCTAGTAGAGAAAGAGTCGGGGAAGCAAGTGAAAGCTCTCCGGAGTGATAATGGTGGTGAATAAATCTCTGGAAAATTCAAATACTTTTGTAGCAAAGAAGGAATTTGACGAGAACTCATAGCGCCTCATAACCCACAACAAAATGGGGTCGCTGAGAGGAATAACAGAACGATTGTGGGTGCTGGATGGATGATGTTGCATGGTAAGGGCCTTCCCATAAACTTGTGGGCTAAGGCATGAAACACTGTGGTTTATTTACAAAACCATTGTCCTCATAGAGTACTTCGCATGAGTACACCCAAAGAGGCGTTTTCTGGTAAGAAGCTTGATATTTCTCATTTGAAGATTTTTGGCTCACTTGTTTACATTGATGTGATGAAGGATGCCAGGAAGAAGTTGGAGCTGGCCGCAAAGGTTGGGATATTTTTGGGGTACATAGAAACACCCAAAAATTATCATGTGTATTTTCCATACAGTCGGATGATTGTCATGCGACGGGATATCAAATTTCATGAGGAGAAAGCCATGAAGTTGTTGCTTGAGAGGGAGCTACACTTGCATGCAGAGAAGGAGATACTTGTTCCTAAATATGAACCTCAAGATGTGAGCCATAAGAGGAGGTTCATGGAGTGGAAGAAACCACTCATGCAACACCAAACATCAGAGGGCAGAAGCACACTACAGAAGCTGAGCGATTGAATCTTGATGCAGTGAAGAATGTAGGAGTTCCTACATCACAGCGCAGACAAAGATAGTCACCTGACCGATTTACTAGATACATGGCTCTGATGAGAAAGTGTATCGTGACAGATCCATCCTCTTTCGAGGAAGCTATGGAGGAGCCCGCATGGGTAGATGCCATGGTGGAAGAGTATGATTCGATTGTCAGAAACAGTGCATGGGAGATTTTCCCAAGGCCGGAATGGAAATCAATGGTAGGTTCGAGATGGATCTACAAAGTGAAGAAAGCTGCTGATGGGAGCATTGAGAAGTATAAGGCAAGATTTTTTTCCTGGGGCTTCTCATAGATCGAAGGGATTGACTATGAAGAAACCTTTGCACTTGTCGCAAGGTATTCTTCCATACGGACCATCCTTGCTCTCTCAGCGCAGATGGGTTGTGTAATCTTACAAATGGGGAAAAATAAGCTCAGTAGGGAATATATTAAGATATTCCACTATGGATTCACAGCAATATGGAATCACACCAATAGATCTAAACCAGAGATAGACTGGTAGGGCATTTACTGGTTATATCACCTCTAAAGAGAGGGTGAAAACCAGAGGCTTCCTCTCCCGTTCCAGACTTTGTCTATAGAATATTGGTGAAGCACAATAAGTAATGGAATATCACAATCCTATTGTATTTTTCAGCCCTTGGGATCCTCATATCTATAGATCTAAAGAGTGGATCCAAAATGGGAGAAAAAACCAAACAAGGAAGAAGCAGGAAATTCCACTTTCAGGAAAATCAGCAAGAGGCTCAGTGAGGGTGATGTATAAGCTAATGGGTGAAAAAATAATGTAGGGCTTGGTTCCCTTATTTTATGCTGTGTGGGACCTCCAAGCAGAGTTTCAGAAAAAAAAAATGTGTTTAATTCCCTTAAACAAATCTCCCATGAAGCTAAATAGCTAAAAATCAGCAAAAGAGAAGAGCTGCTGCAACAAGAAAACCCAACAACCAGAATTGTGCAGTTTTTCCCAGTAACCACTGAATATCAGCCACAAGGCTCACAATTTGGCCATGGGACATAAGATCAGTATTATGAAAGATTATCCCATTAACATACAACGAATCACATGAAATAATAGTGGAGAAATCCACTAAAATGACATCTCCGGCATTTATAAAATTGCAGAAAAGAATGGACTGCGTCCCTCTAAGTGTGATTCAGAAGATAAATGATGGAGTTAAGATATATGGAAGATATATGGCTGTAACATCATATCCATACCATATCTGGAAGCTACTCAGCCTCTTCTACAAGTCCCCTTTGGGGTTTTTACAAGATATTGCATAAGAAGATGTAGATCTGACTTTTAATACATGAAACTGTAGGAAACTTCCAGAAATTGCTGAAGATGATTATTATTACAGTATATCAGATCTGAAAAATAGATATCAGCAGATAGAAGATGAATCTTCAAGATGAGAGGCAAGCCTCAATCATCAGGAAGCAAGTACAATGAGATAAATACAACTAACAGTAAAAGCAGTACATGTAATAACACAATTCACTAGAGAAACAACACTATAGCTTGAGCTCAATGTTACAATGGATGAAATATTGCTATAGGGTAAACTTCTTGGGTGGTTGGTTTTCGTGGATCCCTCTCAGGGCTTTCCGGTGCCCGAGGCAGACAGTAAGATTAGCTATGTTGTTCACAAAGATGGCATGAGTATGTTTATATTAGCTTGAAATAACTTGAAGGAATACATTAGAGAATTACCTCTTTGATGGTCTTGGAATCTCTTGGAGAACGCTGAGCAGCAAAGTAAGATTCCTTCTTCGCCGGCTCCAAATCGGAGACCTGCAATCAGTCAAAGCACCCGCGTAACTTCTAATATAACAAGTATTCTATCAATTCAATAAACAATAAACATCTAGATTATACACATTTGAGCCATTCATATCATACTAAGTAAATATTGAAACAAAAATAATAACATTAAGCATTGAATGGACAAAACGAACACAGTTCTATTGATTTTGCAAGAAGGAGGATTACAACCATCGGTTGTACCAAGCCCTCCTCAGTCTCCCAATCTCTCTTCTCTCTCTAGTGAAGAAGTCCAAGTCAACAAACTCTCAAGGAGCCTCTTTGACTCTTGGCCTTCACAATGTCACACTATTCTCTATTCCACAAGTATGCAAGAACTTTGAGCAATCCTTCGACCTTCAATTAAGAGCCTTCAGCTCCTTTTTATAGGAGAGGGAGAAAGCCATTGTTGCCCTTCTCTTTCCACTAGTTTAGAATGGAAAAAACTTAGATGTTTATTTGATCTCTATGCTTTTGCCTCTATTGGAGTTCAGTCTTTCATGGAAATGACCAATAATGAACTGGTGCTTCTGCAATTTCCTTTGTGAACTGACTCCTTTGTGAGGGAAAGTCGGAGATTCAAATCTTTCTCCACGCTCTTTTCCCAATTCAAACTTAAAACACGGGTAACGCGTCCCTCCAGTGTAAACAGAGCGTTGCCCTAGCTACTAACGCGGCCAATGTATTGCTTGACTGCGTTATAACACTCTTGTTCTGTTCTATATCTGCGTTACCCTGGCAGAAATAGGTTTAATTTAGGTCTTTGTACTTCTTCCATATTTGTCTTCCCCTCTGAGCTGATGAGGAGGTATTTTGACCTGTAACAAATATATAGATCTGAAATAAAAGTACAACAGAGATCCTCTTCTGGGTGGTCACAAGACACCCTCCCTGAGAGAAATCCCTCAAAACATCTAGATCCTTGCAGATCTGAATCACCACTTGCTGCAACTTCACATCAACTGCAAAACCCTCAACAGGACTAGCGTTGCTAATGGAGATGTAGCTTGGCAAAAATTACGGATAGTGGAGAAATGTAGCACATCCTCCTCCAAAGATATACTCCATGGAAGGAGAGAGGATTCCTAAATAGGAGATCCTCCTTCTCTAGCTAAACAACCAAGAGAAGTAGAGTTGCTCAAGCAACCTCTAATTTGAAATATCACCAACAACCTCTTCATGTGTCTTCTCCTCCTTTTTATATCATTAGGGTCTCTTGGCAAACCCTAAACCACTTCATGTCTTTGGCCCCTTTCACACTTGGAGACCCCCTTCTAGAACTGCGCAGTCCATCAAGGAGGTTCAATGAACCTAGACAGCGGTGGTTGACTTGGTCAAATAAGATCTCCTTTGGTGGTCTTGACCCTTTCACAGCTGCAAGTTTTATTCAAGTAGCTCAAATATGCCTCTTTTCACATAGGCATTGATTTATTATTGAGTTTTAGGATTTTTTCCATGTCCTCCTTTCCATTTTATTCATCAGTACATAAAATCAAGACAAAATGAAATGTTCCAATTAGCTTGGGCTAATTAGGAACATTACAGTCCTCACCTCCAAAAATTGTTGCTTGCCCTCAAGCAACTGCAAGGTGAGTGCTGCAAAATTTTCTCCTTGGTGACACCAACATAAGATAAGCTTCCTCCATAAGCCAATTGCTCACCAATCCATCCATGTCTTTCTCCTTGAATGTTCTCATGAGATGTAATTAGCTCATCCCATAAGGATACAATAGATCATATGAAACAAACATGGTTTGCCCCATGCTCTCTCTGGAATATGAGACATACAATACATGGAGAGTGGTCCTCTCATGAGGCACATTCCATCCTTCATTCTTGCTGCCCATGCCACATCATCATGGCTGAAAGTGTGATGCATTTTTGGTGCTTTGGAGCAAAAATCCCCCTTTTCCTCTCAAGGGAGTGACTCAAATGAGAAAATTTTGGAGCCCAAAATTGGCTGAGAGGCTCACATGATATGTCATATTTCCTTGGAATATTTGTCTAGAAAAACATGGTGTAAGAATGCATGAAACAAAAAATAAAAACATGTATAACATGATCATGTCATTCACCAATAATTCTTCTCCAATTAAGGGAGAAGTGCATGGTTCTATTCCCTCCCTCCATACAAGGAAGAGTGGGCTGATTCAACTCTCCCAAAAGTCATGTTTTTGATCCACCTCTACAATTCCCATGCCTTTTTGAAAATTCTGATTTAGATCTCTTTCAGAGCCCTTCCACCAATAACTTCTCAAGGTGTATGTTGGAAGGCTCCCCTTCCCATGCTGCTCAAAAGTAAGTGGCCATCCCACCACTTGTTTGCTGAAATAAGCTTCTTCAAAGCTTGGAAATGATAGAGGATAATGATTGTTGACTGAATGGAATTCAAGAAACATATTCCATGCTCCAATTCCCCCCCATGTGAGGGACTTACCTTCATGATACCAACTCAATACATGACCTTTCACATAAGGAAACATCATACATAATGCAGCAGTCATATAAAGTTCCATCGTCTCCTTGAAATACCATTGAATTTGGGAGACTTCATTCACCATGAACACATTCACCCAATGTGTCATCCCTCCTCTCATGTTTGGAGCATCATTATGACTTGAAAAAACCTCCTTATCCCAACCCATGAGAAGGTCACAATTTCTCCCAAGCCCAAGTACATACATGATTTTGAAATGCATTCTAAATAAAAATACATGCACATACATGGTAGGAAAAAGTAATTGTATGGACATGGAGCTTATCATGTGATGTCCATACCTCTTCCTTGTCAACCCAAACACCCATGCCTTCTTATTATGCCACCTCATATTGAGATACAAGGCATGTGACAAGGAAATCAGAAAATTTGGGGAGTGTTTAAACTCACCCAACAAGAACCAGCACAGACTATCCCTTTCTTGCATCAAATCTGAATGTTGCAAGTGGTTCACAAGCCACGTACTTGATTCTCCCTTCATCTCACCATGGCTGAAAGTGAGAATTATATTTGGTGCCTTAATACAACACCCATCATGGTGTAGAATCTCCCTTAGCCCATCAAGGGAGTGGCCATGTTTGAGAACAATCTTGACCCATAGTTGGCCATGAAGCTTGTATGGTATAACACTCCTCTTGGGAGTCATGGGCTGAAAATATGAAGTAAGAAAATACATGCAACCATAAAATGAAATTTTATTCTCATAAGAATGCATCTTACCCAAATTCTCCAGCGCTGTGATAGTTTCCCCCTTGGGAAGAGAAGACATTGATGCACAAGTTTGAGGGAACACTTTTCTCTTCTGCTCATCATGGGAACTCCTTGGTGGAATTCCTTCAAGTAATGAGACATCAAGGCATAGATCATGAGAATATGTAGGGAATGATATGTCCTTTATTTTTTTGCATTGATCCTTCAGCCTTCTTTGTGCAACATGTTTCTCAAATACAGAGGGGAAAAAGTTTCTCACTATTTGAAGCTTGCCCTTCCCTCTGTCTTCTACAATCATCAAGATCTCACCATTTGATAAGTATAGAACATGATTCCCATGGATTGTGCCATAATCTCTATGTGTGAGATTCTTAGGAACTCCTTGCAAAAATGCAAGAGATTCTCTCCTTGGAGCAGTTGCTCCTTCTTCTTCTTCATGCAGTACTAGAGTTCCTCTTGCTATGTCTGCGTTGTCACCCCTAGCCTTTTCTTCAAATATGGAACATGCCTCATCCTCAATAGGAGACCTTCGAGATTGGTATTATCTTGAAGGAGGGATCCCCATGTATTCTTCTTTCTCTTGAAACCTCATAAAGGTTTCACTGTATCTTCCCTCTTGAGAAGAGGACCCTTCACCCAAAGGAGATCTGACCCTTGGCAGTGCATCCGATAGACTCACTCCTTATCTTTCCCTCTTCATGAAGGAGTCACTAACAAAATTTTGAGGCTCTGATGATATGGCTGAGTGAACATATCCATAAGATGAGGATTTTGGATGTTCCTCATGCACAGATCTTGTAGATCTAACTGGAAGATCTTCTCTTTCTTGAAACTCCTTGGGAGCTCCACTACTTCTTCTTTCTTATTCTTGCACAACCTCTTTGGAGAGGTTATTCTTAGATATGGAAAGAGATGAGAGTAATATCATCCTCTCCATACTTTCTTCTTTCTACTTTCTGCTTCCTGCTTTCTGATTCTTCTTACTGATAGCTTGATCTCACAGGTTGTGCCAGAGATCATGCTCTGATACCACTGTAATGTTCCAAATGGGGAAAAATAAGCTCAGTAGGGAATATATTAAGATATTACACTATGTAATCACACCAATATATCTGAACCAGAGATAGACTGGTAGGGCATTTACTAGTTATATCACCTCTAAAGAGAGGGCGAAAACCAGAGGCTTCCTGGCCCATTCCAGACTCTGTCTATAGAAGATTAGTGAAGCACAAAAAGTAATGGAATAACACACTCCTATTGGATTTTTCAGCCCTTGGGATCCTCAGATCTACAGATCTAAAGAGTGGATCCAAAAGAGGAGCAAAAACCAAACAAGGAAGAAGCGAGAAATTCCACTTTCAGGAAAATCAGCAAGAGGCTCAGTGAGAACGCTGTATAAGATAATGGGTGAAAAAATAACGTAGGTCAGGGCTCGGTTCCCTTATTTTAGGCTGTGTGGGACCTCCATGCAAATTTTAAGCAAAAAAAAATGAGTTTAAGTCCCTTAAACAGATCTCAAATGAAGCTGAATAGCTAAAATTCAACTAAAGAAAAGAGCTGCTGCAACAAGAAAACCCAACAACCAGAATTGCGAAGTTTTGCCCAGTAACCACTGAAGATCAGCCATAAGGCTCAGAATTCAGCCATAGGACATCAGATCAGTATTATGAAATATTCTCCCGTTAACATACAACAAATGACATGAAATAATAGTGTTGAAATCCACTAAAATGACATCTTCGGCATTTATAAAATTGCAGAAAAGAATGGACTGCGTCCCTCTAAGTGTTCTTCAGCAGATAAATGATGGAGTTAAGATATATGGCATATATATGGCTGTAAAATCAGATACATACCAGATCTGGAAACTACTCAGCCTCTTCTACAAGTCCCCTTTGGGATTTTTACAAGATATTGCACAAGAAGATGTAGATTTGAATTTTAATACATGAAAATGTAGGAAACTTCTAGAAATTGCTGAAGATGATTATTATTACAGTATATCAGATCTGAACAATAGATATCAGCAGCTACAAGATGAATCTTCAATATGAGAGGCAAGCCTCAATCATCAGGAAGCAAGTACAATGAGAGAAATACAACTAGCAGTAAAAGCAGTACATGTAATAACGCAGTTCACTGGAGAAAAAATTTCATAGCTTGAGATGAATGTTACAATGGATGAAATATACAGATATGAAATAAAAATACAACAGAGATCCTCTTCTGGGTGGTCACAAGACACCCTCCCTGAGAGAAATCCCTCAAAACATCTAGATCCTTGCAGATTTGAATCACCACTTGCTGCAACTTCACAGCAGCTGCAAAACCCTCAACATAACCAGTGCTGATAATGGAGATGTAGCTTGGAAAAAATTCCGGATAGTGGAGAAATGCAGCACATCCTCCTCCAAAGAGCTACTCCATGGAAGGAGAGAGGATTCCTAAATAGGAGATCCTCCTTATCTAGCTAAACAGCCAAGAGAAGTAGAGTTGCTCAAGCAACATCTAATTCGAAATATCACCAACAACCTATTCATGTGCCTTCTCCTCCTTTTTATAACATTAGGGTCTCTTGGAAAATCCTAAACCACTTCATCTCTTTGGCCCCTTTCACACTTGGAGACCCCCTTCTAGAACTGCGCAGTCCATCAAGGAGTTTCAATGAATCTAGATAGCGTTGGTTGACTTGGTCAAATAGGATCTCCTTTGGTTGTCTTGACCCTTTCGCACCTGCAAGTTTTATTCAAGTAGCTCAAATATGCCTCTTTTCACATAGGAACTGATTTATTCTTGAGTTTTAGGAGTTTTTTCATGTCCTCCTTTCCATTTTATTCATCAGTACATAAAATCAAGACAAAATGAAATGTTCCAATTAGCTTGGGCTAATTAGGAACATTACAGGTTGGCACATTCATCAGATGAATGTGAAGATTGCGTTCCTCAATGGAATCATTGAGGAGGAGGTGTACATTGAGCAACCTTAAGGATTTGAAATATTCAGCATCGAGTCGCATGTGTGTAGGCTCAAAAGATCACTGTATGGGCTGAAATAAGCACCTTGTACTTGGTACACATAGATAGATAGTTATTTCACCGGACTTGGTTTCGCCAAGAGTGAGGCGGATCCAAACCTATACCAGATTGTGGTGGAGGGTAAGCTTTTGATCATTGTGCTTTAAGTAGATAATTTAATATTAACGGGTGATGAACTATTGATACACTCATGCAAGGCAGATCTTGAAAGGGAGTTCAAGATGAAGGACTTGGGCCTCCTTCATTATTTCCTAGGATTGGAAATTTGGCAGTGGAAAGGTGAACTGTTTGTGTCTCAAGGCAAGTACACCCTGGAGATACTGGAGAAGTTTCACATGCAAGGCTACAAGCCTATCGACACTCCTCTTCCTGGTGGTTGGAGGAAGGAGGATGCTACATCGATAGAGGTAGTGGATGCCACTGTTTATCAACAATTGGTTGGTTCGCTCATGTATTTAGTCAATACATGACCGAACGTATGCTATGCTGTGAACCAGATTTCACAAGCGATGGTGAAGCCTACCAAGCTCTTTTGAAAGGCAGGAAAGCATGTCATGAGGTTTCTTAGGGGCACATCTGAGTATGGATTATGGTACAGACAATCGAATGAAGTGAAGTTGCATGGCTTCACGGATGTAGATTGGGCAGGAAGCCCAACGGACAGAAAGAGCACATCTGGAGGGATTTTCAGTATCAGATCTACAACAGTTTCTTGGTACAACAGAAATCAAAGATCTGTGGCACTTAGTTCAGTGGAGGCCGAGTACATGGAAGCAAGTTTGGCTACATACAAGGCTATATGGATGAGGAAGATCCTAGTCGGTTTGTTCGGTTCTCATTTAGATCCTACTGTGATATATTGTGATAATCAGAGTTGCATTAAACTCTCATTTAATCCAATATTTCATGATAGATCTAAAAATATTGACATCCAGTACCATCATATTAGAGATTGTGTGCAGCAGAGGATCATGTTGCTTTCTTACATTCCTACGGAAGATTAGGATGCAGATATTCTGACAAAGGAGCTCACCAGGAGAAAATTCGAATACCATAGAGACAGGATCGGGGTGGAAGATAATCCCTATCTTGCTGAGAGGGAGTGTTGAGATTCAACAAGATGATGAGCTTAGTGAAAATATTTTCCTTCACTAAGTGGGCCCCGCAGGCTATTTTTGGCGCAATGTCTATTTTTAGACTATGTCTATTTTTAGACATGTCGATCATATTCTATGAGTTGCAGGGTGTTATTTGTCGATGGTTGGCCAAGTTGGAAAAATAGATTGGATTCTATTTTTAGACATTTTGGGCGAACTCTATTTTTAGACTTCCAGTATAAAAATAGACATGTCAGATATTATTAGCTCTTAATAATATTTGGACTCTAAACATTATCTTATTCTCTTGGAGCACTGACATTCAATTAACATATTGTTTAGATTAGCTAGCTGAAGGAATTACGCAATTCCTAGAGCTACTGGTGGTTCATGCATGGAGGACTTCAGTTATAACTCAAGTGGTAGAGTTTGGTGGAGTTGGAGAAGTAGTTGGTGGAGTTTGTTTCTAGTCTAACTACACTTGTGGAGTTAAACTCAGGTGAACTGATTGTGTCTATTTCTAACTGATTGATACTTTGTGTGGAGTTGTGTGAATTAATTAGTTAAATTAATTCACTAAATAATAACTCATTATTTAATTGGACATAGACAATAGTTAACTCAGTGCAGAACAGATTAGTGGAGACTCAGTGGAGAGATTGGTGAAAGAGCAAGCGTGACTATTAGTTGTGACTATAGTGTTTCATTGTATGCATTGTTGGAGTTCCTATGTTTTGGCAGATTTGGCAATACCAAAAGATAAGACAACATCAAACCACTTTGGGGCCCTAGGATCTAGCCCTCCTGGACCCGGAGAGGGATCTCTCCAAATAGAGCAAAGAATGATATGTCTTTGAAGCTCAAAATGAGATATTAGGCTAGATATGAAGCACGCGGGATTTTAAATGATTTGGTTGGTTGGTTGCTGGGTTGGTTATGGGATCATAAACTAAGAAAGTAATGAGAGAAAAGGAACAAGGCAGCAGGATATTTCAGCAAAAGGGGTTAGGTCAAAACTGTGCCATCCATTGGGCTATGGAGTTATGAACGGAAATTACTTGCATCCACAAGAAAAGGCTTCCAAAGGGCAAGTCATCTAATACTAAAGGATCTTTTAGATTAGATGGTGGGATGGAACATTAAGGAAAGAAAGTGAAAGAAGGAGAGTAACCCAATTTCCGTCTATAGATCAGGTCAGAGGTCATTTAACTCCAGACCTGCTTGGACATACTCTAAGGCAGCTATCAGAGAGGGACAAAGGGGTTGCTTATAGATCGGACCAGAGGTCATTTAACTCCAGGTCTGCTTTAGCAACTCCAAGGGAAAAACAGAGATAACAAAGAAACATCTAAGCAGCAAACCCCTGAGTTCGTACATCAGCCAGCAGGCAATAACATCCACTGCGCTGGTTAAACCTCATGGATTCACTCTTAGATACACATAAGGCAGAAAACGTTAAAGGTAGGGAGAGCAGGAACATAGGGCACCTAACAAGGGTGAATCCTATGCTATACTTCTGTTGCCTACCAGAAGAACATGAAACAATATGAAAATGTGATATACAGAGTTAGAAAAACATCACCAATAGTAATAGACCAGGATCCTGTGAAATGTGCTTTGATTGATTGATGAAAAACCAGTCATGTACACTGAGTTCAATGGCTAATACAATCCAGAATTTCTCCTCCCAACCTATTACATACAACTACTATGCTATTCCCTCCCATGACTGTTCTAACAGTCAAGAATGAATCCCTCTAACAACAACTTCCACCGCAAGGCAACAACAACCCTTTACATTATGCTCGCGGGAATTATTATAGGAGAAGAGAGAAAACAGAGGTAGGTGAACATTGAATTGATCTCATTAAGATAGAATGGCGGAAGTTCTCACGCCCATACTGCTTAATGGCATTGTGCCGCACTCTATATACTGTTTGGAAGCCTCTGTCAGGTCGAGATCGACCTCTGATATGTTCTTTAAGTCCTTACGGCGGTCTGGAACTTTGTGTTAGCCTTCTGGAATAAATGAACTGGATAGAAGGTCTGTAGGCCGCTCCATACTTCATAACTGCTGCCTGAATATCTTAAATGAACTTCAATCAGTGTAATTAATCTTTCAGGGCTCGAGAGGCATGGAGGACGCTGTGGGAAGGTGTACCTTTTGGAGAAAAGTACTTTGCTGATATTAAACACAGATAAGACTTTGACAGTGTGCTTCTTTAGTCTTCAATTACGCCTTAATCCATTGAATTTGGGATTAAAACGTTTAATCTCCGATCATGTGCATAGACCCTTCGAAATCCATCTTTGCTGCTTCATAGGTCGGCTGAAATGGCCTCTCTGTTCCATCCGCATAGTGAAATAAGACTGTTATAGACCTAGGCGGTGGTGGCGGAGGAGTGCTGCGAAGGCCGGAGGAATGGTGGCGGAGAAATAAACACGTAGTGTAAAAGCCAAAAATTTAGATTTGGGTCAAAATACAAAGGAATGAACGAAAAACAATGGAGCAGAAGCTTTGGAAGTGGGACCTGGTAGCATCACAAATCGCAATTGGGAGTGGGAGCGGAGTGGAGTGATAAATACAAAGTTTGCGATGCGATGGGGGAAATCCCTTTGTAAAACAAAATATGACGATTTTCCATTTTACAAAGGAAAAAACCTTTATTGCATGAACCGGCGCGGGGGGGGGGTAAGTACGGTGGGCCCGGGGTCTATCACAAATCGCAAATCACATCGAGAGATGAAGAAATTGGGGGATGGAGCGGAGTTGCGATGCGATGGTCGGAGGGATTGTGCATCGCAAATATTTGCGACGCGATCACTCTCATCGCAAATATTTGCAATGCGTGATCGGAGGGTGACGACAAAGACTTGCGATATTGCGATCGGGCGATGGTGCGATGCGATGGTGCGACCGGTCAGGCGCATCGCAAATATTTGTGACGCGATCAGATCGCATCGCAAATATTTGCGATGGATCTAACGCACATAAACAACGAACGCACGATTTGCGATATAAGCGGTGGGTTATATAACATATGAAACTTTATAATAAATTTCTATTATAATGTATGGCGGGGGTTAAAAGGGGAAGTGGTTTAGCCTTATCATAAAGTCGGAAAGTGGATTTTAAACCCATTTAAGTGCGTTCCAAGGATAGGAAGGGTAACGATAGGGGAAATAAAGGGGAAAAAGGGAAAACAAGGGTAAAGGAAGAATTTAAAGGGGATTTTGGGATATTTCGAAGGGAGAGAAGGGAAAATAGAAGGGGAGACAAGTAGAAGCTAAGTGGGGGTTGAAATAAGAGGGAAAAGGGGCCTTTGGGCATTTCTTCACAAAAAGAGAGGCTTTATAATAGGAATCATCAGAGGGGAATTTATCAAAGGATAAAAGACACATGGAGGCTTCAAGGAGACTGTGTTTTCAGAGGAAATGCATTCCTTGAAGGCTCAAAAACAATTTAGCCCCCGTTTTCTTGCCAAAAAATTTATAGGGGGGGCTAGCATGCACCACACATTCATTGGAGATGCCAATAAGGATTGCATGAGAAAGGATGGAGAAATTCGAACTCATCCAGAGCCATTCTTCAGCAGGGATTGCGCAGTAGAGGCAGGCTATTAGGAGGGAAAAAATCAGTGCAGATTTTTGCTGATTGTTCTTGATTAGTGTAATGTTCCAAAATTTTCATTAAGAAAATTGGAACATTATTTTTTCTTTCTTTTTACTAAAAATAATAAAATGGGTAAGGAATCCCATGAAGTAGCATAATAAACACTCCAAATGTGAAAAGGGGTCACTTAAGTGACTTATTTATCATCTCCTAGTGTGAAAAGGGGAAAATATAAGAAGGCAAGGTCCAGTTTGACCAAGTCAAACAACGTTTCATGGAGGGAGTGAGTCACCTAGTGGGACAACGTAGTTTCCATAGGAGAGATATTATTGGATGAGAGAAACCCTAATGGGTGGGGTCCATGACAAGGAAGCCTCCTCTTGCTATAAAAGGGGAAGGGAGAGCCATTGCTCATTATGTTAAAGATTTCGATTTTTCTCTCTTCAGTTGTTCAACTGAGATAGCTTGTGCTGCTTAACACAAGGGAGATTTCTGTTTAGAAGTTTCCTCTCCTTCATTGGGAAGATTTTGAGGACTTGTTCTTCATTCTCCTCACATCCAGGCTTGAGGCCAAGGTGACCATCTTCAGCTACAATGTTTTCCATCTTGGTAGAAACGTTGAGTTGCTGGGGTTGCAGTGAGGAATTCATCTTCACCCATTTCCGGAGCTAGTTTTGCAGAGGAGGAGTTCATTCTTTCTCTGGGAGATCAGTGAAGAAGATCCCAAAGTTTATTTTCATATTTTGGCATTGGGCCATACATTTCATCTCATCCCCAACACTGTCTCTTCCTCATACCACGTTATTTTCGGTGGGCTCTTGCAGGAGGGATTCACACTGTGGACTGGAGGGTATAATCTTCAGTGAAGGGAGCAGCCTTTCACTTTGAATATCATTGGAGGAGGTTTTCTACATCACTTGCTGCATTTCCATCCTTCTCCAGTTTTGTATTGTATTTGAGTTGCTGCTGCTACCCAGTAACTCCGGCATTTTTCCACTTAGTGTATTTTGGCCAATCCCTTGGAGGATTGTAGTAGTATTGTTTTCAGGGGTTGAGATCTTTCTCCCCCACTTTATTTGAGCCTGTCATTGCTATATATTTGTATTTATATTAGTATATAGTCATTTCTTACTATAGACTGTGCAGTCATAGTTTGTTGCTTGGTTGTGTAGTTGTGTACTTTCATTGTTGCATGTACATTTGTCTTGAGGCTAATTTGGCCTAACTTGAGAGGTATTTCCTCAAGTTATTTTATATATATTTGCTACTTCACATAATATAAGGTTATGCACTCTTCTCACTCCATATGTATTGATATTTCACTTCTGCTGCTTGTAGAAGTTCATATATTGTTGTAGCTCTCCATTTGAGCATTCTTTGAGGGACCTAGTTTGGGGAGATCTGTATAACCCCTCTAGGCTTATTTCTTTGAGCTAATATTCTCAGATATTCATGTATGAAGAGTAGAAAAGGGGATCCAAGTCCTGGTTCAACTTATTTTTGCATTGGATTCCTTATACAATGTCCTTGAGGACTAGATTGCATAAATTCCTAGAAAGGAACATTATAGTGGTATCAGAGCATGATCTTTGGCTCAGCCTGTGGCTTCAAGCCAAAGTGCTAAATCCTTGGAGGGGAATATTTAAATATCTATAGATAGAGTCTATAGAAGGCTAGGTAGCCTATGATCTCATCCTTTGTTCAAAGGTGACATATCTAGTAAATGCCCCTGCAGTCAATCTCTGGAATAGAATCTTGATACTTCTGAAGAGGGAACTTACAGCAGTATCAGAGACAGAAGAGATCAAGATGATGCAGAAGATGAGATTACTCTTATCATTTTTTAGATCCAGCAAAGACCTCTCTAAAGAGGGTCAGAAGACTAGAGAAGGAGAAGAGGAAGGACCATGCACTTCCTATTCTCACAGAAAAGAAGGCCAGAAGCATGAAGAACACTTGGAATTTGAAATTCTAAGTGAGTATCTTGCTGAATACCAGGAAAACCCTAGAGCTATAGCTTTGCCACAATTTATTCAACAGAAATAAGAAAGCAGACTTGATGCAGGAGCATTAGCTCGGAAAAATACCTTGTATTTTTATTGAACCTAGGGGTCTCATGTTTTGAGAATTTATTAATTTCATGTAAATATTAATATTAGTTTTGAGTGATTAATTATATTTTTAATTAATTATTTGTGAGAATTTGTAAATGTTTCCAAACAACTGGAAAACATGAGAGAAATTAGATGAGAGATATCTAGGAGATAATTAGGAAGCCTAAGATAGATTTAGTTGCAAGGTTTTAGGGATAAAAATCTATCTTTTAGGGGTGTTGAGAGATTTGGGGATTTGTTGAGATATTAAAGGGATTGAACTCAAATTAGATCATTTTAAATTTGTATAAATTTATGAATCTCAAAGGCAAATAGATCAAGTAGAATAGAATAGGGAGAGAGGTAGGAGATAGGGGTTTTCCTATACATCTATGTACAGCTGAAAGGGCCATGGAATTTTGAATATCTGGCCATGAATGAGAGGTTCTTTGTAATTGTTGTTTTTATATCAATGTAGAATTTGACTTTTGAGCACATTGTTGAGTTCGATTTTGTATACGTTTGGTTTTAATAACCTTTGTGTTGTGACTCTGCACATAAGTTGAAAGAATCGATGTTATCAATTGTAATAGTAAATCCGTGTGTTGAGTGAATTGATTGCTTTTATGTTGATATGTAGTTTTGTATGGAGGCATTGAATAAAGGGAGGGTGCACGTTATTCGTAGAACTGCATGAAATTACGTTGGAGAAAAGTTGTTGGTTGAAATTGATTGAAAATCAGATGATGAGTTATATATATACATTGTATGAAGCACGATCTAATCGAGGCTAATCGAGGCGCAGAGTTCTGTTTTATGAAACACAGAGTTCTTTTTTAATTCTGTCAATTTTAATCGATTGAAACAGATTTTAATCATAGAGATAAGGAAATGACCGGACGTTCTATCGATTGGCAAATGAAACGAATGATCGATTGAAGAGGCGGTGTTGAAGAAATTGTATTACAAATTAAATGGAAGTGGATTCTGAAGTCGATCTGTGGTATTGCAGGTATTTTAGATAGTCGGATTGCAATTAAGCTTTGAAATGAATCGAATGGTTACAAATTATGTGAGATTAGAGTTGGATATGTGTTGGGCCAGACGCATTGTTAACATTGATGCGTGGCTGAAAATCAAATATATGTTGAAATTGTCAAAGGTCGATTCAAACTTGATCAGTTGCAGTGCGTGGAGAGCTTTACAAGACTGTAATAATGGACTGAACTAAAGTGTTAACCAGCAATGGAGAAAGTCGATGTATGGCAACGTTAAATGCTGAGTTGGAAATTCGTTGCAGGAATTCGGATGGATGGAGAAGGTAAGATAGATGCTATTTTATTCAAATGCATTTATGTTAAACGTTGTTTAACACCTTAATATAGAAGCGTTAATGGATTGATGCCATCATAGAGGTGCCACGAATAATTGAAATCGATCTATTGAAACGGTGATGCATTACATTGTAATTGGTTGTTCGATCAGAAGCATAGAAGTAAGAAAAGGCCAGGTATGGGTTTTCAGTTTATATGGTCGTTGTTTTAAAAAGTCGACTTTTGAATAGAATAAATGGTATGTTGAATAAACCTTGGAGGTTAGTAATCACATATGCGCTGGTGGCGATTGTGAATGTCAATCTCGGTTAAGTTTTAAATGGCATATATGCATTGGAAACTCGAAACTTCTACCAAGTCAAAGATTTGTTAAAACATTCCATGAACATTGAATGAACAACTATGTATTGCTTGGTTTGACTATGTATGAATTGAATTGTCATATGGAGAAAGAAGAGTGGCCATCATATGAAGTTGAAGAGAAACCTTTGCATCAATGAATTTTAATGAAGAGTCATAAATGATGATTGAGAGTGTGTTTTGGTTTCTAAATTCCATTTGAAGTGTGGGTTTAAATGAATGGAAAATTGATTATTGGGTTTATTGGTTTTGAAGAAGGAGCTTCCGCAATGATAGTGCATGTAATTGCCCGTAATGAAGAGTTATTGGGAAATTGATTTGAGATGCATTTTGTACATGCACAACAGGAGAAAGATTCTGGGTTAGCAGGGTCAACCTGCATCATTTTGGTATCAGAGCTGGAATAGATCTATGTGAGGATTCAAGTTTTTTTTTAAAATTGAATTAATTTCATGTGATGAATGAATGTCGGATTGTGAAACTGATGAAGATGGCAGCACAGGGATGCAGTGCAGTTGAGTAAGGAAGCGAGATCAACAGGATCTTGAAAGGTGAGATTGTGTAGTTGATATTTAACTCTGGTTTGAAGACTATTTGCAGAATTTGGTTGCAGGCATAGTAAAGAAATCTCAGCAGGAAGAAGCAGATCACAGCTAGAGTGCAGTGATGAGAGAGTCCAGCAAAGGATTCTAAGAGAGAGTGGCAGAACCTGAAGATTCAATAGAGGTTGAATAAAGTTGCAGATGAGAGAAGCCTAAAGGAGCAGAAGAGAATGCTCGAAGGGTTCCAGCAGAGGACCGGTGATTACCAAGAGATCAGATCCGGAAGAAGGGATTGGTGAGGTAAGTGGCAGCAGAAGAGTTTACTGTTGCAGAGGCTTGGTGCAACTCATGGGTGAGAAACTCATGGTGAAGGAGATGACTATTGAAAGTCATAAAGGAGAGAGCAGAGGTTCAGAGAAGGGCCACAGTCGAAAGATGAAGGAAGATGCCAAGGAAAATGGCATATTGAAGCAGTGGACTGATGAAGAGTATGAGAGAGAGAAAGCTGAGATAACGGTTCATCTCGAGTTATTGATGGAGTTGTTACAGGAAAATGTGAGAGACTAGAGACATGGTTGGCTGATGAGGAAGAGAGTGAAGTGGCAGAGGCTACAATAGAAAAGAGATCGACAGATAAACATGCAGTTAGCGGAAGAGATGAAGAAGCTAGAGCAGATGATGAGTATACAGTTGAGACGTGAAGAACTCAGAGCAGCTGATTTGAAACTGGAGGTTTCCATTAATGAAATAGAAGAAGATATCATTGATGATTTCTTGAGTTACTGGGCAGATCCAGATCAAATGGATAATGTGAACTCTTGTATTTTTGTAGCTGACAATTGTGATGTGATTACAGGTGTTGAGGAGGATGTGCAATCTTGTGAAGCTATCACAAGCATGGAAAATAATCTTTCAAGAGATAAGTACTTTGAAGAAGAAAGCAGTGATGCTTTTGCTGTTATAGTACAAGAGGAATTTCATGTGAATGAAGAAGAGGATCAGCTGGAAGAGCTGGTGTATGAACCGACAGTTGAGACTGTTGAAACTTGTAGTTTTCAAACTGACAAGTTGTGTATGAATGCAGGGACTGTAAGTGATGATGATATGCTTCAGAAATTCCACAAAGAAATTGCATTGTTGGAATACTTGTTGGTAAATTCAGAGTATGACAGGGAGATTGCAGAAGAAAGAGTTCAATACAGTGAACTAAAGCAGAAAGACATCAAGGAAATAGATGGTGTGGAGGAAGGACTGGTTGACAGTCTTGAGGATTCTTTAGAGAATTCTTTGGGAAGTTTGGATCAGCATACTGATGTGCTGATTGAGATGGAGAACTTACAACAACATATTGAGGTGCTGGAAAAGGAGGACAAGGCACTAATTCCTTATGATTTTTATTTTAACAAGTGTTTTGTGAATGCAGGTATTGTTGCAGGTACTGAAGAACATTTGACTCAGCTGAGCAGTCGAATGAAGGAAGACGAGAATTCTGTGGAAATTTCAAATCCACGGGAATTATCAAAACATGAGACCCCTAGGTTCAATAAAAATACAAGGTATTTTTTCGAGCTAATGCTCTTGCATCAAGACCCCATAGCTTTGGGATGATGAGAGGCAATAGATTTCTGTTGTCCACATTTGACAGAACACTCACATGTGCAGCAGAGGCTTGGGTGAGGAAGCTAGAGGCTTTCTTCCTACTGCATCTGGTAGTAGACAAAGAGGCTGTAGAAGTTTCAACGCTGCACCTTGAGGGTGAAGCAAATACTTGGTGGGTTAGCCATTAGGACCATGCAAGGGTTTCTACTCTTGCTGATTTTTCTCAAAGATTGATCAAGAGGTTTGGTCAAAAGAGGGAGGAGCCCTCACCACCAGTTGTAGAGGCACATACCAGTGCTATCATAGTGAGGGAGGAAAAACCTTCATCTCCAGCTATTGAGGCATCCAACACTATTGAAAAAGGAACTCTTGCAGCAACACAAGATTCTTCCGAAAATCTCCAAGGTATGCCTAAGTTTTTATTTCTTACGGAGGATTGCATATCTATGCATGCTAATTGTCTGGAGGAGGAAACCTTCACTGCGCTGTGCCATCACCTTCATACACCATTAATGTGTTATGAACCACAATTGGGGTTAGGGTTTAAAAACTTTGTCATGGTGGAGATTGCATTTCAATGTCCCATGAAATGCAAAGGCAAGAAACTATTTTGGGAAGATGGTAGACCTCATTGGAGGGATGCCAAGATGCAGGATGAAGAAAGACATCCACTAGGAGTTGAGTGGATGTGGATGAGAGGCAAGAGGATGGTGATCCTTTTGCAGATTTATGATACAGGGCAGCAAGAAGCAATGCTGCGTTGGCTACTCTTGAGAAAGTTTTTCCGAGAGAAGACTTATCCTTTTTCACGGGGAGTGAAGAAGGAAGAGGACTGGCAGGATACTTAGACCATGGGGCAGAGAGGAGCATGGGTGAATTATGATGATATAGTATTCTTCTTACCACTCATTATTCTACCTTCACATATTTGTTATGGTGGGAGTATGGAGGAGCAACAAACATTCTTGTTGCTCAGATTATATTCAGATGTTGCAGCAGTAGGAGGAGGCACTAGCATAGTGCAAAGGGATTTCTCCTTGGTCTTAGATGCCCAAGAAATACCTTCTTCATGGGAGGAACTCTACATATGCAACAACATGATGAGTGGAGTCTTTGACAAGATCCATGTCAAATAATTGAGCTTTGAGATGACAGTTACCCCACTCCACAGGCCAGCAACGCTGTCACTTCAGAGTTGGGTTTACTTGTTGGAGTGTTTTAAAAACCACTTCAAAAGTGATGTACCTTGGAGGCATGTAGGAGATGAGGTTGAGGGAGTAATGGATGGTAGAATCCCTTGCTATATCTTGATCTTCTTGGCTTGGTTCACAAGCACAAGGAGGGACACCTACATGCATCATTTATGGATTCTCCCTTCATGCATTCTCATGCATACTGTTTGTTGATGGAGAAGTCCACTCGGGAGGGCATCTTAATGGATGTATATCAGCATATGGTCAGATGCATAGCCTGATAGATGATGATATGGTTGGCACAACCACTTCCCTACGTTATTGCAGTAAGGGAGCACTTTCATTTGAGCCATTTCATCTCAAAGACCAGAGTACATGATGAGGGAGGTAACTTTTTGCTTTATGTTTTCCACTCTCTTATATTTTTGAGTAGAATATCATATTAAGGAGGATATTTCCTTCTTGCACATTATGTTTTGTTGTACTTATGGTCTATTGCAGAAATTATGATGGTCATCTTATTGGTGGATTGTGGGGGAAGGCCACAGGATTTCCGGTGTGCACCATTGGCACCCAATTATGTTTTCATGATCTCATCTTGCAGGATGAATGTGCTAGCAAATAAGTGGCTGAAAGGACACTTGTTGCCCTATATATTGTGGCAGGCCAATGATGCCTTGCATTGGTTCCATGTGTGGAGATATGTTTCACCTCCTTGCTCTCATAGGTTTATGTTTCCATATTCTACTAGAAGAACGCTGGACATGGGAAGCATCATTGGAGGAATGGCACAAGAGTTGAGGATGCCCATAGGGAGTGTGGTTTCCCATACTTCTCACATTGCATGTTCTAGAAAAAAAAATGGGCCATCCTTGATTTCCATGTTACACCATTTGCTTTCAAATGGGAGGAGCCATTTGGAAAGCTTGAGCTTTTTGGGGAGGCACCCAATGGGTGTTGGATTTGATGGGATGGCTTGGGTCTCACTTTAATATCATTATGTTTCAGCCATATATCAGCAGTAGCCCCATAAGTATCATAAGGGAGGAGAAACACATTGGGAGGCTGTGTTCTTTGGGGGACAAGACCTCCATACTTTTTGCAGTGCATACACTAAGGGGAGTACGGAAGAATTTAAGGTCACCATGACAAAATGTTTGTTTCTCCATGAGGTGAACCATATAATTGGTTGGATACCATATGATGATGACTTCCAAATCATCACATATGAGATGGTTGTTGGAAATATTGTCATTGATGGCAAAGGAGGCAGCACTCAGGCAAAGGAGGCATTGCTGAAGCAAAGGAAGGCAAAAGAAGCACAGTGAAAGCAATAGAGGCAGCAAGAAGAATGTCAAAATGTAACAGTCATAGAAACACAGTGAAGAACCGTTATCGGAAGATAGAGACAGAGGCAGAGCGACAGAAGCAGAGACAGAGGCAGAGATAGAGGCAGAGAGCAGTTATAAAATTCCGAGAATCGCACACTCCAGCGAGCGTTATACATATAATATAACATGAATCTTATTCCGGGAATCGTAGACTCCAGCCGGGTGTTACACATATAATACAGAACCATATTCCGGGAATCGCACACTCCAACCGGTGTTATACATTTAATATAACACAAATATTATTCCGGGAATCGCTTAACTCTAGCGGCAAAGTATATATATATATATACATATACAAAACATATTCTGGGAATCGCATAACCCATTAGCAAAGTATACATATATATCAGGTATATAAGTGGAGCGCTTTATTATAAGAACCAAGCTTTATACGGTGGGACCCCTCCCTAATCGCAATCGGAGAAAAGGTTCAATCGGCAGAGTTTTGTTATGTGCTCCGATTAAAGGCCAAACCCGATTGAGCTATATGCCACAGTTTATTGCTAATCGCATCCGAGTTCCCAATCGCATCGGCATTGGTCAATCGCATCGGAGAACATATGAGTTGCGATTGCGATTGGAAGTCTAGACCCGATGGAGGTATGAATTATAATTCAAACGTGTTTGAAGTCCTTTCCCAATCGCATCGGCAAAATACAATGAACAGTGGCCAATCGCAACACATATTAAAAGACTTGCGATTGCGATTAAGATTTTGGACCTGATGGGTGTATTAACAATGGTTTATATATATTTGAATTCCGGCTAATCGCATCGGAACTTTCTGATTGATCGCAAGTCCTTTGTAATATGCTCCGATCAAGTGGCGAACCCGATGGCGTTATACGATGGAGTTAATCGATTCAATCGCGTCCGGAATCTTAATCGCAATCGGAACTCTCCGATTGATCGCACGACTTTTGTAATATGTTGCGATTGAAGTGGCGGACCCGATCCTGTTATATGCGGGAGTTAATATGTGCAAATCGCATCCGTGTTCTGATCGCAATCGGAACTTTTCTATTGTGTGCCCCGATTGCATTTGTTCAAAGTTCGGACCCGATTGCGCTATGAGCCATGTTTTATGTGGTCATCGCGTCCGTTTGATCAATCGCAATCGCAAGTTTTCGTTTGACACCACCGATCCACCGACGGAGATGTGGGGCCCGACCCTTTCATGTATTAGTGGTTGTGATTCGACTTATTGGATTTTAATATAAGACCAAAGGCTTAAGGTGGAGGGCGATTGTTTATATATAAAAGGATTGTTGTTAGATATATAAAACACGGTTGCAGTTGTATTAAAATATGCCACATGGGCTGTGAACCCACGGGCCTCGGCTTAATGGGAGGGCGATTCTTCATATACAATGACTGTGATATATGTTCGTTCCACTTGCGGAAAGTTCCACATCAACAAGACACTTGCTGCAAGTCAGCAGTCACGTATTTTTCTAAGAGGCACTGATATAAAAGCACTGTTACACGTATGTAGCAAATACACCACAGCAGAGGACAGAAAAGCATACAGAGCAGAAAAGAGTCAAAACACAGTCATAGAAAAGACAAATGCGCAGCAAACCAAGAGACAAAATAAGTGAGCTGGAATTCACATTGTAATTCGAATGTAAATGGTTTAATTGTTTTTATTGTTTGTGATGCATTGGCAAGTCTCCGAGAGAAAACATACTCCCACTGTAATGTTAAAATTGACACCTACAGTTATAATTTCTGAGTAAGCTGATAAAAGGAGTGAGAAGGCAGAAGGCAAAGAGACATGACTTTCCATTTCGAATTCCAAGCAGAATACAAACAGTCATGTGAGGAAATATATAAATAATATCATCTTGATAGTCAAGAGTGAGGGGAGAGAGATAAAAATTAAGAGAAGGCAGAATATAGAAGTGTGAGGCAGAGAAGATTAAGAAAAGCAGAACAGAAGGAGAAGCTACAGAATAGGGATGATATCTGAGGTAAATCAGCAAACTTTCAGTTTGATAAATTGAGTAAGTTGGAGCTTCCCTATCAAGTTGCAGCTTGATAGTCGTCAGTTGTAGCTGACTGAGGTTGGAACCTCCTGTAGGTTGGTGCCTGGGGCAGAGGAGTTGGTGCTTCTTGCAGTTGTAAGCAGTGGGCGGGCTCTGTAGGTTGGTGCTGTGACTTGATGGTGAGAGGGAGTTGGAGCTTGCCTTTACATCACAACAATAATAAGATGTGGTTTTCTCCCTTTATGGGTTTCCACTTATATCTGGTGTCTCTGTGCTTGATATTTATGTATTGATCTGATATGTATCATTTGCTTAATACCTGCTGCTCTCATATTAAGTCTACTGCTCTATTAAACTAATACTTTCTGATTACATTCTAAAATTACTCTCACATCAAATTGAGCTTGAAATGAAGGTGTAAATAAGTTTAATGAAAAGTTTTATAAGATCAGGAATGTATTAAACTGATTCACCCCCCCCCCTCTCAGTTTAATTAGAGGTTCAACAATTGGTATCAGAGCGGGTTCCTTAGTATCAGTCTAACAACTGAAAGGAGTTCCTAGGTTCCCAAGATGGCTAGTAAAGAAGGATGCTCAACCAACAAAGCCCCTTTCTTCACTGGTGAAAATTATGCTTTCTGGAAAATCAGAATGAGGACATATATAATGTCTCTAGGAATAGAAGTTTGGGATGCAGTGGATTTAGGATATGCCCCAAAGGCAACTGACTCAGAGAAAGAAGCCAAACAAGACTTTGTAGCTAACGCAAAAGCCATGAATGCCATATTAAATGGATTGTGTGAAGCAAAGTTTATTAAATTAATGCACAAAAACACTGCCAAAGAAATATGGGATACTCTTGAGAACATACATGAGGGAAACAAGAAAGTAAAGACTGCCAAACTTCAAGTCTATAGAGCCCAGTTTGAGAACTTAAGAATGAATGATGATGAAGATATTTGCAGTTTCTTTCTAAAGGTTGCAGAAATTATTAATAATATGAAAGCTCTTGGAGAAAAAACATCAGAAAGTATAATTGTACAAAAGATTCTAAGATCTCTTCCATCAAGATTTAATCCAAAGGTGTCTGCAATAGAAGAAACAGCTGATTGGGAGACCTTGACCATGAACCAGCTACTAGGAAATCTTATAGCATATGAGATGAGGCTCCCATAGAAGAAGCCAAGCACAAGGGAGGCAGCATTCAAAACAGAAAAGAAGAAAGAAGAAAAGGAAGACATATGCTCCTGCTCTGATGAAGAAGAGGCTAAATTTGTCAAGAAATTGGATATAGGCTCAGGTAGATACAAAGGTAGACTTCCCTTCAAATGCTTTAACTATGGAAGAGTTGGACATTATGCTGCTAAATGTCCTCACAAGAAAGTAAGAAATCAAGCTCAAGAATCAGAGAAAGACACATCAAAGAACTGGCAGAAAGGAAAGAAATTCAGCAGAAAATCCTTCTATGCTCAGCAAGACAGCAGTGCATCTGAAGACTTAGATGAACCCTCAAGTGAAGAAGGAACCTCAGAATTTTTATTGATGGCCATAGAAGATCTTGAGGGACTCCTACTAGAAGATGATGAAGAAGAAGGGGAAGTAGACCTTGAGGGGGAGCTAAGAAGTGCTCTGGAGGAGATTGACAGACTCAAACTAAAATGCAGAAAACAAAAAGAGATTCTCCTAAAATGTGTGAAAGAAGAACAAAATTCAGAAGTCCTCATGCAGCTGAAGGTAAAGCTTGAAGAAGCCAAGAAGATAGAATATATGTTACTTCAGCAAATCAAAGATAAAACTCGAGAACAAGAGAAGCTGGAAGAAGAAATTCTGTGTCTGAGAAAGAAATTAGAAAATGCTCAACAGAAAGTTTCTATATACCCTTCTCAAACAACAAGATCTATTAAGTTGAATGAAATTTTGGTTGCTCAAAGATCCCCTATGATAAAGACTGGAATAGGCTACGAAGGAGAATCAAGTAAAGGAAAAGAAAAGGTTGACAAAGAGATTATTTTTGTAAAAGCAAAGAAGGATGAGGAAGTAGCTCAAATAATTCCTACAAAAGAAGAAATCTGCAATAAGAGAGACAGAGAGCAGAAGAAACCTCTAGTAACAAAGAATGCAATAACTACTAAGATAACAGAAAAAGGATCATATGCTCCTTAGTATGTCAAATTTGGAAGCCATCAAAGGAGATTCTTCCCTCCTATAAATAATTCCACATGTTATGTCTGCCATAAGCTGGGACACATTGCTACATATTGTTAAACAAGGAGGAGCAATTCAAACCTGCAAAAGATGCAAACAGTGAAGAGGCTGTCACAAACAAACAAATGGAAGAAACAACCTTACATCAGGTATGCAAATAGCTTCTATGGATACTGCTTTTATTGTAAGGAATTTGGCCATAAAATTACTGAATGTAGAAAGTATGGACAAAGAATGATGTTCAACACCTCAAGGAGGTTTATAAATCAAAGAATTTTGGCTCATACTCACAATTCTGCAAAAATTATGATCAAATGTTGTATATGCAATCAAGTTGGACATATACCGTCCAAATGTTCTTTGAAAGGATGTGATTCATCAACTCACAAAATATACCAAACAAAAGGATGCCTCCAATGGATAAAGAAGGAGAATAAGTGTGACTTAGCTCTAACTGCTCAAGACCTGAAAAGTCAATGGTACTTGGACAGTGGCTGCTCTAAACACATGACAGGAGACAAAGGTAAGTTTATTACTCTTGATGAAAATAAATCTGGCAATGTTACTTTTGGCAATGATAAATCAGGTAAGATCAAGGGAAAAGGCTCAGTCAGCATAGATAATGGAAGAGGAAAGGCCTAATATGTACTATTTGTAGATGGGTTGAAAGCAAATTTACTGAGTGTCAGTCAGATGTGTGACAAAGGCTGTGAAGTTATCTTTAGAGCACAAGACTGTGAAGTCAGATCAAGCACAACAGGAAAGACTCTGCTCAAAGGTGTCCGAACAGAGAGTAATGTGTACATAGTAAAAGAGGAGGATGAAGCCTGCCATCTGAGCAAACTTGAGGAGTCATGGTTATGCCATAGGAGATTGGGACATCTCAGCTTTGACCATATCATCAGACTGAGCAAGAAGAAAGTTGTAAGAGATATGCCAGAAATAAAAAGGCCTTCAAGTACTATATGAAAATCTTGTCAATTGGGGAAACAGACTCGCACATCCTTTAAATCTAAAGAGGAGCTGTCAACAAGAAGACCACTCCAGCTTGTGCACATGGACCTGTGTGGACCTGCTAGAACTAGGACACCAAGTGGAGAATCCTATTTCATGCTAATAATAGATGACTTTTCCAGAATGACATGGGTTGCTTTTCTCAAAAATAAATCAGAAGCATTGGAAAAATTTAAGATATTCAAAGCATTAGCAGAAAATCAAACTGGATGCAAGCTGACATGTATCAGATCAGACAGAGGAGGAGAATTCACAGATTATGACTTTGTAGACCTATGTAATGAACATGGAATAAAGCAACAATTTACTATTGCAGGGACACCTCAACAGAATGGAGTAGCAGAGAGGCAAAACAGGTCTGTACAACAAATAGCCAGAGCTATGATGCAAGAGAATAATATTGCTCAAACCTTATGGGCAGAAGCAGTACACACAGCAGTACATATCCTTAATAAAGCTCACTTAAGGCCAAGCAGTGACAAGACTCCATATGAACTATGGCATGGAAAACCAGCTTCAATAAAACATTTCAGAGTCTTTGGTAGCAAGTGTTACATAAAGAATAATGATGAAAACCTTGGGAAATTTGATGCAAGAGCAGATGAAGGGATTTTTCTAGGATATGCTTCCAAAAGTAAAGGGTACAAGTGCTACAATAAGACTCTTCGGAAAATAGTTGAAAGTATTGATGTGAGATTTGATGAAGAATTTCCAAACAATACAAGAAATACAGACTGCTACAGTCCATAAGATAATCATGAAGAAGAAGATCAGAATGATGATGAAACCAGCAAGACAACAGAAGATGCAGAACTGAGCCCAAAAACCCCCTCAAGATACACTCAGAGGAATCATCCTGAAGATCAGATCATAGGAGACAAGAAAGCAGGGGTCCAGACAAGAAGGCAGCTAACAGAACAAACAGAAGAAGTATACATAGCCATGTTATCACAAATAGAGCCAAAGAAGTTTGAAGAAGCCAGCAAGGACAAGTATTGGGTAAAAGCAATGAATGAATAATTGGACCAAATTGAGAAGAACAATACCTGGGAACTAGTTCCTAGACCTATTGAGAAAAATATCATTGGTTCAAAATGGGTATTCAAAAACAAAATGAATGAGCAAGGACAAGTAATCAGGAATAAAGCTAGGCTGGTTTGCAAAGGATACTCACAAATAGAAGGACTTGATTATGATGAAACATTTGCCCCTGTAGCTAGAATGGAAGCTATCAGAATGTTCCTGGCATTTGCATGCTATCAAGATTTCAAGGTATATCAAATGGATGTAAAATTTGCTTTTCTTAATGGTGATCTAGAAGAAGAAGTGTACATGGAACAACCGGAAGGTTTCTCATTGACAGATAAAGAAGACTATGTATGTAAACTGAAAAAGGCCCTATATGGACTGAAACAGGCTCCTCATGCTTGGTACTCAAGACTGGATAAATATTTGCAAAAATAGGGTTTTAAGAGAGGTGGAGTAGACAGCAACCTATACATAAAAGCCCATGAAAATGAACTTTTGATTGTTGTAGTGTATGTTGATGACATTATGTTTGGAAGCAACAAAGATGATCTAGCAAAAGAGTTTGCTGATGAAATGAAAACAGAGTTTGAAATGTCTATGATCGGAGAGCTCAGTTTCTACTTGGGACTACAAATTCAGCAAAAGAACACAGGTACATTTATTTCACAAGAAAAATACATAAAAGAAATGTTGAAAAAGTTCAAAATGGAGGACTGCAAACCTGTGTCAACTCCCGTGACCACAGGTTGCAAGCTGTGTGCTAATGATGGGTCTGCTGACATAGATCAAAGACTTTACAGATCCATGATTGGAAGTATATTGTATCTGACTGCATCAAGACCAGACATCATGCTAGCAGTAGGATTAGTGGCTAGATATCAAGCAGCACCTAAACAAAACCATCTTCTGGCAGTCAAAAGAATATTTAGATATCTACAAGGAACAATACAGTATGGACTTTGGTATCCTAAAAGCAAAAACTTCACTTTATCAGCATACACAGATGCAGATTGGGCCAGTTGTGTGGATGATAGGAAGAGTACAAGTGGAGGTGCATTCTATCTAGGAGAAAGTCTGGTGGCATGGCTACGCAAGAAACAAACATCCATCTCTTTGTCTACAGCTGAAGCAGAATATATAGCAGCAGCAGCATGTTGTACACAAGTCATGTGGATGAAGCAAACTCTTCAAGACATGAAGGTAAGCATTGATGAACCTATTTCAATCAAATGTGATAATACAAGTGCTATAAGTATATCTAAAATCCTGTACTTCACTCAAAAACTAAACATATTCCAATTAAGTATCATTTCCTCCGAGAACAAGTGGCTCAGAAGATAGTAAAGCTGGAATATGTACCAACGAAAGAACAGACAACTGATATATTTACCAAACCTCTTGCTAGAGAACCATTTCAATACTTGAGAGATAAACTAGGGGTAGTATCTGCAGATGCTACTCTCTGATATAAAGAGAAAGCACGGTCTCAGGGGGAGAACAAAATGAAGATATCATTCCAGGGGGAGAACAACCAGCAAGATAAGCATAAAACAAGTCCACCGGATCAGCATTATCAGTATTATCAGCATTATCAATAGTATCAGCATTCCGAAGCAACAAGAACCGTTCAATCGTAAAATGCATATTACAGGCACTACAAATGAAACACAACTATAAAACATATATTGGCTCACTATACCAAAGTGTTCTCTCAACAAGTTTCATACATCACTATGGAGCAGCATAGTCCAATTTCAGCAGAAGAGGACCTAAACGTAACTCAGAGAAAGGAAATGCAACGACAGAACCCATACAGAGAGATGAGGCGTCGTCCTTTGCCATTGATGTCAAAGGGGGAGGAAGAACAAACAACAGGAGGAAGAACAAGCAACAAGAGAAAGAGAAAGCAAACAGAGAAAGTGGATTGTCATCAATGCCAAAGGGGGAGACTATTGGAAATATTGTCATTGATGGCAAAGGAGGCAGCACTCAGGCAAAGGAGGTAACACTCAGGCAAAAGAGGCACAGTGAAAGCAATAGAGGCAGCAAGAAGAAAGTCAAAATGTAACAGTCATAGAAGCATAGTGAAGAACCGTTATCGAAAGGTAGAGACAGAGGCAGAGACTAAGTGACAGAGGCAGAGAGCCGTTACAAAATTCCGGGAATCACACACTCCAACCGGCGTTATACATATAATACATAATCCTTATTCCGGGAATCGCTTAACTCCAGCGGCAATGCAATGCATATAATACAGAACCATATTCCGGGAATCGCACACTCCAACCGGTGTTATACAACACAAATATTATTCCGGGAATCGCCTACCCCGATGGAGGATACATATATATATATCCATCTAAATGCCACGCATTGCGTATGCTGCAAAGGACCAAGGCATATATATTATGTTATATAAGTGGAGCGCATAAAACAAAGTTTATAAGGTGGGACCCCTCCCCAATCGCATCGGAGAATATATGAGTTGCGATTGCGATTGGAAGTCCGGACCCGATGGAGGTATGAATTATAATTCAAACGTGTTTGAAGTCCTTTCCCAATCGCATCGGCAAAATACAATGAATAGTGGCCAACCACAACACATATTAAAAGACTTGCGATTGCGATTAAGAGTTCAGACCCGATGGGTGTATTAACGATGATTTATATATATTTGAATTCCAGCTAATCGCATCAGAGATTATAAGAGCGTCGGAACATATGTTAAAGACTTGCGATTGCGATTGAAGCCCGGACCCGATGGGCTTATAAATTATGACTAACAAATGTTTCAGTTCCATGGTCAATCGCATCGGAGGTAAAGTGGAGCATCGGAACATCACAATAGAAATTTGCGATTGCGATTGAGATTCGGACCCGATGGACTGATAAACTGTGACTTGATAGGTTTGAGTTCCGGAACATGTTAACAAAGATTTGCGATTGCGATTGAAAGGCCGAACCCGATGGGTTTATAAGCCAAGACTGATATATGTTTGAAGTTTCGCCATAACAGAGAATAATCGCAATCGGAAGAGGCTGAGGAGTGATTCATCACATCGGAAAGATCAGCGAGTGAGCCCGAAAGGAGTTCTTATTTGTTTAAAGAGTTTTTATTATATAATGCCGAGAATTGATTTAAGTCTTTTTAAAAGGAAGGTTGTATGTATGCCGAGTGTTGAAATTACTTATATATATATATGAAAGGGCGCTGTTATATATATATATATATATATATATATATATATAACGCTGTTGCGATAAGCCGTGTGGTCTGTAGACCCACGGGCCTCAGCTCAACGGGAGGGTGATTCTTAATATACAACGACTGTGATATATGTCTGTTCCGCTTGCGGAAAGTTCCACATCAACAAGACACTTGCTGCAAGTCAGCAGTCACGTATTTTTCTAAGAGGCACTGATATAAAAGCAATGTTACACGTATGCAGCAAATACACCACAACAGAGGACAGAAAAGCATACAGAGCAGAAAAGAGTCAAAACACAGTCACAGAAAAGGCAAATGCGCAGCAAACCAAGAGACAAAATAAGTGAGCTGGAATTCACATTGTAATTCGAATGTAAATGGTTTAATTGTTTTTATTGTTTGTGATGCATTGGCAAGTCTCCGAGAGAAAACAAACTCCCACTGTAATGTTAAAATTGACACCTACAGTTATAATTTCTGAGTAAGCTGATAAAAGGAGTGAGAAGGCAGAAGGCAAAGAGACATGACTTTCAATTTCGAATTCCAAGCAGAATACAAACAGTCATGTGAGGAAATCTATAAATAATATCATCTTGATATGCAGAGAGAGTTTTTTTTTTTTAGAGCAAGGGAGAGAGCATATATAGAGAGAATGCAGAATATAGAAGGCAGAGAAGATTAAGAGAAGCTACAGAACAGAGCTGATATCTGAGGTAAATCAGCAAACATTCAGTTTTAGAAAATGAGGAAGTTGGAGCTTCCCTATCAAGTTGCGGCTTGATAGCTTTCAGTTGTAGCTGACTGAGGTTGGAGCCTCCTGTAGGTTGGTGCCTGCAGAAAACTGAAGGGAGTTGGTGCTTCCTTGCAAGTTGTAGCTTGCAGAATTGAGGTAGGAGCCTCCTGCAGGTTGTTGCCTGCAGAAAACAGTGGTGAGAGGGAGTTGGAGCTTGCCTTTGCATCACAACAATAATAAGATGTGGTTTTCTCCCTTTATGGGTTTCCACTTATATCTGGTGTCTCTGTGCATGATATTTATGTATTGATATGATATGTATCATTTGCTTAATACATGCTGCTCTCATATTAAGTCTACTGCTCTATTAAACTAATACTTTCTGATTACATTCTAAAATTACTCTCACATCAAATTGAGTTTGAAATGAAGGTGTAAATAAGTTTAATGAAAAGTTTTAAAAGATCAGAAATGTATTAAACTGATTCACCCCCCCCTCTCAGTTTAATTAGAGGTTCAAAAAATCCTACACAGGTGAAGTAAATGTTCAGATCGTCAAACCTAATTTAGGTTATTGAAACCTCCATAAACTAAATAAATCACTCTTGCACTCCAATAATACTATTTAATAGTAAAAACAAACACCAATATGTTAACTTTTTGTGCACAGAGAAATATATGTCTCATGTACTAATTGAAATGTACCCAATGAAATAGTTTACCTGTAGATGAGAAAATAAAATGGAACACGACCAAAATATTCACTGTAAGGGAGTCTCACAAGGCATAGAACACCTGAATAACCAAGGTTATGAGAAACAATTAAAGGAGGAGACATGATAATATATAGCATTCAACCAGGGTGGTCTTATGGTTTGAAAGAAATTGAGCATTACAGAATTTCAACCATCATAGCACACACGTTGGGCGCGGTTGAGAATGTTAACATCACAGCATACACATTGGGCGCATTGGAGAATGTTAACGTTTCAGAACCTATTAACCCTTTCAGTCGTTATATTCCACGTTTCCACTCATGTTTGCACATTTTCACGGCATAGTAATCAAGCATAGTAAAATTTTAATTAGGATTTGGTAAAAAATTATTTTAAACATGGTTTAAACACTTGATTTAAATATGCAATGAAGTTATGAGTTTCAATTTCATTCATATATGGAGTGGCGACGACGAGAATATACCAGCATCTGCTAATTTAAACCATTTGATCAAAATGATTAATTAAAAAATGATTAAATCAGGCAATTCCAATACGGGGGTTACACGTATCGCTGTAACAAAAGGAGCAATGAAATTATAACTATTGTTTAAGAAAAGGAGCAATAAAATTAGGTAGTTTTGGATATTTTTTAATGTATTAACAACATTAATGATAATATCATTAATAATTTGAATCATTTTTTTAAAGTGAATAGAAGTTTTATTTTTTTTATTTTTATTAATAATTATATTGTTAATTATTAAAAAAAATATTATTATTCCTAGTATTATATTTTTAAAAAATCTTAATATAATTAATCATATTAATATTATAATGTAAATGCTATTATCTTAATAATATTGAATGTTAAGAATTTCAAAACAATTAATATTACAAATATTGTTTTTTAAACATTATTAATATTAATAGTATTTCTATTAACAATATTAATTTTAATATCATTAATACTATTAATGATATGGGTAAAATGATCTTTTTTTTTTAATTTCAATTTTATTAAAAATACTTTACAACCCTCAAATTCCTTTTTAATTTAAAGAAAAGAGAATTATAATTACTTAAAAAATTATTATATTTATTTAGATATTGTTTTACTTATAATTAGTTTAACAATTTAAACAATTACAACTATAATTAATTATAGTTGTGAAAAACAAAAAAAAGATCCATCCCATAATCACAACTGGGACTAGTTAAATAGATGTCTAGCATTATCAAAGAGAAAAGGAGCAATAAAATTAGGTAGTTTTGGATATTGTTTAATAAAAATAGAGGAATTTACAAATTATGTGAAAATTTAGGTATTTTAAATAATACTTCTTTTAAGAATCTATATATATTCAAAAATTTATTTTGAAAATAAACGAAATGGACATGATCATAACTGTTGTTTCTATGGTAGACTGTAGGCTACTAAATGACGGGAATAATATCAAAAAATATATATTATTTTAGTGACATTTGCATGACTTAGACCCTAGCAAGAAAACAAAATTAGGTAAAGGAAACAACGACTTTTCCTGTAAGTCTTCACTTAAATTACGAAGTGAGAACAAAATGCTTTTCAACCGATCCATGGAAAAATCTATCTTGATAAGCGACTAAGGAAAATTCGTATGCATCAACTCAGATATACAGATCTGGTTGAGGTAATAGTTGAAACCTGTTGAAATATTAATTTCAACTACTGCAGTAGAAGGATGGATGCGGCAGCGTTGTTTTTTTGGTTAACTTGCACGCAACCATGAGTTATTTAAAACTCTGCAATTTCCAGTTTTTTGTTAATGGGTTGTAGGCCTGAGTTCACCATGCAATTAGAATTTTAAAGACTCCATGCCACCATCAAAGATACACCTTCACTGCACTTAAACACACTAGCAACAAGCATTAAATCACTGCACCAACCAGAAATTAAACCAATAGGAGTTTACCACCAGTTTTGTTTAATTCAAACAAGGACACATAGAGCAACCACATTTTATCGCATTCAATTTTTCCCTGACGTCATCATCACCTTTTGTTACACAAATTTTTTTTAAATCTGGCTCATAAAACCTTTGGATTCTGGTGGGGCCTAGCGCTAGCCAATCAAATGGCGTTCACGTAGACTTAAGCCTTGGTGACATCATGCAAAAATGGAATTCGAATTTTCGATTGTAAAACGGTTAATAAGATTTGAAGTCCCGACGGAGGTTAGTAGGTTATGTTTTGTTATAGTTTCATGTTATAATGTTTTGGCATATTGCACAAAGAAACAATGTTATTAAAACCTTTGGTTATCTCTTCCTACACACATTACCGCCAAGAAACAAACCTTCCCAAATCTACGTTCATTGCATTCCACTATAACTAACTCCATAATGTGATGGTGATCACATTCAAACTAACACAACCTTTAACACTTTCGGAGGTGCATGATAAAAGTGGTTTGGTGTATCCACATGTCGATTGCTGGGATATATTGCGTGGTTTCCATAATTTACCACTATCAGCCAAAAAGTTGTGCAATAACCTTCGGCAAGTTCTCAATACCACTTTGCAGTTCCGATACCGATTTTTGTATGGACTAGGTTTAGGTAAGGAATAAAACCCTTAATTTTTATTGATAAGAATGTAAGTGCAATTACGTGAACGGGTTAAGAAAATACTTTTAATATTGAAAAATAGCTAAAAACATAGCACAAACCTTCATATTTTCAACTCGAAAAGAAATAGCCTAATGAATATTCTGCACTATAACATTTTGAGTTGAGCTATGTACAATATCTAATATATTAACGTTTAAAATACTTTTTCAAAAAATCAGAAGGAAGCTAATTCAATACAGTGTCACACTTTTCCCAATGAATGACATAAAAATAATTCTCGTAGATAATGGAAATAGGTTTGAAAAAAACGTACACATATATACATCGTTATGTGTCTGAGCATCATAGCAATATCATAATGAATATTACAAAAAACCAAGACAACTAGTGTCCATAATCGATTTCTAACGCGAAGGTGGCGCCCTCAGTTTTGTAGAAAGAAATGCAGCGAAAAAACTAAAATCAGACACATAGCAATCAAACATGAAGAGAAGAATTAACGTGGTTCACCCAACCAATCTGGGCTACATCCACCAAATAGAGGTATCAGCAATATTATTCGTCAACAAGAGATTACAACAGCAAATTTGCACATCTGCACTTCCTCTTCCACACACCTCACACCTCATATGTTTTGCCTCTACAGGCTTACAATTTATAGATGAGAGAAGAAACTGAATAATTAATTCTATCACAACAAAATAGGATAGAATATCTCCCCATCAAGATTTGATGCAATCAGTTTAGAAACAAACCCTATTGTTGGCATATCCATGAGATTTTTAGCCAAATTAATATCCAAAAAATCTCAACAATCTCCACCTTGACAACAATTAGCCTGATATCTCATTCTTGTTTTATTTTCATTTTCTCTACAAGCCAAGAGAAGCTGGACACCATCATAGCTTCTCTAATAAAACTGGTTTTGTGAACATATCTACACAGTTTTCATTCTATGCACTTTTTCAAGAGAGACTCCCCATTCAGTGATAACATGTCTTACAAAATGGTACTTTATAGGTATATTCTTTGATTTACTATGATAGGCTGGATTTTAAGCCAGGTGAATTGCACTTTGACTATCACAAAATATCTTTATGTTGTCCTGCAACCTACCAAACTCACCAAACAAACCTTTCAACCAAACCACTTCTTTGCAAGCATGTGAAGCAGCTATGTACTCTGCTTCTGTAGTGGATAAAGCAAAAATGTTTTGTAGCTTTGACATTCAACTAATAGCTCCACCTGGAAGAGTAAATACATATCTTGAAGTTGAAATTCTCTTATCCAAATCACCTGCAAAATTGGAATCAACATATCCGCAAAAAAATTCACTATTTTTTTCATAAGTGATACAATAATCACTTGTGCCTCTCAGATATTGAAGCACCTATTTCACTGCTGCCTAGTGTTCTTTCCCTAGATTTTCCATATACCTATTGACAACCCCAACTTCATGGGAAATATCTGGTCGTGTACAAACCATCGCATACATCAAAGTTCCTACTGCATACACAGGTGAAGTAAATGTTCAGATCGCCAAACCTAATTTAGGTTATCGAAACCTCCATAAACTAAAGAAATCGCTCTTGCACTCCAATAATACTATTTAACAGTAAAAACAAACACCGCTATGTTAACTTTTTGTGCACAGAGAAATATATGTCTCCTGTACTAATTGAAATGTACCCAATGAAATATTTTACCTATAGATGAGAAAATAAAATGGAACATGACCAAAATATTCACTGTAAGGGAGTCTCACAAGGCATAGAACACCTGAATAACCAAGGTAATGAGAAAAAATTAAAGGAGGAGACACGATAATATATAGCGTTCAACTGCGGTGGCCTTATGGTCTCAAAGAAATTGAGCGTTACAGAATTTCAACCATCACAGCACACACGTTGGGCACGGTTGAGAATGTTAACATCACAGCATACACATTGGGCGCATTGGAGAATGTTAACGTTTCAGAACCTATTAACCCTTTCAGTCGTTATATTCCATGTTTGCACCCATGTTTGCATGTTTTCACGGCATAGTAATTAGGCATAGTAAAATTTTAATTATAATTTGGTAAAATAATATTTTAAACATGGTTTAAACACTTGATTTAAATATGAAATGAAGTTATGAGTTTCAATTTCATTCATATATGGAGTGGCGATGACGAGAAAATACCAGCATCTGTTAATTTAAACCATCTGATCAAAATGATTAATTAAAAAATAATTAAATCATGCAATTCCAATATGGGGGTTACATGTATTGCTGTAACAAAAGGAGCAATAAAATTATAACTATTGTTTAAGAAAAGGAGCAATAAAATTTGGATATTGTTGAATATATTAACAACATTAATGATAATATCATTAATAGTTTGAATCATTTTTTAAAAGTGAATAGAAGCTTTTTTTTTTAATTATTAATTATATTGTTAATTATTAAAAAAATATTATTATTCTTAATATTATATTTTTAAAAAATCTTAATATAATTAATCATATTAATATTATAAGGTAAATGTTATTATCTTAATAATATTGAATGTTAAGAATTTTAAAACAATTAATATTACAAATATTATTTTTTAAACATTATTAATATTAATAGTATTTCTATTAACAATATTAATTTTAATATCATTAATACTATTAATGATATGGTTAAAATGATTTTTTTTTAATTTCAATTTTATTAAAAAGACTTTACAACCCTGAAATTCTTTTTTAATTTAAAGAAAAGAGAATTATAATTACTTAAACAATTATTATATTTATTTAGATATTGTTTTAATTATAATTAGTTTAACAATTTAAACAATTACAGCTATAATTAATTATAGTTGTAAAAAACAAAAAAAGATCCATCCCATAATCACAATTGGGACTGGTTAAATAGATGTCTAGCATTATCAAAGATAAAAGGAGCAATAAAATTAGGTAGTTTTGGAAATTGTTTAATAAAAATAGAGGAATTTACAAATTATGTGAAAAGTTAGGTATTTTAAATAATACTTGTTTTAAGAATCTATATATATTCAAAAATTTATTTTGTAAATAAACGAAATGGACATGATCATAACTGTTGTTTCTATGGTAGACTGTAGGCTATTAAATGACGGGAATAATATCAAAAAATATATATTATTTTAGTGACATTTGCATGACTTAGACCCTAGCAAGAAAACAAAATTAGGTAAAGGAAACAACAACGACTTTTCCTGTAAGTATTCACTTAAATTACGAAGTGAGAAGAAAATACTTTTAAACCGATCCATGGAAAAATCTGTCTTGATAAGTGACTCAGAAAAATTCGTATGCATCAACTCAGATATACAGATCTGGTTGAGGCAATAGCTAAAACCTGTTGAAATATTAATTTCAACTACTGCAGCAGAAGTGTTAAACACCATGTTGAAACACACACATGGTGTATGAGGAAGATGAGCACACACACAAGAGACTAAACACACAATGAAGGATAAGCGTGAGGCTTTTTTATTTTCCATTATACAAAGATGTACATTTATAGTACAATGGTGTGACTCTTGGTTTCACATTCCAAGGTCACTTGGACTCCATTGTGACTTTTCATATTCCACACCTACCCATGTAGGATTAGGTGTTCCAACATCCCCCCTTAATTCGAAGGGGTATGTGTGAGTCCAAGAAAAGAGTTGTAATACAAATCTGCAAAGTATGCATGGCAGCACTTGGGCTGAATCAACTCTCTGAAATGTTGGAAAAAAGAGGTGGTTTAAGGATGACCACCAACACTGGAACGCAATACTTGTTGCAGTTCCGGAACTCTTCCAAAACTGGCAAGAAGCTGAAAGCTTCTACTAGAGGAATTTTTCCTCATAAAAAAGGGAGACCTTCAACCTAAAAGAAGGGAGGTCTACTACCTGTGATGGTTTTAGGATTACCAACAACTCTGGAATGCTTGAAGCATTTCCTGGAACTCAACCAAAGCTGGCAAGAAGCTAAAGGCTACTAAGCTGAAGGCTTTTGCTAGAGGAAGTGTTCCTCATATGAAAAGGAGACCTTCGACCTAAATAAGGGAGGTGTACTACCTGTGATGGTTTTAGGTTATCCCCCAACCAAATATGTTGGTTTTAAGTTATCCACAAACCGAAGGCATGCTCATGGGCATCCGTGTCTCTGGCTACATCTCTGTCTCCGGAATGTGGTGTGGCTCGGGCTCACTTGGCCAGGACTCTGGCTTCCGAACATGGAATGAGAGATTGTGGCTCAGGCTTGCTTGATCTGTCATCGAAGCTTGTACATGACCACCATTTTCCCCCCTGTCAGGGACAAGGTGAGATGATGGCGAAAACTCAACTGCAAGTTTGCTCAATATCCGAGAACAAATTCTGACATGTGTCTTAAACATATTCTTGGCTGCCGATGCCCATTGCCAAGAAGCGATCTATCCAAGATGAATCTTGGTTCTTGCAGGAGGCTTGTTTCTGAAGCATCTGTCTGAAGAATGGGTGTGTCGACCACAGTTCTTGCATGGATGAAGATCAAAACAATGATCTTTCATATGGCCAACTCGATCATAGTGTCAGAATTTCTCAATCTGTTGTGGAAGTGGAACATGATCTAGAATAGCTGCAGGTGAACTGTCATACATGAATCCGACACTCTGAAATATGAAAGGACACATCCTTGTCATATCCAAGACCAGTTCGGTGCTTGTTGTGGACAAGCTCTTCCCAAGTTCTGATGATGGGCTTGAGAAGTGCAAGTTGAACTGCTGCATCTGCATGTACATGTGCTCTAGTACAAGGAAATGAATGGGAATCAACTAAAAATTTAATGACTTGCTGTTGATGGGAGTCCTTCTCAATCTTCTGAACAGAAACAGGTTCAAAATGGTGACTCTTCTGCTGAAATTCATCTTGCTGAAGCTGAGTTTCCAACTGCAAAAACTCAATCTTTTCATGTGCATCTTGCAAACAACTTTGAATGTTACAAAGAGCATCCTTGCTCATTTTTATCATGTCATCAACATTGGAATGAATGAGGTTATTCAACAACACTAATACCTCATTGATTTTAGCCATTTCAACAACTTAGGCTCAAAAAATGAAAGGGTGTCGGCTTCAACCGAGAATGCACCCGTTTACAATGTGATTCCTTTCAAACAAATACAAATGACTCTAAAGAATTCTCAAAGCACAAAATCTGCTCCTCAAATGATGGAGGGCAATCAACAATTTTTCAACTCAAATACACTTCAAGTCTTGAATGAAGATGCAAATCGATGTCGGTTCAATACAATATTTCTGCAAAAATGTGCAGCAAAAACAACTGTGCAGCTGAATTCTCTTCTTCAAATAGTTGTTTCAAACTTCTCTTCAAATGTCAATTTCTTCAAAAAATCACCCTCTTATATCATAAAATGTCAAATCTGAAATTTTCTCTATGAATTGTCCATTTGCTTCATATGTCAATTCCTTCATTTCTGGTTTTCATATCTCTCTCTTTCCTCTCTCTCTGCTGTTTTTTTTTTAATTAAAAATTAATTAAAAAAATGAGAATAATTAAAAAATGGGGAAAGAGATTATAATAGAAATAAAAGGGAATTTAATAGATTAAAAAAAGGGAGGGGTTTAGCTTTAAAAAGGGAGGGGAGGAAATTATATTAAAATAAAATTAAAAAGAAAGGGAAGGGAATTTTATAATGGGGGAATTAATTTAAAAAAATAAGAGGAGGGGGGAATTTTAATTAGGGAAAGGAAAATATTAATATGAGATGGGATAATGGGTGAGGAGGGCTTATTAAAAAAATTAAGAATGAATTTAAAAGGAGGGGGGTAACTATATGGTGGGGGGTTTTAATTTAAAAACTAAATATAAGGAAGTCGAAATTTAAATTAAAAAGGGAGGGAAAGACTACCATGAGGGATGGAGCGAATACAAGGGAGGAGGGCGTGGGTAATGCCAGTCGTAGGAGCAGATGATGAGGGTGCATGGATAGGCGTATAGGTAGCGAAAGTATGAGGAAAGGAAGGAGCATTTGCAGGGTAGAAAATGGGGAAAGGGAGGGGGAGCTCGCAGGTGAGAGGGGGAGCCGAGCAGATTGAAGGGGCGGAGTACTGTGAGTGGGGTGCAAGCCGCAGTATTATATGCAGGGTGGGGGCAGCGGAGCGGTGTATGCCATAATGATGCAGTGGAGGAGCGTCGATTGGAGAGGGGGTGAGGTAAGCGGAGTAGTGGGTAGGGTAGGGATTTCGCGTGGAGTGTTGAGTGCGTTGGGTAATGCGCAGATTGTTGTGTGTGGAAGAGGGTGGAGGTGTAAGGTTAGTAGGATGTGTAGAGTCGAGGAGGCGGGCTTGGGGTATGGGAATGTGGCCACGCGGGTTGCTGTGTGTGGAGTTTGGGTATGGAGGGTCGATCCCTGTTCAATTATTTTTATTTTTATTTTTATCTTTTTATTTTTTATAATTTTAAAACAGCAGAGAGGAGAATCGACTCTAAAATAACCGCATAATTTCACTGATATACAATAGAGGTTGGCAGAATTTTGTAGTGAAACGCAGGTACAAGACTCAGAAATTTTCCAGAAAATTGCAGAAATTTCACGAAATATAGTAGCAGTAGAATACTTTCTTCTTTCAAAAATAGAGCAGAATTTTTCTGGAACTTATAGCAGTAAAAATTCCAGAATTTTGCAGGAATCTTCGAATGAAAAACTCAGAAATTATTTTTCATTAAAACCAGAAACATCTTCAGAAATCAACTTTAAACAATTTTCAGCAGCTCTTTCAAAATGATGCAGATTTTAATGAGCAGAAATTGCAGAGAAAATTTAGAATGAAAACCTTCAGATGGGAAGTACTGCTTTTTTTTCAAAACCAATTCCGGAATGCTGCCAATTTCTGAATGCTGCCAATTTCTGAATGCTGCTCCTTCTCCAAAATAAACTTCTGAATGCTGCAAAATCACTGAATGCTGCTCTTTCTCAAAGCCAACGCTGCTCTTCTTCAAAACACCTCTGAATGGCAGCAAAAACTCTGCTGCAGAAACTCTCTAAATACTGCAAAAATGTCAAGAATTTTGCAGATATGCAAATGCCATAAACACAAATGGCTCACTCAATTTGGAGCAGGGCCAGCAATCGCCCGCTCTGATACCATGTTGAAACACACACATGGTGTATGAGGAAGATGAGCACACACACAAGAGACTAAACACACAATGAAGGATAAGCGTGAGGCTTTCTTATTTTTCCATTATACATGATGTACATTTATAGTACAATGGTGTGACTCTTGGTTTCACATTCCAAGGTCACTTGGACTCCATTGTGACTTTTCGCATTCCACACCTACCCATAGAGGATTAGGTGTTCCAACAAGAAGAATGGATGCGGCAGCGTTGTTTTTTTGGTTAACTTGCACGGAACCATGAGTTAGTTAAAACTCTGCAATTTCCAGTATTTTGTTAATGGGCCGTAGGCCTGAGTTCACCATGCAATCAAAATTTTAAAGACTCCATGCCACCATCAAAGCTGCACCTTCACTGCACTTAAACACACTAGAAACAAGCATTAAATCGCTGCACCAACCAAAAATTAAACCAATAGGAGTTTACCACCAGTTTTGTTTAATTCAAACAAGGACACATGGAGCAACCACATTTTATCGCGTTTCGTTTTGCCCTGATGTCATCATCACCTTTTGTTACGCGAATTTTGTTTTAAATCTGGCTCATAAAACCTTTGGATTACAGTGGGGCCTAGCGCTAGCCAATCAAATGGCATTCACGCAAACTCAAGCCTTGGTGACATCATGAAAAAATGGAATGCGAATTTTCGATTATAAAATGGTTAATAAGATTTGAAGTCCGGGCAGAGGTTAGTAGGTTATGTTTTGTTATAGTTTCACATTATAATGTTTTGGCATATCGCGCAAAGAAACAATGTTATTAAAATCTTGGTTATATCTTCCTTCACACAATACCGTCAAGAAACAAACCTTCCCAAATCTACGGTCATTGCATTCCACTATAACTAACTCCACAATGTGATGGTGATCACATTCAAACTAACACGACCTTTAACACTTTCGGAGGTGTGCGATAATAGTGGTTTGGTGTATCCACCTATTGATTGCTTGGATATATCACATGGTTTCCACAATTTACCACTATCAGCCAAAAACCTGTGCGATAACCTTCGGCAGATTCTTAATACCACTTTGCAGTTCCGATATCGATTGTTGTATGGACTAGGTTTAGGTAAGGAATAAAACCTTTAATTTTTATTGATAAGAATGTAAGTGGAATTACGTGAATGGGTTAAGAAAAGACTTTTAATATTGAAAAATAGTTAAAAACATAGCACAAACCTTCATACTTTCAACTCGAAAGGAAATAGCCTAATGAACATTCTGCACTATAACATTTTGAGTTGAGCTATGTACAATATCTAATATATTAACATTTAAAATACTTTTTCAAAGAATCAAAAGGAAGCTAATTCAATACAGTGTCACACTTTTCCCAATGAATGACATAAAAATAATTCTCGTAGAAAATGGAAATAGGTTTGAAAAAAACATACACATATATACATCATTATGTGTCTGAGCATAATATTAATATCATAATGAATATTACAAAAAACCAAGAAAACGAGTGTCCATAGTCGATTTCTAAAGGGAAGGTGGCGCCCTCAGTTTTGTAGAAAGAAATACAGCGGAAAAACTAAAATCACACACATAGCAATCAAACATGAAGACAAGAATTAACGTGGTTCACCCAACCAATCTGGGATACATCCACCAAATAGAGGTATCGGCAATCTTATTCATCAACAGGGGATTACAACAACAGATTTGCACATCTCCACTTCCTCTTCCACACACCTCACACCTCATATGTTTTGCCTCTACAGGCTTACAATTTATAGATAAGAGAAAAAACCGAATAATTAATTCTATCACAACAAAATAGGATATAATATCTCCCCATCAAGATTTGATCCAATCAGTTTAGCAACAAACCCTATTGTTGGCATATCCATGAGATTTTTAGCCAAATTAATATCCAAAAAATATCAACAATCTCCACCTTGACAACAATTAGCCTGATATCTTGTTCTTGTTTTATTTTCATTTTCTCTGCAAGCCAAGAGAAGCCAGAGACCATCGTAGCTTCTCTAATAAAATTGGTTTCGTGAACATGTCTGCACATTTTTCCTTTCTATGCACTTTTTCAAGAGAGACTCCCCATTCAGTGATAACCTGTCTTACAAAATGGTACTTTATAGGTATATGCTTTGATTTACTATGATATGCTGGATTTTCAACCAAGTGAATTGCACTTTGACTATCACAAAATAGCATTATGTTGTCCTGCAACCTACCAAACTCACCAAACAAACCTTTCAACCAAACCGCTTCTTTGCAAGCATGTGAAGCAGCTATGTACTATGCTTCTGTAGTGGATAAAGCAACAATGTTTTGTAGCTTTGACATCCAACTAATAGCTCCACCTGGAAGAGTAAATACATATCCTGAAGTTGAAATTCTCTTATCCAAATCACCTGTAAAATTGGAATCAACATATCCACAAACAAATTCACTACTTTTTTCATAAGTGATATAATAATCACTTATGCCTCGCAGATATCGAAGCACCCATTTCACTGCTGCCCAGTGTTGCTTCCCTAGATTTTCCATATACCTATAGACAACCCCAACTTCATGGGAAATATCTGATCATGTACAAACCATCGGATACATCAAAGTTCCTACTGCATTAGCATAAGGTATTCGAGACATATATTCCTTTTCTTCATTTGTATTATGACATAAAATTGAAGAAAGATTAAAATGGGAAGCTAAAGGGACTCAAACTGGTTTCACATTGTTCATACCAAACATTAAGAGTATTTTCTCAATATACTTCTCTTGTGATAACCACAGCTTACCATTGCTCTTGTCTGTGAAAATCTCCATGCCCAAGATCTTTCTTATTGCTCCTAGATCTTTCATATCAAACGTCCTAGCCATCTGAGCCTTTAACCTGTTGATCTCATTTATGCTTTTGCTTGCTAAAAGCATATCGTCAACATATAATACTAAGATAATGAATATGCCATTACATAATTTCTTAAAGTAAACACAATGATCATATTCACTTCTTATATAATTTTGAATCATCATGAAAGAATCAAATTTCTTGTACCATTATCTTGGCGACTGCTTCAGACCATACAATGATTTCTTGAGCCTGTAGACAAATTTCTTGTTGCGATTTTGAACAAACCCTTCCTGTTTTTCCATATTAATCTCTTCATCTAAATCCCCATGTAAGAATGCAGTCTTAACATCTAGTTGTTGTTATTCTAAATCAAGTAAAGCAACTAATGGTAAGACAATACAAATTGAAACAATTTTAATAACTGGTGAAAAAATCTCATGAAAGTCAATTCCAGCTTTCTGAGGAAAACCTTTCGCGACTAGCCTCGCTTTGTACCTGTCTTCTTTATCATCAACACCCCTTTTCAATTTGTAAACCCATTTACATCCCATAGTTTTTCTGTCTTTAGGAAGTTCCACCAGATCCCATGTGGCATTCTTGTCTAATGCCTTCATCTCATCCTTCATAGCTTCTTTCCACTTATTACTATTAGAACCTTCTAGAGCTTCCTGATAGCATAAAGGTTCATCATCATTAGCGGTTAAAGAAACTGAAGTAACATAATCATCATACCTTTTAGGAGGATGTTTGATTCTCGTGGACCTTCTTAAAGATGTTTCAGGTTCTTCCACAATTTTCTAATTATTATCTGTAGGAACTTCTTCATGATCTTCATCTGAAACTTGTTCATCTCTACTATCATTAGTATTTGAACTGGTTTCAAACTGAATATGTTTAAACTTAGGTACATTTTCCTTTTTCAATTTATTATCTACATCTGGATTATCAAGTGAATATTCATTGAATTTAACATATCTGTTAATGATTATCTTGTGATTAGGATTCCACAACCTGTATCCCTTAATCCCATCACCATATCCAACAAAGATATATCTTTTTTATTTAGGATCTAATTTAGAATGCTGATGTTTTGGAATTAGAGCATATGCATCACAACCAAAAACTTTCAGTTTAGAATAATCACAAGGATGACCTTTCCATACCTCTTGAGGAATTTTTCATCCTATTGCAATTGATGGTGACCGATTTATCAAATATCAAGCCATAGATACTGCTTCTATCCATAATTCCTTCTGCAAATTGGCGTTACTCAGCATACTTCTTTCTCTTTCTAAGAGAGTCATGTCCATGCATTCAACAACTCCATTTTGCTGAGGAGTATAAGAAGTAGTTCTATGTCTTTCGATCCCAACTTCCTTGCAATAATTATCAAATTAATTTGAAGTAAACTCTCCACCATTGTCAGTTCTTAAACATTTAATGGTTCTTCCAGTGATGTTTTCAACTAATGCTCTAAACTGCTTGAAAACTATGAATACAACAGACTTTATTTTTAACATGTAGACCCATACCTTTCTAGAGAAATCATCTATAAAAGATACAAAATATGATGATCCTCCATATGAGGTTGTAGGAGATGGACCCCAAATTTCAAAATGGATATAATCAAGGATTTCCTTATTAGTATGTTTTCCAGTTTTAAATTTATGCTTGCTTTCTTTCCCATATATACAATGTTTGCAGAAATGTAACTTAGAAGATTTTAAACTAGGAAGTAACATACGATCAGATAAAATTTTTAATCCTCTTTCGCTCATATGGACCAACCGTTGATGCCATAGTCGAATAGAATCACTATCATTTTCAGATACAGTAGAAGCATGATCTGACTCTATTCTTCCTTCTAACTGAAAAGTATTTCCAACCTTCTTTGATTTCATTACTAATAGGGTTCTTTTATAAACTTTCATTACTCCACCTTGAATAAAAATTTTATATCCATTTGTGTCTAACACTCCTAGAGAAATAAGATTTTTTCTGAGTTCAGGCACATGTCTCACATCAGTTAATATTTTATTTGTCTTATCAAACATTTTAATCTGGATGCTTCCAATTCCCACAACATTACATGAGACAGCATTGCCCATGTAAACTACTCCATCATTGATTTATTTATAATATTTAAACCATTATTTATGAATGCACATGTGATTGGACGCACTAGAATCTAATAGCCAATGTTGATGATGATTTAACAAATTAACTGATAGAACTTCATCGCTTATACCTGAACTGGATGTCGAACATGAACCTGTATCTGTCGTGTTTGCCTCTTTATTTTTTGTTGAAGAGTCTCCTTTGGATGTTTGTTGTCTCTTCCAATAGTCCTTCTTCAAATGTCCCCATTTGCCGCAAAACCAACATTTTTTCTTACTCTTCTTCCCTTTCGATTTTGACCAAGAGTTTTTTTTTTTACTGAAGCGTTTTTCTTTAGATCGACCTCTAACCATCATTTCTTTTGCTCTAGATGTTTCTAAATTTGACCTTTTTCTGGTTTCTTCAGATAGCATAGCTCCAACAAAATCATCAAATTCAAGGGTTTCTGATGAACTAAGACTTATAGAAGTAACAAAATGATCCCATGACTCAGGCAAAGAAAATAATAAGGTTACAGCTTTATCTTCTGAATCAAATTTTACTTCTATGCTATCTAAATACATCAAGAGGGTATTAGAGGTATTCAAATGATCATTTATTCTCGTACCTTCCTTCACGCGCAAGCTATACAACTGTCTTTTCAGAAGAATCATGTTGGTTAAGGATTTAGTCATGTACAGTTTTTCTAACTTTGTCCATAAACCAACAGCAATTTTCTCTGACACAATGTTAAATAACACATCATCCACCAAACACAACTTTATGGCGCTCAGTGCTCTCTTATCGATGTCACTCCATTTGTCATATGTCATGGTGTAAGGTTGTTTGGATTTTCCCAAAACTGCCTTCGCCACACCTTGTTGTACAAGTAGATCGTGCATCTTGACATTCCATATCTCAAAGTTATTTCTCCCATTAAACTTATCGTTCTCAAACCAAGCACTTTGTGTTTTTGACATAGTTAATTTAACTTCTCACGCAGGACAGAAAGCTTCACACAATACTTTCAAATTCAAGGATACCTTAAATGTGCTATAAATCGAGATTTTTACCTCTTCTCCCATACACCAGAAATTCTTCACCTTCACACAACATATATCTTTGACTAAAAGCCAAATACATCCTTTTGGAATGATTGCATTTAAGGTGGTCCACAACTCCATTTCTATCTCCTCATGTGATGTGATTCCTTCAATTTACATACAGCAAAATACATATAACTTACTTGCAATGTAAGTTAATGCATTGAAACATAGAACTTACAGGAAATCTCAAACATTATAACTGTAAATAATTTGACATATCGCATCTAACATATTTTAAATACATCCCAAACAATCACATGGTCAATAATTCATCCGGTGGTCTAAATGCAAGCTCGATCTGCAAGAAATCTTCACACAAGCTATCTCAACACAAGTCAATCGCAGTCTTCACACCCTCTTACTGGTATCATGGTCCACAATCCACAGTCTTAAAATCCGTGACTTTGGGCAATCGACCACGTAGTTCTTCAATTTCACACACACAACACTCAATTCTTTTGATTTCAAGCTCCACATCACATAGAGAAGAGAAATACAAAAAAAAAAAAATGAATTAATGCTATCTTTGACCGCGGGGCACACAAATATTTGACCTCTACTTTCACACAGCTGATCTCACAGGGAAATTTTCATGAATTAATCAAACCATCCCACGGATTCACAAGTCAACAGTCCATGGTTTTTGGATGGGAACTCACAGCATCACAACTCGACAGCTCACCATCAAAAGATCCCTACGTCTCTGTAATAAAAGTTTGTTTGGTAATGGTTTGAATGATACCAAATGTATATTATACAGAATTCATAGAGTGATTGATTTCGGCGGACAAGCGTGCCATTGTGTTGTCACGTCAATTACAAACCAGTCACAGATCCACGCAAACATGGATCTGGTCTTTGACTCAGAGATTGAACAAGCACAGCAAACAAAAAAACAAACGAATCATAAACAGATACCTATCTCCAGCGTGAGAGTTTACACAGCACCCTCCTATGCAAATACACAAAACTTTCTTCGATACCAACTATAGAAAGAAACGCAGCAGAAAAAATAAAATCACACACACAATAATCAAACATGAAGACAAGAATTAACGTGGTTTTCCGAACCAATCTGGGCTACATCCACCAAATAGAGATATCAGAAAAGAAGATTTTCACATCTGCACTTCCTCTTCCACACACCTCACACCTCATATGTTTTGCCTCTACAGGCTTACAATTTATAGATGAAAGAAGAAACTGAATAATTAATTTTATCACAATAAAATAGGATATAATATCTACCCATCAGAATTTGATGCAATCAGTTTAGCAACAAATCCTATTGTTGGCATATCCATGAGATTTTTAGCCAAATTAATATCCAAAAAATCTCAACAAGTTTGAAATCAAGAGATCTTCTATAGTTGCACTAAATGTTTGGTATACAATAAAAATAACCAGAGCTCAAATAAAAATAAAGTTGTACATAACCCTTTACTAAAGGTGTACAATACTCTCTGTAATCCCTGTATTTCTAGGGAAAAAAATAAAGAGTCAAAATATATGGAATGCAGCTACAACTTCCTCAACAAGCTAATACCCTTCTTCCAATTTCAGGTGAATAGTAGCAGAAAACCAGTAACTGATATATCTCTTTTCATAGAGCCAAGAAAATGAAAAGAATCTACTTCAGAAGGGAGAGGAGCCGGGAGTTACACTCTTTTCTCATTAAATGAAAATAAGGTGGAGTCTGTAGCCTAAGAATATCGAATGTCGGCCCTTTTACCTGTGAGATAAAATTTCCCCCATAAGATCAATAAGAGTTTCAACGAGGTCCAAGAAAACATATGAGTTCCACATAATGTAGAAGAAGTAAGATGAATAAATGACCATACCTGAAAAAAGAGCTAGAGACGATGCATCCTGTAGAATACCAAGCAGTGAAACACTAAAATAATTATTGTAGTGTTATGATTACCACATTAAGGTAATCCTACACACGTGAAGTAAATGTTCCGATCGCCAAAACTAATTTAGGTTATAGAAACCTCCATAAACTAAAGAAATCGCTTTTGCGCTCCAATAAGACTATTTAACGGTAAAAACAAACACCAATAGGTTAACTTTTTGTGCACAGAGAAATATATGTCTCATGTACTAATTGAAATGTACCCAATGAAATAGTTTACTTGTAGATGAGAAAATAAAATGGAACACGACCAAAATATTCACTGTAAGGGAATCTCACAAGGCATAGAACACCTGAATAACCAAGGTAATGAGAAACAATTAAAGGAGGAGACACGATAATATATAGCGTTCAACCCGGGTGGCGTTATGGTCTGAAAGAAATTGAGCATTACAGAATTTCAACCATCACAGGAAACGGTTGAGAATGTTAACGGTTGAGAATTTTAACATCATAGCAGACACATTGGGCACGTTGGAGAATGTTAACATTTCAGAACCTATTAACCCTTTCAGCCATTACATTCCACACATCCACCCATGTTTACAAGTTTTCAGGACATAGTAATAACCCATAGTAAAATTTTAATTAGGATTTTGTAAAAAACTATTTTAAACATGGTTTAAACACTTTAAACATGGTTTAAACACTTGATTTAAATATGCAATGAAGTTATGGTTTCAATTTCATTCATAAATGAAGTGGTGACCACCAGAATATACCAGCATCTGTTAATTTAAACCATCCAATCAAAATGATTAATTAAAAAATAATTAAATCATGACATTACAATAGCGGTTACGCCTATCCCAACAAATAAGTCTTCCTAACAATGACCGAAATCCATGTACTAAAATATGATCAATCGTATTAAATATTCACATATATAGTTAAAATGGAACTCGTACTGATTGAAGGCATGGGCGTTTCGGTAGACGTCACTAGTGGGAATAGAGGAATTCCCGAGCTCCCGTTTATGCCTGCGGTGTAAAATCGCTTTACTTATGGCTGCCCGAGCACGTCTCAAGATAATTTCAACCTTCTGAACACTATGATTCCCCATCTGCTTCTGGTGCATCTATATAATAAAAATCAATTTAGCTCTATTACCATTATATATATTATGAACTTGAACATTATTATGATAGTTTTATTGAATTAGTTTATATATATTCAACTATGTCATCACCTCATCGCTGCGATTATGGGAAGCTTTAGAGTGTGATTCTTGAGTATCAGGCCCAACATCAATGGATACAAACGATGGATTCCATTGCCTGCTATCATTTTTCAGATATAAACAATGGATTACATTGCCCGCTATCAATTAACCTACAACCTCCGCCCATGAAAGAGGGTCATCTGTTTGATGGCCTCCGACGAGTTGCGCCCCAACATGAACCAACACCACGGAGATTCGAAGATGAAGCCAAGCACGAAGATATGAAGTAGAAGCAATCGAATTAACCGGCAACCTGTATGTCTGGACCCAATTTTATTTTAAAAAATTACATAAAACATTTGATTTCTCGTCGCTCCTCACCCCTTCCGAGAAGAGCTGTAGATATATGATTTAGACTAAGCATCTTTGGGGTATATTTGCTCAAGATTTAATCTGGTTAGTTCTCTTTTTTTCTATAAATAAAAGTGAACACATCTAGGTGCATATAGATATGCCTATCTGCAAAATATATATAAGCAAATTATAAATTTGACGGGCACGGTTACTCAACAAGCAATTTTTTTATGATAGGATATGTTCTTATAACCACTCTTCAAATGAAGTTTGATATTTATTGTTACGAAGCATTTAAATATAATGTATTATCTGCCTTTTTGATAAAAAATTCTATTGGGAATATAAAGGAAATAGTTTGTTAATATAAGTTTTGTTTTGTTCTTTCTTTTTTTGTTCTTTTTTCTTACCATTAGTTTGACCATAAAATAAAATATGGTTTAATAAAGTAATTTTTATAGGTATAAATATAACTCAATAAATATTATTTATTGATAATATTTAATTGTGTTTATTCAAACTAAACAACTATATATACTTATTATTTATGTAATATAAAATATTTTATAAATGATGTTGAATTATTTTCAACAAGTCATCAAGTAATTTGGTTAGACTTTTTAACTATAATGTATTTTGAAGAAGAACAATCAATCTCAACTTTCAACATGATGAATTGGACTAAATAATGACCTTGAAACAATAAAAAATATTGAACCCTCTTTTAAATAGATTTTTGGAAGGATTCTAACATTTTAAGCACTAACAATATATAGGGGATGCATTTTAAAGAAATTTATAATATTTGAACGAGTAAAAAGGACAAAGCTCCTCTACTCACACCCTCAACACCTTAATGGTCTAAACCTAGCTGCTTTGACATTAAGTATAAACCAATTGAATGAATGAGAGGCATATATTTGAGATATAATCAAACTAATAAATAGACCAAATTTATAAAAATTGTAAGTATCACCAATTTACCAATACTAAATAAACTTCATAAAAATTCTCATAATCAAATAGGAAATTGTTACTTCACCCATACAAACAATAAAAGTTAGTATTATTTTTCTTACACCAATGAAAGGCATTTCAATCTCATTACTCTATCCTCATAAGTTAGTGATTCATATACCAAATTAATGGCCGATGGGTGTGGGCATGTTACTTGAGTCTCAATGTTTAAGTTCTAGGCTTTAGTGTGTAGAATGAATGACTGCATGATTTGAGTGGAGATAGACATAAGATTTTTCTAACATGTCCAACTAGCCACTATGAGTGATTATGTGCATATTTTGGAGAGATTATCTGTGTATTTTTTATTATCTTAGATTCTCATATAAGGAGCTTGATATTGTGGGCATAGGTTAATTCTTACTGAAGTTTGAACCAACAATATTATTACTTTCTTACTTACTTTATTTTCTAAAATCATATATATATATATATATATATATATATATATATATATATATATATATATATATATATATATATATATATATATACTTTTTAAAAATTAAGTTAATGTCCTCATTGTTGTGCACATTTTGAAATGGTCGATATTTGACGATTAAGTTAAAATTTAACTTTTATATTAAATAATATATAGACACAATTTTTACATTCACTTATTTTGAAAAATACTTTTATAAAGGAACTAAATATAAATCACTAAATTTTTTATAAATGAGTAACTTAGCTTTAATGTTTTTATATTTGAAAACGTTCATTTAATTTTGGATAACTTCTCTAATAACACAATATTGTCCCACAAGGATCATGCATTGTAGCCAATTTCTGAGCGAACTATTGAGGTATGTTAGAAATTCTATATAAATATACAATGAAATAGTTTTCCATTATATATATATATATATATATATATATATTTGTATTTAAACACTTCATTTTTTCATCTATCATAAATTTATTTTAATTTCATATTTCCTAAATCTATGAGGAATTAGATGTGCAAAACTTAAAAAAAAAATAAAAAATTCAATTCTAGACATTTGAGACCTCTCAACCTCTGCTAGATCCTATTTTAAGTAGATTTATGCTAGGTATTCTCATATGCTTAGTCCATATTAAATGTTGGAAGATTAATCTTTCTTTTTATCCAAATAATGAAATAGGACTAGGATATTCTTATAACAACCTTTGTTACACACACACACACACAAAGTGATAATTATGTTTATTTTAAATCAATTAGGTAAATACCAACAAAAAAATATGAATGTATAAATTGAGCCTCTAATTTAATAGTTACTAAAGTTATGAGATATCATCACCATGTATAATATCTGTTGGGTATGTGTTATATTATTTCCACGACTAAGCACGTGCGGGGGGGTAAGAGGGGAGGCGATAGCCCCCCCTTTGCGCTGGGTGCAACGGGGGGGTCACAGTGGGGGCAGTAGCCCCCCCTGTCAGGGTCTAGGGCAGAGCCCCGACGAAAATTTTTGGTCCTTAATTTCTGGTGGCTAGTCCGCGTCCATGGTTTTGTGCATGGTTTTTCACATGGTATTGGGGCACGATGGTTTTCCACCCCTGGTATTTTTTTAGATCCGGTCAAGGGAACTACGGTTATGTTCTAATCCAGGGTTTATGGATTGGGGTTTATGTATGCTTCGGCATGTATATATATGTGTTGTAACACTAAAAGGAATATAATGAAAATCAAGCTGGTTGTCTCGATTTGGGATCTCAGGGAAAATCTGGGGAAAATCTCGTGTTTATCTGTTTTATGTTTTATGGTTTTCGCTATTGTTTATCTTCCGTTATAAGATTCGTGAGTAGATAATTTCTCGTTCGTGGTTAAAACCTACATTTGGTCTCGCAGCAATTTCGGTTTCCCCAAGGGGACGCTCGCTCGCCGAGGGCTTTTTTGCTCGCTCGTGGTAACTTCGTTTAGTGGAGATCTCATGATCGATTCTTGCGGTGAAAGAAGATGGTGAGCGTGGAAGATAGAGATCGAGAAATTTAATGGTCAGAGTTTTGAGTTATGGAAGCTCAAGATGGAGGATCTGCTGGTGGATAAAGATTAGTGGATTGCGGTAGATCCAGGTACTAAACCAACGGCAATGTCAGATGAAGACTGGTAGAAACTGGATCGGAAGGCTAAGAGCACAATACAGTTATGTGTCTCAGATTCAGTATTGTTGAATGTATCTTGGGAAGCTACGGTGAAAACCTTGTGGGACAAGCTAGGGACTTTGTACCAACCTAAGTCTCTGGTGAATAAGTTGTTCATGCGGAAAAAGCTGTATAACCTGAGGATGAAGGATGGAGACTCAGTGACAGAGCATTTGAACGCCTTCAATATTGTGGTAAGTTAGTTGTCATCTGTTGATATTAAAATATTAGATGAAGATAAGTGCGTCAGTTTGTTGTGTTCTCTACCAGATTCGTGGGACAATCTGGTTATTGCAATAGGTAGCAATACAACTACATTGAATTTTGATGACATTGTCTCAACCTTGCTGTTAGAGGAAATGAGACAGAGAAATATGGAGGGTCGGAATGGAGATGCCTTCTCTGTATGAGGAAGGTCCCAGAACAGAAACAAGAATAAGGTTTCGAGTGGGAGATCTAAATCTAGAGGGAGCTCTAAATCTCTTGGAAAGTTTGTAAAGGTGTGCTGGAAATGAGGAAAGGAAGGGCACTACAAAAAGGACTGCAGATCTAAAGCTCCTGAGAAAGGAAAGGGATCTGATGATGCTCCTTCTGCAGAGGAAAAAACCACCTCGGATGAAGGTGGGGATGTGTATTTGGCTTCTTCTTCAAATACACATGTAGATCATGAGTCATGGTTGATTGACTTGGGTGCATCCTTTCACTTCACTCCCCATAGGGAGTGGTTCTGCGAGTATGAGAAATATGATGGTGATGTTTTCCTAGGGGATGATAGGAAGGCCAAAATCGTCGGACGTGGAAAGGTCAAGCTGAAGCTACAAGGTGGAAGGATTAGAACACTTCCTGGTGTTCTGCATATTCCTGCATTGGCCATAAATTTGATTTCTGTAAGCAAGATGGATGATGTAGGTGTAAAAACAGTGTTCAAGAAAGATGCCTGCAAGATGGTTCGGGGAGCACTAGTATTAATGCGGGGAGTTTGGACTGGAACTCTGTACAAGCTACAAGGTAGCATTGTTATTGATGGGTGTAACAGTTCTGTGGTTCCTGAAAGTGGGACGGAAATCCTAGCTATCTCTGGAGAAAAGACCATGTTATGGCATCAAAGGCTTGGACATATTGGAGCGAAGGGCCTTCAGATACTGCATAGAAATGGTATGGTAGAAGGTATGTCTAATTTTTGTATGGATTTCAATTTCTGTGAAAATTGTGTATATGGGAAGCAGAATCGGGTGAGTTTTCCTTCTGGTGCTAAGAGGGCAAACAAGATATTAGAACTTATGCACAGTGATGTGTTTGGGCCTGTGTCAGTTCCATCACTGGGAAATTCTGTGTACTATGTTTCATTCATAGATGACTTCTAAAGGAATGCATGGATATATTTCTTGAGGAAGCAATATGAAGTCTTTGACAAATTTAAAGAATTTAAGGCTCTGGTGGAAAACCAAACAGAGAAGAAGATAAAGGCATTGAGGACAGATAATGATGGGGAGTTCTACAAGAAGTAATTTGAAGAGTTCTGTAAGAAGTGTGGTATAGCACGGAAGAATACTACTCCATACACACCTCAGCAAAATGGAGTTGCAGAAAAAATGAATAGAACACTGATGGAAAAGGCAAGAAGCATGCTCAGTGGTACCAGGTTAGGACAAGAATTCTGGGCAGAGGCAGTGGAGACTGCATGTTACTTAGTTAACAGATCACCTTCATCGGCGTTGGAGGATAAGACCCCACATGAGGTATGGACTGGTAAGAAACCCTCTCTTTCACATCTAAGGGTATTTGGATGTGATGCATATGTACATGTTCCAAAGGAGAAAAGGACTAAGTTGGATAATAAATTTGAAAGGTGCATCTTTATTGGGTATAAGGATGGCTTAAAGGGTTACAAACTTTGGAACCCAGAAACAAGGAAGGTTGTGTACAGCCGAGATGTGGTGTTTAGAGAAGTGAAAGATGTTGTTAAAAATGAAGTCCTACCAAAGGAACCTGAGAAGATAGAGTTTGAGCTAAAGGAGGATGAATCAGACTCTACAAGAGAAGAAGACTCAGAAGATGAAGAGCCACAAACTCCAGCTTTGAGAAGATCAGTTCGGGAAAGAAGGAAACCAGAACGGTATATTCCATCTGCTTTCTGTTTAGGTTTTGCCTTAGCTATAACTGATGATGAACCCAGAACTGTCAGGGAGCCAGTAGATTCAGAGGATGGAAAACTCTGGAAGGAGGCCATGGTTGATGAAATGGCATCCTTGCACAAAAACTATGCATGGGATCTGGTGGAGTTGTCGGCCGGAAGGAAGCCCATTGGGAGCAAATGGGTGTTTAAGAACAAGATGAATGTCGAAGGCAAGGTGGAGAAATACAAAGCTCGGTAGGTAGCGAAAGGTTATTCCCAGGTGCCGGGAATTGATTTTGGTGATATTTTTTCTCCTGTTGCAAAAGTTACTTCTATTAGATTAATTTTATCTGTTGCTGCTGCATTTGATTTTGAAATAGAACAGATGGATGTGAAGAAAACATTTCTTCACGGGGATATAGAAGAGGAGATCTACATGAAGCAACCTGAAGGCTTTATGGTGAAGTGTAAGAAATAACTGGTATGCAAGTTGAAGAAGTCTCTGTATGGGTTAAAACATTCACCAAGGATGTGGTATTAGAAATTTGATACCTATATACAGGGACTTGGCTTCACCAGAAGTAAGGAGGATCACTATGTTTATTTTAAATTAATTGGTGACCGTGTTATTTATTTGGTCTTGTATGTGGATGATATGTTGTTGATTGGAAATGACAAAGAAATTATCTAAGATTTGAAGACCTAACTGTTCTCCAAATTCGACATGAAGGATCTGGGTGCTGCAAACTATATTTTGGGCATGGAAATTAAGAGAGATCGGGCAAAGAGGAAGATCTAGTTAAACCAGAGGAAGTATGTCGAGACTATATTGCATAGGTTCAATATGTAGTATAGTAAACCGGTGAATGTTCCTATTCCTGTAGGTGTAAAAATGTCTGCTGAACAGTGTCCCAAGACACAAGAAGAAGAGGAGTATACGTCCCATGTTCCATATGCAAGTGCAGTGGATAGCCTGATGTATGTAATGGTATATACTAGACCAGACATTTCACATGCAGTGGGGGTATTGAGCAGGTTTATGTCAAACCTGGGGAAGGAGCATTGGACAGTAGTGAAGCAGGTTTTCAAATATTTACGTGGCACTAGTGATTATGGCTTGTGCTACCAGGGAAGACTAGGATTGGAAATAATCTTGGACATTCATGATTTTGTTGATGCAAACTGGGCTAGAGATCTGGACCAAAGAAGATCTACAAGTGGGTATGTGTTTAGCCTATTTGGAGGTGAAATCAGTTGGATGAGTAAAAGACAGTCTGTATCGGCTCTTTCAAATACAGAGGTAGAATACATAGCAGCCACTCATGCAAGCAAGGAATAAATTTGGTTGCAGAGATTGTGTTCAAGTATGGGGTTGGTACAACAAGTTATAAGGATATACTGTGATAGCCAAAGTGAAATTTTATTGGCTAAGAACCCTACATATCATTCAAAGACAAAGCACATTGATGTTCAATATCACTTAGTTAGAGATATGGTTGAGGCTAAAAGGGTGTTGCTAGTAAAGGTGGACACTTTGAAAAATGTTGCAGATGCATTGACAAAGTCTGTGAGCACTCAGAAGTTCTCTTGGTGTAGAGAAACAATGGGTGTTGAAGAATTGAGCCAATGACTAAGCTCTCTTATGGCCCCCTGTAGAAAGAAAACAAAAAGTGGGAGAATGTTAGGTATGTGTTATATTCTTTCCATGACTAAGCATGTGCGGGGGGGTAAGAGGGGGGGTGATAGCCCCCCCTTTGTGCTGGGAACAACGGGGGGGTCACAGGGGGGGTGATATCCCCCGCTGTCGGGATCCGGGGCACGCCCTAACGAAAATTTTTGGTCCTTAATTTCCGGTGGGTAGTCCGCGTCCATGGTTTTGTGCATGGTTTTGCACATGGTATTGGGGCACGATGGTTTTCGGCCCCTGGTATTTTTGTAGATCCGGTCAAGGGAACTACAGTTATGTTCTAATCTAGGGTTTATGGATTGGGGTATATGTATGCTTCGGCATGTATATATATGTGTTGTAACACTAAAAGGAATATAATGAAAAATCAAGTTGGTCGTCCCGATTTGGGATCCTGGGGAAAATCTTTGTGTTTATCTATTTTATGTTTTATGCTCTCGCTATTATTTATCTTCTGTTATAAGATTTGTGAGTAGATAATTTATGTTCAGGGTTAAAACCTACAATATCTCTAGACCAAGAAACGAAAGGCAATTTCAATTCCACAGAAACCTTAAATCTAAAATAGATGTTTTCCTAGTTCTAATGCATTTATGTGGAATGTAATGTACACCTGTATTTCACTATTATATACTATTATGAAAAAATAAGCCATGCTTTTTCAATAAGTCCTTAGTATATAATTGATACTAACATTAATCCATATCTTGTAGGTCTTAAAAAAAAGGCGGTAAATTTTCTTGTTCAACTAATGGTCCTAGAATGAAATCATGTCATTCAATATGTTTAGGAAATATTTCTTTTGATGAATATAGCCACTCCCTATCTAAGAACCATATGTATCGAAGTATTAAAAATTATATTTTCAATAGGATAGAAGAGACTATATCAAAACAATGAAGAATGGAAACTTAGCTATGGAAGTTGAAATATAATAGAAATTATCACGTGAGTAATTAGTTTATGTAGAATGTATAATGTTTTAAAATTTTGATATATATTCTATTTATTGTATCTAATTTTTAATATTATGATCTCATTTTTATTTCATAAAGGATGTCAAGGTGTTAATGTGGCTCTATTCGGAATGAAAATTTACAACATAGAATTTAGTAGGTTGTCCTACTATAAAAAACCTACAAATGGCTTATTTGTTTGAAGCAATGCATATTGGGAAGAATGTAACAAAAAATTTATGGAGAATATTTTATGGAAGGAATGATAATGAAAGAAATTCAAAATTTGAAATGATGTTGAGTGTTGGCATGTGACATTTTGAAGGTTGAAGCAAGAAGAGGAATTTAACTAAGTAGGAAGTTGAATCTTTGAATATGAGGACCAGGGGATAAGCCGCACGAATCCTTTGACGCACATCTTATATGCAAAACCCACCATGGATGCACCACCTCCAGAGTAGTGGCACAGCTCGCGGATGTAGTGGTGCCACCTGCATAGAGCTCATAGGAGTTGTTCCAATGGCTCTCAGAAATGCGGAGGGCGGCGAGATTGACCCGCTAGAGGGGATGATGTCAGCCTACCCCTGGACCAATCAAAGGAGCTTCGAGGGGGGTGAGACAGGGGTCTGTCCCCGACTTTCTGAACCGACGTAATGTGACGGGGGGCACACATTCAAGGCTAGTTGAGGTAAGTAAAGGTATGGTAAGTCTGTCCAAGTATGATGCTAGTACCTCTATGTCAGCCACATGGCCTCTCACCCACTCGCCCATTGTTAGTTACTCACCTCATGCCACAAGTCTTCCCTCTGACATCCTCATGATGTCAGCCCTTCATTTTTTACCCCCCTCCACTCCCCACCAAAAAATCCGTCTCCCACCCGCTTTTTACTCCCGACCGTTTGATTGTTACCATTTACGGTCGCTTCTTACTCAGTTGGGCACTCTGGTAAAACTCACAGCACTTTTTGTTTCCTCCTCCCGTCGCTCTTACTACCGCCTCAGGTATTTGGTCAAGTCCCTCTCATTTTTTTCCTTTACTATTTGTCAAAATTATGATGGAAAATATGAAGCAAACCACCCCCAAAACAACGCAAGCTCGTGAAGCTAGAATTGCCCCCGATCCCGAGCTTCTCATGGATTCCCACTCCCAGTTTTGTGACACCATTTATCCTTTCAATGCGGCCCGTATGAAGACCGATATTTTGGATTATAAACGGCGGGGTGAGGATTTGTATAGGGTTGTAGATTCGGGGCTCTACATCCAAATTTCCCCATCAATCCATCCTTTCCCTGAGTTCACAGCTTGGCTCGCCGACACCTACATTGAGCGGAAAGATATCTTACTCTCTACCTATGGGGTTGAATTCTTCAAAATTACCCCTGAGCTAGTCAGGAAAGCTCCATGCTACCTCTCCGCTCAAGAGTGTGTTGAATTCATGGAAGTCACCCTCTCCTGTCATCTCTCAAACTCGAGCCTGAAAAAAAAAGAGGCTTCCTCGAGCTCATTACCGTGTCACGCCTAAATTTCCTCCCACCTACAGAGACTATCCCATTGTCCCTATTTCATGACACCATACATCCCATCCTAGTGGTCATCTCGGGAATGTTGGGTTTAGATAACACATATGGGGAAGAACCGCTAGACTAGAGTTCCTAAATCTCATGATTCAACGTGGAATTCTACTCGATATCCCCACCTTCCTGGCCTCCACTATTAAATATCAGTTTCAAGGCCTATCATCCTTTAGTTTCTTTATATACTATTTGTTGGTGTTCTACCTATTCCTATTCAAACATGCAAACAAGTTCAAGGGTTTAGGCCTACACAAGTTCTCCATGAGAAATGCCGATCCAAAATCCATTTTAGAATGGAATCATTCAGTTCCCCAACACCAAGAGGGAAAGGGGTACAAGAAATTTGTCACTGATTTCATGTCCAGCGCTTATGAGATCATACATGACAGCCCCCTGCCCAGGATTTTTCCTGAGAAGAAAGAGTTTCTCTAGTTTAGTGAAATAGATTGTGTGGGGGATTGGAATTTATTCAAAGATCATACTAAGATAAGGGTATATGGTGCCGAGATGCCTCCTTACCATCTACCAGTTTTCATCACCATGAGTATTTTCTCCCTTGAGTTTATCCGCAAAGTCCTGAGTGCTGAAAAAACACACTTTGTGCCTGCAAAGAAGGGATACATTTTGAGGCTCCCAAATGTTGTAGGTCCTTTCACTATTAGTTCAAGAGACACGCTCCCTTAGTTGAGGGGATGTTGCAGAAGATGAATTTCCTACAAGGGGATGTATTTAATTATGATTGTAAAGGGTTCATCATGGGAAGAAAGAAGAAGATTAAGTCTTCAGTATATGACAATGAACCTAGGCCTCTAATAGAATGGAAAGATAATTGTGACTCATGGCCTTTGGATACAGAGATGGAGGTCAAATCCCAAACCATTGAAGGAAAAGGAGATAGTGCACACAATGAAGTGGAGGTCCTGGATCAGGGGAGCCATCAAATGGAGCAGGGACTCATGGATGAAGAGGAGGAGGACCACCTCAGTAAAAATCAAGGAACTGAGGGGTCGGGAGAACATGACACCGAGAAACTTGATGAGGAACCCCATAGCACACATGTCAGGGCAAAGACAAACCATATTTCCAACTCTCTTATGACTTTGCATCCTCATCGAAGCCTTAAGAACTCTCACAGGTGGTCACATTAGGTAAGGGAGAAAAAAGAGAGCAGATTGAGGTGAAGAACCAGTCTACAAGAGTAAAATTGAGAGCATAATTGGCTCAATTTTTGGATAAGAACCACACCAGGCTCATGACAGCATTAGATGTGGAAAATGACTAGCTAATATTCATGGTTTTTAGGCTTTTGTTGTCGTCATTCATTGCAAAATTATTTTAATTATCCACAGTATCAAAAAACAATGGTCAACCAAGATGAGAGTGAAGAGTGAAAGAAGGATGCATAGGTTAAGTTTATAAATAGTGAAATATTTGTTGTCCAACACTCGAATTCCCACCCTCTACCCCCAGCATATAAGTAAAAATCCCTAGAGATGATTCTAGAGTTGGCTTCCATCCCCTTATGAGACAAGTTGAATTCTCATAAGGCCATTGGAAAAATGTTGCATACAAAGGTGTTGAAACACACCCTTGACCTAGAAAAAGCCAAAAGAAGGCTAGCTCAGATGAATAATACTCTTGAAATGGAAAGAGAAAGCATGAAGGCTCTCGCAACTCAACTTGAGGATTGCAAGAATTTGATAAGAGGCAAAGGCACCGATCCCAATGCAACAGTGCAAACTCTTCTCCATAAATCCAAACTTGAGGTACAAGATTTACAGCCTAGGTTGAACATTCCTCATTCGGAGCACATCCAAATAGAAGAGCTAGCCCAGGTTGAAAAAGAGAAAGACTCCCTCACTGAGGCACTTGACCAAAGAGATGAAGAGATTACAGAGTTAAAGGGATAGTTAGTCGAGCTACAATAGGCTCAAGGTAGTCATGTATGCCTACTACAAGTGCCAGATGACCCCCAAAATGCATCATAGCATTTTACTAAGGCTTTGGCGGATTTGAAAATGTAAGAGGACGAGGCTCACACCACTTGACAACTATTGGATGAAGCAAACGAAACCTTTGCAGAAAATCAAGATACAGTCTCATCTCTATAGAAAGAGGTGGAGACCCTTCACAAAGAGTCTCAAGAGAGCCATAAGTCAATCAAGGACCTTAAGGCTCAAGTCATAGGAAACATGTCCCTAGTGGAAGCCTGACAGATAGTCTGGACTGAGATAATGAAGGAAGTAAAGGAGCATTGGGAGCTCATTACATTGGAAAATGAAAAAAATAATTCCATCCAAGATTGTAAAGTGCAATTGGACGTAGGTTGTAGGGAAGGAAATGAAAACGTGAGGACCATGCAGAGATACATCAAGTACATCAATGAGCTCCCCTCATAAGAGCTAAGCATGCACATAGTGGCTGGCTTGTTCAGGACCATAACAAAAGTTACTAAAATGATTTAGAAAGAAGAGGCTCAAGTAGAAGCATCAGGATACTTGGCACTCATTGCTAGTGTGGTCAAGGCTTTTGACTGTGAGTTGGGAAAAGTGGTGGAAGCAGGGCTGCCAGTATGTAGGGACCCATTGGGGGCTTTTCTCCCCTGGACCACTTATGAACAGAGGCTAACTGAGATCAAGTGCAAGGCCAATTCAACCATGGAAAAAACCTCTCGCCTATAATCTGAAATACTAGTGGCAACATTACGCAAGGAATTCCTTCTCCTTGCCATGGTTAAAAATTTCTTTTATGCTCACCTTGATTACACTGAGTTGAATCAGCTACGTGCATTATTTAAGATATTCAATTCTGAGCATTTATCTATCGATATCATATGGCAGAGATGTTATGAACACTCGCATCCACCTGCTACCTCTACTTCACAGCCAACACCTCCTTCGTCATCTTGCCACTCTAGCTCCTCCTCTGCTCCAGTGCATCCATGCAGCTCAGGGAATTCTACCACTCCTCATCGCATCCGTTAAAGTTTCCAAGATCAGGCCAAATCGTGATTTCACCCTAGTAGTGATTTTATTATTGTTATGTTCTTGTTGTGATTCTTTACGAAGACTAGCACTCTAGGCATGCTGCAGTTAAACCATATCATTTTTTATTTTGATACCCATAGTGAAAGATAAAGAAGGAATATCCACTTGAGAAATATGTGGCTAATTTCCTATGATGTAAGAGCTATAAAGAGAAAAATCAGAGAGTATAGACAGGTTCTGGATTTCGTGGAAATTCTGGCTTAATATTGTATGTCCTTTAACACTGTTACCGATGAAATAGGTAACCTGACCTCAAAACAGGAACTCTAGCCCAAAAAGAGTCAAAAAACATGAAAAAATACACCAAAAACAAAAAAAGTGTATTCCAGAATGCACTTGGTTTTTTTTAAGGTCAAATTTCAACATTTTATAAAATTATGCTAAAAACAAAATTGTTTCTTGAAAAAAGGATTGAAGAAACACCCTCAAAACAAAACCAGATGACGCTGGAATAACAAAAAAACAAAAAATTGTCATATTTTTGACATTTTTAAAAATAGAAATCACATTTTTAATTTTTAAAATTCAAACATTAAAAAAAAAACCTAAAATTTAAGGAAAAAAATAAATTTAAAAAATAAAAACATTTTAAAACTTAAAATTAAAAAATATATAGGAATAAAAAAATATAAATAAAAACAAAATAAAAATTTTAATTCAAACATTAAAAAAAACCTAAAATTTAAGAAAAAATAAAAAATAAAAAATAAAAGAAAAATTTAAAGATTAAAATTCCAAAATATATAGAAATAAAAAAATAAAAATATTAAATTAAAAAGAAAAACAAGTTAAAAAAAGACAACAATTATAAAAAATAAAATATAGAAATTAAATTTAAAAAAGAAAAAGAAAATGTTTATTAAATTAAAAAAAAAAAAAAATTTAATGAAATATATGAAATTTTAATAAATTTAAAACTTAAAAAAAAAAACATTGTTGAAATTAAAAGTAAAAAAACGAAAATTAATATATATATATATATATATATATATATGAACTTAAATTAGAAATATATATATTAGATTTTATTAAATTAAAAAAAAAATGTTAATATTAAAATTACAAATTAAATTAAAAAAAAATATTAAATTTTAATAAATAATTTCATAAAAAAATAAATTTTGAAATAAAAAATAAATATTAAATATAAAGAAAAAAAAAAAGACATTGTTTCAATTAAAATTGAAAAATTGAAAAAAATAAATTAAAAAAAAATATATTAAATAAAAAACAAATTAATTTGAAAATATTAAGTTAAAAAAAAAAAAAAAAAAAATCTAATTTTAAATACACAATTTTAATTGAAATAAAAAAAAAATATAAAAATTTTATGTAATTAAAAAAATAATAATAAAAAAATTAAAAATTAAAAAAAGAATATTAAATTCAAATAAATTAAAAAAAAAATACAAAATTTACTAAATTTTAAAAAATTAAATGAAAAAACTAAACCTAAAATTTAATAACTACAAAAAAAAATATGAAAAAAAATCAATTAAATAAAAAAAAATACAAAATTTAATAAAAATTATTAACAAAATTTAGAAAAAAAAAAAATTAAAAACAATGAAAATGAATAAAATTAAAAAAAAAACAAAAAAAATTAAAACAAATTAAATTTCAAATATAAAAATTAAATTAAAAAAAAAAAAAAAATTTAAATTTTTTGAATTAAAAAAAAAAAAATTTAAAATATTAAAATTTAAAAAAAAAAAAAAAAAAAAAGAATTTTTTAATCATGGTGGCGCCACCAATCGGTCTCCTGTCCAGGTGACGGCGAAGGTCGGCCACTAGGTGGGAGGCCAATTCCGGGAATCGCCCTCCCATGGCGAGAGGCCGATTCCAGGAATCGCCCTCCCACGACGCGGGAGGGCAATTCCCGGAATCGCCCTCCCACGGTGGGAGGGTGATTCCCGGAATCGGCCTGAGGGTGATTCCCGGAATCGGCCTGAGGGTGATTCCCGGAATCGACCTCTCGCCGTGGGAGGGAAATTCCTGGAATCGGCCTCCCATGGCGGGAGGGTGATTCCCGGAATCGGCCTCCCACAGTGGGAGGGAAATTCCCAAAATCGGCCTCTCACGGCGGGAGGGTGATTCCCGGAATTGGCCTCCTGCCGCGAGTGGGCGATTCCCGGAATCGGCCTCCCGCCCAGGCGGCAGCGGAGGCCGGCCGTTGGGCGGGCGGGGAGCTGCATGCAGCCTCCCCACCTGTCCAACAGCTGGCCTCCGCTGCCACCTGGGCGGGAGGCCGACTGGCGGTGCCACCACGATCAAGAAAATAATTTTTTTTTTAATTTTTAATATATATTTTTTAATTTGATTTTTTTTTTTTTTAATTCAAAAAATTTAAAATTGTTTTTTTTTAATTCAAATTTTTTATTTTAAATTTAATTTGTTTTAATTAATTTGTTTTTAAATTTAATATTTTAGATTAATTATTTTTTAAAATTTAAAATTTATTCATTAAATTTATTAAATTTTAATTTAATTTTTTTTTTTTAATCTTTTAGTTTATTTGGTTTTTCATTTTTTAAATTTATCAATTGTTTCATTTAAAACAAAAAACAGTAAATTTATGGATATTTGTTTTTTAATTATTTTCACGTGGTTTTTTTCATTTTTTTTGTTTTTTAATGGTAGTTTTTTTTATTATAATTCTTTTATTTTAATTTTCTTTTTCAATTTTAAATTTTGTTTTTTTTTTTAATTTGTTTTTTTTGTTAATTTTAAAATTTGTATTTTTGTTTTCTTATTATTATTATTTTTTCAATTTAAAGTTTTAAATTTAATTTTTTCTTTTTTGTGTTTATTTTTTTTATCTAAATTTTAATTTTGTAATTTAAATTATTTTTAAATTTTCTATTTTAAATTTTTTTTTAATTATATGGATTTTTTTAATAACTTAGAAAAAAATGTTTTTGATGTTTTTTTTTTTTTTTTTTGGTTAATTTTTGTTTTTTTTCTTTAAATTATGTGTTTTTTTTCCAAATTTTGTCATTTCTTTTGATATAATTTTCGAATATTTTTGTTTTTTTTTTGCTTTTTTTATTTATTTTTGTTTAAATTTTTTATTTTTACAAGTTAATTTTGTTTTTTTTCACATTTTTATTGTTTTTATATATATATTTTTTATCTAAGTTTTTTGTTTTATTACCAACATGAAAATCACCACTCTAAAACAAAAGGTTGATGCTGCATCAATACGTTTCAAAATTAGCATGAAAATCACCGCTCTAAAAAAAAAATGATGCTACATCAATACTTTTCATAATTAGCATGAAAATCACTAACATTTTAAAACAAATATTCATACTTCATAAATAAAAATATTGGAGTGTCAAAAATGTGCTAAAAAAAAGGTGATTCTGCATCACCACTTTTCAAAATCGGGTGCTTTTTATGCTACCAAAAAAAAGTAGCTAACAGTGCGGTTACCTATTTCATCAGTAACAGTGTTCTTTTTGTAATTACTGTTTGGAGCTCTAAATGCATATATTGAAGAGTTGTGTTTGAGAGATAATATAAAAAATATTTTTTTGCAAATGGATTCCAATTAGGCTATTGAACAGTATGTATGAATTCATCTTATGTTTGTTTAATTTGTTTTCTATTTTGATAAATTTCTACCCAATTATCTTGTGCTCGAAATGTTATTTGTCGATGTTTTGATAAATGAATTTTTCTACATATTCGCTATGGGAAAATGGCACTCTGATCCATATTTATGGAGGACCACTAGAGAATACACATATAACCATAAATACAAATATGCCGTGGAAATAACACTTCATTTCATTAATATCAAACAATTGAAATTTGCTTACACACAGAATGGAAATAAACTAGCTAGGTCTTTGGTAGCTTATCTCTGAGAAGAGATGTGATGGATAAAAGCCTCTAAACTATGTTACAATGAGGCTCGAGGAACTATTTAATATTTTTAAATAATGGAAAATCCTAAACATCCAAAACCCTGACCGTAGCAGATGAAGCACCAAAACTATGGGCCCTGTTTGGGTAAATTGGTGTTTCAACTTCTCAGGGACGTAACTTTCGCATAAGACCTTCGTTTTACATGAAACATACCTCGTTATAAAGACCTATCTGATAAATACAACTTTTTATGAGCATAATATCAATCCATGGACCCATTTTGCTCCCAGTTTAAAAAAAAAAAACGTGATTTAGGGCCTCAAAACAGCTTCGAAAGTTCAGGACCTGAAAAACTGCTAAAAATAGTGAGTTGTGCTGAAACTAAAAAACTAAAAGAGACAATTGTGGGGTGGCAAGTGGAATAGGTGGGTGGCCACTAATATCCACCTAGATCACACTCACAAGTTAGTCACTCAGTTACCTTAATTTTGCTTGACGCATGATTACCTCTACATCAATCTTATAATGACCACCTTCTTCCTTAAGTCTGAGAAGGAAAAATTCTTATCATAAAATAATTCCACCTCCCTAAAGCTTCATCTCTCTATTTTTCCAAACGTTAATCCACTTTATTCCTTGAGTCTGTTCACTGGTTTTAAACCTGGCCCGTTCACATCAACTCAAATCTACACGGCATCAAGCCCATTCTGAGTAACAATCAATATACATCAGAGTTAGTACCACTACTCCCATAGCTATCTTGAACCATTCATATACCTATCTCGTATAGATACCTTTAGAGGGACTGTTGAGCAAGTAAATCTCCTCTATGGATAGAGGATATCCCTCTAGCCCTAGAGTTGGCCTAGCAACAGGGAAACATGTTGGACTTTCAGACTCCTAGCTTTAAAATTATAACAAGTTGGGATAGATGGCCTACCTTGGTCCAACACTTTTGTTTTATTTTTCAACAGCAATCCTCTGATATTTGTCTTCACACGTTGCAGTCCTTCAGTGATGATGTCTGTGTACGAATGCAAGGATCAAGTGAACGGTGACAGCATACGAAAACACACTTTCATTTGCACCTATTTGATTGGTCAAGGAGAATTAAGCATTTTTTATATGATCAAACACAAAATTGGAACCAAAAAACCAGTAATGTATTAATGATAGAGAAAATAAGTTTACAACCTAAATGGCTTGATGTTGCAACCTCCTTTGACAGGTTCAGTCAATCGTGTCTCAATCATTCATCAGGGATCGGCTTGCTTAGGCAATGGACCTAAACTCTCTCTCAAAAATGGATTCCTCTATGCCCTATTCTTCACACCAACTATAGTAGGGACTATTCATCTAACTGAAACCATGTGAGAAGGAAGTATTTATATGAGAGGAGGAGGTGGTTTGGGATCCCTCGTAAGGTGGAAGAGAGGTCTTATCCCTTTGGGGAGTTGCATAATTGTAGGAAACAAGAAGCCAAAGGGAGGACTTTGACGTTATTCATTCGAACAAACCATGATGAATCTTCTAACAAATTGATTAGGCATGGAATATTCATTTATATTTTAAAAAAATTTCTAAAAACATCTGGGCATGGGTGCCCCACTGAGACAGAATGGAAATGGATGCGGGGCCCAGTGTTAATTTCTCTCTGGGAATGAGGCCATAACTGCCTACCAGCTCCAACCCAAAATCATATGTTTTTTAGAGTCTGCTTGAGGAATGATCAACAGAGGAAGTGTTCTTGACATGCTAAGCGATGCAAAGACACTTTTAGCAAGGTATGACAATACATAAAAGTCACTGAAATGGTCCTCCAATATTTGGGATGAGGATTGTAGGGGCAGAGACAAAGTACTATGTTACATATGCCCCCTAAAGCATGAGGCCCGAGAGAGAGGGACGGATGAAATGATTTATGAGAACATGCCCAAACCAAACACCGTCGTTGGAAGACCTGCAAGAACAAGTACAACTAATATCTATGATACATGAATATGTGGCATGGGTGCAACCATCCATAATAGAGTACATAAAAAATAAGATCCAAGGTATGGACACAACCATCGAGTAAGGATTATCATCAAAATAGACTTAGGTATCGTCATAGCCATCCAGTCAGGAGAGTCATGCATATATTCATGATTAACCAAATCATCTTGCAACCTAGATTTTATCAGACAAAGACCCGGTGTCTTACGCTCCATATTGACCCAAACAAGTACAAATTCAAGCATGCAAATGAGTGAGCTAAAGTCCAACATGCGAGAAGATCACCTGATTACCAGCCAAGGATGAAATTTGTTAACGGGAGCGAGAGAAACCACCAATAATGACAATGTCTCTCAAGGTACAACTAGTACAATCCGCAGAATATGAACATTGAGCTAGAGTTGAACACCCATGAAATCATTCAATCAAATTCTAATGATGATAACTTGTCGTTGAATGTGAATAACTTGCCATTGAGGCATGCAAGCTCCAAGTTACTGGAATGGAGTCTCGAGATCAAATTCCTGGTTATGAGCTAAAGTTGACAGGAAGTGATATGGTCAAAGGAGGGACATAATGTTTCACACATAATCGACACGAGACAAAGTCCATAGTGAATCAGGACCAAACAGAGGATCAGAGGTTGAAAACTGCAGAAGGAAACTTATCTTGAACATATTGACGACACGACTCTGAAATTTGGGAGTATTTGACATCAGGGGATCTCAAGTCATGATGACATGGCAAAGAGCAGATGAGAGGTAAAAAAAAATAACCCAAACCCATTGTTGAACCTCAGAATTACCCTCTCCTTGACATCCTTTCACACCTTTTTCCCTTAACTTCTCATAAGATAACATACTCCAATCAATGATAAATGCTATGTTGTGGCTTAAGGAATGCATTAAAGTGATTTTTATGTTATATTTCCATGTTCTTGATATTTTTATAGAGTTTTGCAATTTAAATATAGAACACAGCCTATTATGTAGCTAATTATGGATTCCATATCTATTCTCATGGTCTGGTAGGTTCCCCATGTCAAATGAATAATTCAGCTACATGGGCATTTCTAGAATCATCTCCACATGGATTTTTTCCTATTCACTCAGTCAAGATCAACAGAAAAGCAGGCCTAAGCTCATGGTCAAAGGCATAGTGAAAGTACATTAGTTGAGAGTAGCAAGACTCTTGATTTTCTCTATTGTAGAAAATCAACAGTCAAACAATCCTATTGCAATTCTATAATTAGCCACCTGTAGCAAGATTATCTCATAGATAGTTATGTGTATTTTCCTTTCAATACCAGTTGTATAGAACCAAGAAGACAGTTAAGAAATTAAGTTTTAAGTTGAAGTCTTCTTGATGATACTCTGTATTAAGACTTCGTTCCATCATAATACAAATTTCATGTTGCCAATGATTGCTTAAGTGAACCTTTAACCAGCTAGTGTTTGATCCAAATCAGTTGCAGATGGCTCCTGCACTGGAGAAGGTTTTTTAGTTGTTGTTTTTAGTTTAATTTCCATTACTCTGTTTTCAACAATTCTGTTTTCTTATTAGATTAATGTTTCATTTCAGTTTTGATCAATAGCATAATATTAAAAAAATAATTGTGTAAGCCTTGTTCTTATAAAATATTTCATGAAGATAGATAACTCTATTTTCAAATCGAATTAAGGTTGAAGCACTAAGAATATGCAATTATCTAGTTTTATTACTGTTTTGTCATTCATTTTCTTAGAATAGAATTATCAATTAATTATGTGAATGGATGTTCTCAAAATTCATTTCATGATGATGATTCTAAACTAAATGATTGAATTTATAATTCATATAGTTATTGAGTTTATTCTGCACATTTTTGTTTTCTTTCTAGGAATTTAGAAACTAAGGTATAGTTGACTTCTTACACAACATCTCAAGAGGGTAATAATTCACATTGAATATTGGGGAAAATCAAATATACATTAGTTTTTGCAATCAGTTTTACATGCTTTCACATTTTTCTTTCAAATCCTCGCTTAGTTGCATCACTGATATTCCTAAAAGTCATTCAATATAGATTGATTTAATCATGTTTCAAGACTGAATGATTGAATCTTTAGTGAGTGCAATTACTAAGTTACTTTCAACATACTTTACTTGATTTTCTAGATCATTAGGTATAATTAGTTACTTAACACCATCTTAAGAAGGTCACACTTCATAATTGAAAGTTGGAGTATTTGAATATAGAGTAGATGTTTTCCTTTGCATCCTTTGGTTACTGTTCTAGGACATCATAAGATAAAGTATAGATAGTCACTTACACATCATTTCAAGAAGGCCACATTTCATAATTGAATTCTGGAGTAACTAGAAGTACATTACTTGTTTTCATTCTCTCTTTTTACTTAAGAAAAACACTGCAAGTTCAATCTTAGTTTTAAAAATTACATCCATGGAATAGAACTAATGGCAAGATAATATAGATGCTCTATTTTCCAAATTAGATTCCAACCAAACAACAACCTTTGATTTATTTTTATGTAGATTAGATTAATTTAGGAACACTTCATTTTCTTCCTTATTAAAATTCATTAGATTCATTTAAATATTTTCATAGGCTTTAGATTGAACATTCTTAGACATCAAAGAAAAAAAAACCCCAAAAAAACATAAAATACAAACAATGAAGTAATAAGAAATGTTAACTAAGCACATATAGTGCACTACACTTCATTAGTTTACAAACCTCGATTGATAATTTATGCAAGCAATTTAATACATTAAATTGACTAAGAATTTGTGCTTCGTTTCCGAGGAAGTGTAATTATGAAACCTCATTTCTTACATATAAAAAAAATTAAATGCGTAGAGAAAGAGACTCTAGGGAAAGATTAATAGCTAGAGGCAGGAGTTTAATCCCTACAACACCACTCACTCTAGCAAGAATAAAAAGTGATACACCTCCATCTCAAACTCATATTCCATATTTCAGTAGCCATAGACTTCCTAAAATTCTAAGGTCAAAAGTCCAACTAGGAGGATCTCCTACTTCATCCACTGAGGCAGTCTTAGGGGAAGAAGATCCTAGATCTTCAACAAAAGGAGTAACATTTTCACCTCTACAGGAGAACACATTTTATTTGAAGAGTTATAAATTCTTAGAGGAGAGGAAGAGGAAGAACCTTTATTTAATATACCATTGATAGAAGAACCAGAAGAAGAGAAGTTAACCTTACAGGTTGAATCGTATATCAGCATTGAAGAATCTATAATGGCAAGAAGAGGAGAATAAGGGGAAGGAGAAGGAGAAGTTCTAAATGGAGAAAATGTAAAATTTGGAGGAGGAGATAGAGGTAGAGGTAGAGGATGAGATAGAGGGAGAGGTAGAGGAAATTTAGCAGGAGGCAAAAGAAATAGGTTAATTGAGAGTTCTTTTGGATTCCCTATAGTTGATGAAAATGAAAATGCCACAATGAAAAATATCTCACCTTCTGTCCTCCCAAATTTTCATGGATTGAAAAGTGGAGACCCTGAAACCTTTTTGTTTGAATTTGAAGTCTTATGCAGAACTTATGATTATTTAAAATACTCTTAAAAACTCAAATTTTTTCCTTCAACATTGAAAGGAGCAGCTCTAAAATGCTTCATGAGTTTAATCACTTGGTCTATCAGATTATGGAATGATATGAAGGGAGAATTTTGAGAAAGGTATTTGGATTATTACATACCTATTAATCACAAGGATGAAGTGTTTAAAATTATGCAAAGAAAGGATTATAATTTGGAATATTTAATTGAAAGATTAAATTATAATGTAAAAAGTGAAAAAATGGATAATTTAGATCAAGATACTTTAAAATATCTTTTGTTGAAGGCCATTAGAGACAAGTGGATATACATCCTTAACATGATGGGGAAGGGGTATATCCCTCAATTAACATTACCTAACATTGGGGAATTATGTATTCATCTCTCAAGTGGAAAATAAAAAAATTGGAAAGGTCAAAGAGATCCTTCTCTTGCTAGGATAAATAGATCTACAACTGGAACAGTGAGTAGGGAAGAAATTTGAAACATGCTTGATGAATTTAAAATAGAAATTTTAAGGAGTGTTAGTGAACAAATAGACACCCTTAAGTTACAAAAAAATTAGAAAGTCAAGACTGATGCTTTAGATATTTTTTGTCCCAAATGCAGAAAGAAGCATGCTTTAAGAGAATGTCATCTTGATGCAAAAGTCATAGAGACCTGTATGATTTGTTCAGAAATTCATGAGACTAAAATTTGTCCTTAAATTCCTAGTCTTAAGGTTTTTTTTCAAGAAGAAAAAACTTCAAATCCAAAATAATATTTTTTCTTTGTCTCTAGAAGACCATGGAAGGGGCCACAAACTCAAGGTTTTAATAACCAAATGTATACTTAGCCCCTACCAAACTGGAATTCTTGGCAGCAACCTTGGCCTCAATCTCAATCTCAATCTCAACCTTGGGCTCAAGGAATGAAAAATCCCTATGGAAGATTCTCTTAATACTATCAATATCCTCCATCATGTCCAAACTATCCTCCCCAAAAAATTCCTCAACAAAATCAACAACCTCAACTTAAAAACTAAAACCAATATCCACAACTGTCATTACCATTCCCTCGAAGACCAAATCAGCTACTTGCCAAGCCATTACCAAACCCCAACAATAAAAATCCTCTGAATACCTATATGATAGAAGGACAATAATTTCCAACCTACATGATCACTCCTCTAGATCTTAATGATGTTCAACTTAGATCTGGTAGGATATTAGAAAATAAAAATCCTTATGTAGTTATTCAAGAACAAGTCAATTCTGAGGAAGATTCTCTATAGCCCAATAAAAGCTTTGAAAAAGGAACATCTCTTTAGAACGAAAATTCTGAAAATTAAAAACAAAAAAGAACCAATAAACTCAACTCCTATCATAGAGAAACCATCAATACCTACTTCTACACCTCCTTTTCCTAAAATATTACAAGTTGATAGAGGAGTAGAAAAGCATATTATGTTGCCTAATTATGATTTTCTAGATGAATTGAAAAATGTCTGTATCAAAATCCCTTTGTTACAAGCCATTGAGGCGATTCCAATTCTAGCTAAAACAATAAAGGAGTTGAGTATGAAGAAACTGGGAAGAAAAACAAGAGAAATAAAAATAATTCTTCTTGTACGAAAAATAGCAGAAATAATGATGGGAAAAATTTCCATTCAAAAATATTTTGATCCAGGAAGTCCAATTGTGAAAACACATATCAATGGAGTTGAAATTCCAAATGAATTGATTGATTTAGGAGCATCAATAAACATCATGAGCGAAAAAACCATGGAACAAATAAAGCTTCCTAATATTTTGTATACACCTACATTACTGCAATTAGCAGATAGATCTATAATCAAGCCAAATGGTGTGTTAGAAGATATTACAACATCCTTAGAATCCTGGGAGTACCCTGTTGATTTTATGATCTTAACCCCTATGAATAATCTAGGAGTACATCCACTTATATTAGGAAGACCTTGGTTGTCTACATATGATGCTTTCATTAGCTATAGATCTGGTGACATGTATATCTCTCATTGTAACTCAACAAATAAATTCACTCTATATCCCCCAGCAAGAACAATCACAGAGTTAGATGACAAAGAATGGATTGATGATGAAAATGATATACAACCTCTCTTTACTATTTAAAACATTAGTGAATATAGTCAAATCCTAAATTGAATAGAAAATTTTGAATCATCCCCAGAATATGAACATGATCAATTTGAAGAAAAATCCAATATTTAATATTTTTCATCTAGGCAGATGTCTCTTTATTCTATGGAAAAACTTGGTAGCTCTACAGTTGAAATCTTTCCAGGGAAAACTATAAACATAAACAATAACTTGGAAAAATTACAACACGAAAAGCTAATCAAAACATTAAAACAACATTCTTCTTCATATGTATGGGAATACAATGACATGAAATGAATTAGTCCTAATACTGGTATACATCACATCTACATTAAGGAAAATTGTAAACCTATCAGACAACCTCAAAAATGGATGAACCCAAATCTTAGAGAAATTGTGAAAGAGGAGTTGTAAAATTTGTTGAATGTAAACTTCATTTACCCAATTTTAGATAGCCAGTGGGTCTCCCCTTTAGTGATTGTACCCAAAAAGAAAGGAAAATTGAGGGTATGCATTGATTATCGAGAATTGAATAAACCTACCTTGAAAGATCACTTTCGTTCACCCTTTATAGATCAAGCATTGGATACATTAGCAAGTAAGAAGTATTTCTCATTCTTGGATGGCTTTAGTGGCTATAATAAAATTCAGGTAGCACCTGAAGGTCAATATAAGACCACATTCACATTTCCATGGGGTATTTATGCTTACCGAGTACTTCCTTTTGGATTGTGTAATGCACCTGCAAAATTCTAAAGGGTAGTACTAGGAAATTTTTCTGATATAATACATGATTGTGTAGAGGTGTATATGGATGAATTTATAGTTTATGGCAATACATTTGAAGAAGCTTTAGAAAATTTTGAAAAGGTTCTTAAAAGATGTAAGGAAGAAAACCTTTCACTAAGCCATGAAAAATTGTTTTATGATGTTTATAGAAGGGATTGTTTTAGGACATCACATTTCAGGAGATGGAATTAAAGTTGATAAATCTAAAGTTGAAGTCATCTCCAAACTATCAATTCCAAGTTTCCAAAAGGATGTTAGATTTTTTCTAGGATTTACAGGATATTATAGAAAATTTGTAGAAAATTTCACTAAAATAACATCCCCACTCTTCAAAGTACTCAACAAATATTGTGAATTCAGTTGGAATCTTGATTGCGAGTTAGCATTTGAGACTTTAAAAGAAAAAATTTATGAAGCACCCATCTTAAGAGGTCTAAATTGGAAACTACCTTTTAAAATTTCAATAGATGCTTCAGATATAACTTTAGGAGGTGTATTAGGACAAAAAGATTTTATCCCCTATGCCATCTATTACACAAGTAATAATTTGACTCCCACAGAGTTAAATTACACTGTAAATAAAAAAAATAATTCTTAGTTGTTTTTCATGCTATCAACAAATTCAAAACTTATATAACAGGATATGAAACCTTTGTTCATATAGATCACTTTGCAATTAGATACTTAATGAATAAATCTATTACTAATGGCAGAGTTACAAGATGGTTATTACTCCTAAAATAATTCAACATTACTGTTCTAGACCGACCTCGAAAACAAAACATAGTTGATGATTTCTTGTCTAGAATTCAAACTATCAAAGATGGCATTCTCGTTGAATATAAATTTCCTGATGAATATATTTTTGAAATAACTACTCAGACTCCTTGGTTTGCAGATATTGGAAACTACTTAGTTACAGGAAAATTACCTTCACATTTTATTTCTAGAGAGAAAAGAAAAATCATTCAAATAAGTGCAAGATACTCATGGATTACTAATGAATTGTATAAGACACGTTCGGATCTTATAATTAGAATATGTGTTCGAGAAGATGAAATGCCTTAAATTCTTAAAGCATGTCATGATGAACCTTGTGGTGGACATTTTGCTGACAAGAGGACAAACTATAAGATCCTTCATTTAGGATATTATTGGCCATCCATCTTCAGAGATGCCAAATAATATGTCAAAAGGTGTGAGAGCTTCCAAAGGGTATGGAAACTTGCTACTTCAAATGAAATGCCATTACAACCTCAAGTACTCAATGAACCTTTTGAAAAATGGGCCTTGGATTTTGTTGGACCTATCAATCCACCATCTAAACAAAAGAAGTATATTTTGGTATGTACTGTTTATGTCACTAAATGGGTAGAGGCTAAAGCATTACCTTTTGCTAATGAAATATATGTAGTTCTTTTTCTTTTTGAGGATATCTTCACTAATTTTGGTGTCCTAAGAGAAATTGTGATAGATCAGGGAACCCATTTTACATCCAAGTTGGTGAAAAGGCTCATGGAATATTATAATATCAAGCACAAAAATTCTACTTCTTATCATCCACAAGTAAATGGTCAAGTTGAATCTACGAGTAAACTGATTGAAGGAATTCTCACTAAGACTGTACATCTACACATAAGAGATTGGGAAAAAAGGCTTCCTAAAGCCTTATGGGCCTACAAAAATACATGGAGGAATAAAATAGGACATACTCCCTATGAACTTGTTTATGGAAAGAAAGTCCTATTCCCTATAGAGTTTCAGATTCAAACCTTCAAGATGGCAGTCCAATTGGGACTTAATCTATCAGAAGCACATAAACATCGATTGGAGCAACTCAATGAGCTTGATGAAATCAAGAAAGATGCAGTTAAAAGAACCATTATAGTCTAGCAACAAAGGGTTAAATGGCATGATAATTATCTCAATAAGAAGAAGTTTCAAGTAGGGGATTGGGCACTTTTGTTCGATTCAAAATTCGAAGACCTTCAAGGAAAGTTCCAGACTCATTGGCTTGGGCCATATGGGATTGAAAAAATTCTTTGATAATGGAGCAGTGAAGATAAGAAAAATATATGAAGAAAAGGTACCTCTTCTTTTGAATTATCATCGTCTGAAAGTATATCATAAACCACTTTCAAAAGAAGAGATTTTCAAGATTTTCTAAGATAATATTAATATGAATTTAGTGAAGAATAATTCTTCTTCTTCACTAACTTAGGTTTTATTTTTCCTACATATATATAAAAATAAAAAATAATATATATAGATATATATATATATATATATATATCTATATATATATATATATATATATATATATATATAGAGAGAGAGAGAGAGAGAGAGAGAGAGAGAGAGAGAGAGTGTGTGTATATGTATGAAAACCAATCAATGATTGGCATAATTATATAGAAAATACAGGGTGAAAATCAGAGATTTCTGACATCCTATATTTTCCATTTTCTTTTCGGTAATAAGTAGTGATACAAAACTACATTCATATTCAATATTTGAAGCTCATAATCTGCAAATTCATTTCATTTGAAAATTTCATTCCATTTCACAATTCATTCCACTTTCATTCCATTTCACAGTCATATTCCACTTCCATTTCATTTCACATTCATATTCCATAGCCATACTTCATTTCCTTTTGAATATTCCATTTTGTAGATGATTCCATTCTATAGCCAATTCAATTTTGCAACCAATTCTATTCTGTAGCCACATCTAATTCATCAGTTCTAATACAATTGTACAGCCTACAAACAAATGATGATTACAAGAAATTGAAGGATTATGTTTTGAAGACCAACATGCTAAATGTATACAAAAGGATCAACACCAAAGAAACAACAAGGTTAGTTATAAAAGGTAAAGTGAAAAAATTATTTTAATAGCAAGGTTAAAACATAAATCATGTATAATATGAATAGTCATATGCTTCCTTGACAGATCATCATTTGATTTGATTGTGGTTTCCATCATACTACATATCAGCCACATCCTCCATATTATGTTGCATTACGGTCCATAATTGACTCCCTCATTTATTATTAACGATCATGACCTATAACGTGACATATTTGTCTAAATTTCTCCAAATCCTCTACCATGTATTCATTCCTACAAGCCCTCAACATCTTTCATCAAATATATAGCCAATTCATTTCATAAAACGGGGAAGGGTAATTCTGAAGGTTGAGACCTATACATAGTAGAAGGCATGGGGCTAATTGTCAGATCAGAACCAATAGGAGAAAAGTAGATGGAATGATACCCACAAATCAAGGAAATTTTGCAAAAGTTGGATGGCTCAATTTCATAGAGAAATTTGATGTTTTCCACAAGGAAATTACAAAATAATTTTCTCGGTCTTTTGATGGCACAAAAGTAGAAATTGGAGATGTCAATTTTACAGTCACTAAGTCATTCATGGTCGAAGCTACAAAACTTCCAAGGCATGGTGAAAGATGGTTCAAAAGCAAGGAGTTCCACAGTAAATCATAGAAAGTAATACTCAAAAATCTAGGTATGGATGTCTCTGTTTTTAGAAAAGGTATCCCCAGTTTAGCTCTGAAAAGTAAATGGAGGAATATTCTCTTCTTTTTATAGAAATTTATCACTTCTGAAGGAAGTTATGGTTGCATGTAGGTATACCATATCCATTTACTGATGAAATTCTTATAAAATGGTGAAATCAATTTTCCTTTATTTGTGCTAAATAGTTTAAAAAGGATGGCCACAAATGTGCAAAAGAGAATACAGTTCATAGATACCACCATGCATCATAATGGGTTGGTAAACATATTGATTGATATTCATTTTAAAAGCATAGGAAATACCTAGGAAGATTTTGTTGTGAAACTAGCTCAAAAAATAGAAGAAAATAGATATCAACTCCTTAGAAATAAGCCACTTTGAGGGGACAACCTCCAATACATTACATGAATGAAAAATTCCTGGATGATACAAATTACAGAACCTCCTTTCTATATATAGGTGTCCATGGGGCCACAATGTAATCCTAGCCGACCTAAAAATAATAATTTAAGGGCACAATAATAAAAATAGGGTGGTTACAAGGGTACAATAATAACAATAATCAAGATACACTAACAACAATAAGGGACTATACTAGTAATATAGGGACCTAACATGCCCCTCCCCTTCAAAAATTTGTTGTCCTCAACACTTGAGCAGCTCTGGGTGCTTCTGTATAAAATTCTCATCCTCCCATGTAGAATCCTTAGTGGGTAAGTTCTTCCACTTGATGAGATACTCTGAAATTGATCAATTTCGTAGCTATCGAGTTCTTTTCCGTGACAGCTTCAGGTTCCAATATGATTTTTCCTTCCTCATCAAGTTCTGGCAATATTGTTTGAACTGGAATATTTCCACCTACAACCTTCTTTAAGCATGCAACATGGAAAACTGGATGCAGTCGTGAAGAAGCAGGAAGCTCCAATTTTTATGGCATAGTACCAATATTTTGCAACACCTTGTAAGGACCATAGTACTTTGGTGATAATTTATTATCCTTCTTAGCTTGCTTGAGGGACATTTGTTTGTATGGTTGTAGCCGTAAAAATACCCAATATCCTACATCAAAACTTCTCTCACTGCGATGTTGATTTGCCTATTGTTTCATTTGATTTTGTGCCAAATTGAAGCTATCCTTTAAGAGTTGGAGAACTTCTTGTTGATGCTCGATGTGATCTTCCACTACTTGAACCTTTCAATTTTCTCTTAAAGATGATGTGATGGACGATGGATGATATCCATAAAGTGCCATAAATGGGGTCATTTTTTCTGCAGTATGGAAGAAAGTGTTATACCACCATTCAGCGAGAGGTAACCACTTGACCCATTGTGCTTGTTTATCAGATACAAAACAACGAATATATTCTTTCAAAAATTTATTTACTATCTCAGTTTGACCATCGGATTGAGGATGATAATATGAGCTATGAGCTAATTGTGTACCCAAACAAGAAAATAACTTCGTCCAAAAATTTCCAGTAAAAATGGGATCTTTGTTCCCAATAACCCTTGGGTTTCCATGTATCCTTTGAATTGCATCCATAAATGTAGTAGCAACTGTACTTGCTTTAAATGGATGAGATAATGCACAAAAGTGTGCATACTTGGTAATTCTATCAACTACCACTGTGATGACACTCTTTCCTTCGAACTTAGGTAAATCGGTGATAAAATCCATTGAAATCTCCTCCCAATGTTGACTTGGAATGGATAAAGGTTGTAGAAGACTTGGGGTCTTAATTTTCTCAACTTTATTCTTTTGGAAAACCAAACATTCCACCACAAAATTTTAAATATCAGATTTAAGGCCATCCCAAAAAAATTCTTTCTTCACCCTATGGTAAGTTTTTAAAATTCTTGAGTGTCCTCCTAAAGGGGAAGTGTTCAATTCCAAAAGAATCTTTTGTTTTAGTTGGGAATTCTTACAAAGATATAAGTGATATTTGTACCATAAGGAATCATTTTTCCATCTAAATGTATCAGATGTACTAGGATCTTGCTGCAACTTTTGAATAAGTGTCCACACTTCTTCATCCTTCTTCCATTCATCCCTTTCTTTGGTTATCCAATCTGGTTGGATAATAGAAATGGAACAAAGAAATTCTTCCACCTCTTCATTCTTTCTTGAGAGTGCATTTGCAACAACATTTAGCTTCCCTTTTTTGTAGATTATTTCAAAGTAATAACCCAACATCTTTGTGACCCACTTTTTCTTCTTTTCTAAAGATATTCTTTGTTCCAAAAAGTGTTTAAGACTATCATGATCAATTTTTACCTAGAAGTGTCTTCCCATTAGGTAATTTTTTCATTTATTTAGTGCATGCAATATTTCTAACATTTCCTTCTCATAAATAGATTTCTGTAAATACTTTCCTTTCATTGGATGAATTTCAAAAGCAATGGGTCTTCCTTCTTGCATTAAAACAACACCAATTCTATTTCTTGAGGCATCACATTTCACAATAAAGATTTTTGTGAATTCTGGTGTAGCTAAGACCGGTGCTAGGCACATTGCCTCTTTAAGATGTTCAAAGGCCTTAGTTGCTTCAGGAGTCCATGAAAATGCATCTTTCTTCAATAATGTTTTTAGAGGTGCTTCTTTTCTCCCATAATTCTTAACAACCTTGTGATAATACCTTGTAAACCTGAGAAATTCTCACAACTTCTTTATGGTTGTGGGAAATTTTCGTTCCTTAATGGCTTTAATTTTGTTAGGGTCTACCGTAACATCCTCGTGAGATATAATATGACCCAGATATTCCACGTCTTGTAGTCCAAAGGAACATTTGGATGTCTGTGCATATAATTGTTTCTCCTACAATAGTTTGAGCACCCTGTCAGCATGTTGAACATGATCCTTCCAAGACCTGCTGTAGATTAGTATATCATCAAAAAATACTAGCACAAATTTTCTAAGGAAGGGTTTGAAAATGGAATTCATCAACCCTTGAAATGTATAAGGTGTATTGGTAAGGCCAAAAGGCATGACCAAAAATTCATAATGACCCTCATGAGTTCAAAAATATGTTTTCAGAATATCTTCAGTATTCATTCTAATTTGATGATATCCTGAACGAAGATCCAACTTGGTAAAATAAATTAGTCCATGTAATTCATCCAATAATTCATCAATCACAGGAATGGGAAATTTATCTTTAATGGTGAGCTTATTGAGCTCCCTATAATCTGGACACATGTACCATGATCCATCCTTCTTGTGTATCAATACTGCATGAGCAGAGAAAGAACTTTGACTAGGTTGAATTATATCATTGCTAAATATTTCTACAATTCATGGTATCGTCAATTTTCTCTTTTAATATATGACATTCATAAGGCCTCATGTTTTAATCGAACTTCCAATCAGTCTAATAGCATGATCATGACTTTAAATACGGGAGTCCTTTGTTTCAAACATAATGATTGTGCATTACTTTTAGATCTCCTTAGCCGATGATTTATTTCAATCCCCACTCAGCATAATGTGAAATTTGCACCTTGTTTTTATTTTCATAAAGATTCCTTTCGTTAATATTAGATATTATTACTTTTTCTGCTTCCCTCATAATACCTGAATTAATTTTTCTTAAAAAAACTTCAAGAAATGAACAAAGTTACTGTCTTCAAGATTGTAACCATTGTATTCCTAGTACAACATCAAGATCTCCTGTGAATCGGAGTATTGAAATTATTCAATACATATTCTGTATGTTAGCTGATACTAGTGGTATTTCTTCATATAATGGATAGTTCTGATGGTGAAACTAATTACTTGACATTTCAAAGGGTAGAAACAATTTAATTCCTTGGCTACCTACAATGAATAAATATAAAATTAATGGACCAACGAACACTATTACGTCTTTTCTTGATATGTCCTTCTATCTTGAGAGTTTGAGGAGTGGTAATTCCTGCCAGTTCATTACACAATATGGTTGGATTCATTTCTTCCTCTTCCAGGGCTGGTTCCTGGTGTATATCCTCTTCTTGTTCATTTTCTTCTTCCTCTTCACAATCTATGTAAAATAATTTCTTCTCAGCACACTTATGACCTTTAGTGTATTTTCTATCACAACTGTAGCAAAGCCCTTTTGCTCTTTTTTCTTCCAATTGCTGTGGTTTCAACCTTGTAGGTTGTGGAAATCTAGGCGTAGCAACACTTCCTTCTTTATAGAAGTATAGGCTTCACACATAATTTTTAATGCACCCAATTTTTCTTGCCAACCTGAATGCCTTCTCCAATGAATTAGGTTCCAAAACGTGAACTTCATGTTGGATGTTATCCTTTAAAGTACCTATGAAGAGATCAACCTTGGGTTCCTCTGGAATACCAATTACTCTTATATTCAATTTTTGGAAGTCATCAATATGCTTCCCCACTAAACACTTTTGTTGGAGATTTATCAGTTGGCTAAAGAAAGTGTTGTTCTTTTTATCCTCATAACGTGCTATTATTTCCTCCATAAAAATTGACCAAGTGACAATTTTTTTATGGGAGAAAAGCCATCGATACCATACAAATCTATTTTGTTGTAAACGAAAAGTTGTAATGTGTACCTTTTGTGTGTTTTGCACATTATTGAGATCAAAAAATTTCTCCATCTGTAGTATCCATGTTACAGGATCCTTTCCATCAAACTTCCTCATATCCATTTTTGGAATATGGTGGTTCATCCCTTCAATACTAGAGTTTATGAGATCACGATTAACATTTATTTTATTCTAATCATGAGTTTCCTCTACTATCTTTTCACCATTGGGAAACATTTCTTGTATCAACTTTGTCAAACCTTCCATGTCTGCTTTTAGATCATTCTTCATGTTTTCCATCTTAGCTTCCACGTCATCCATCTTAGGTTCCATGCCATCTTCCATGCCCTTATTCAAATCATCCATCTTAGATTCCACACCTTTCTTCAAACCATATATCATATTTTCCATGCCTTTCTTCAAAACTTCCATGTCATTTTTTTTTGCTCTTTGCGAGAGTGAAATTTGTTGCACTTGCTCTTGTAATTTTGATATGTCGTGTTGCCATTATTCGTCTTCATGATTCATAGTAGAGTCTTCTAAAGGCTTAATGGGTATTTAATTCTTTTTAGGGGCCACTTTAGAGTTGAATACTGATATATATTCTACAATAGGCCTTTGGAATCAATTCAACTTGATTATTCAAACAAGACTTATGCAATTCAAAAACAAAATACACACCTTTTACTTGCTTTTGAGGAGCTCGATATTAAAATTGACTTATATCTATACTTACAGATCCTTAATATCTAAAATTCAGCCCCGTAGTAGTCCTCTTAAGCTTATTTCAATTTCATTAGGTTTGACCTAATTTGGATTCTTCAAGGCAAAATTATGCCCAATCTCCCACAATGACCTAATTATGGACTAGTTCAGTAGAGTGAAATTGTATGGCATTCCACGTGTCACTGTTTCCTCCTTCGGATCTGAATTTGATAAAAATGAAACTAAAATTTGTTTAATTACCACCACATTTTATATAATTCCAATCCGATGTTCTGAGAGAGAGTTATGATGATTTTCCCACGATCACCTCTTTGAGATGAAATTCTGGAGCCTAAAAACTCTCTAACTTCCACAAACCATATCTTCAAAAATATAATGAACCAAGTTCTGAAATTTTGTCAAGATGTTCCTCAGGATTTCATATTTGTGCTCTACAAATTTCATCTTCTGAACCTTCGTAGAAAAAAAGTTATACCGAAACTGCCACGATGACCTATTTAGGTTAAATTCAGGAGCCTGCAAAAAGCCCTAACTTCCACAGATCATATATCCAAAAATTTTGTGAACCAAGCTTTGAAATTTTGTGACAATATTCCTCAGGAGTTTAGCTTCACACTCTAAAAATTTTAGCTTCTGAGCCTTCGTAGAAAAACGTTATAGAGAAAATTCCACTATGACTGTTTGGAGCAGTGAAAATCTAGAATCCAAATCTCTAATTACAAATGTTGTGAAACCAGCTCCAAAAATAGAAGAAAAGAGATATCAACACCTTAGATATAAACCACTTTGAGGGGGCAACCTCCAATACATTACATGAATGAAAAATTCTTGGATGATACAAATTACAAAACCTCCTTTCTATATAGAGGAGTCCATGCAACCACAACATAATCCTAGTGGGGCCATAATGTAATCATAGCCGACATAAAAATAATAATATAAGGGCACAACAATAAAAATATGGTGGTTAGAGGGGTACAATAATAACAATAAGGGGGTTACACTCACAAAAATAAGGGACTATACTAGTAATATAGGGACCTAACAGATTTCCTTATTAGAAACCATTTTCAAGAAGCACCTGAATCACCTAAAGAAGATAATGTTAGAATAAGTAGAAGGAAGAAGACTGATATAAATATTGAAAACATACCTGAATCTTCATTACAGAAGAATTATGAAAAGATAATCTCTGAATAATTGATAGAAATCAGAAAGTAAGTCAAGACAGGAGGCAAATGAAGAAACAGGAGTAAGGATACAATTGAGGAAAATGTAAGTTCTTCACAACCAAGAAGGAGCTCTAGATTCTGAGGTTTAATTTAGAAAACATTATCACAAGAGACAGAGGTTATAATTTTAGATGAAGAAACCTGAATACCATCTGTTGTCAACATTTCTCCTGCACACAGTCCTCAAAATTCTCCAATTCATGATTTTGAAGGTAGCCCCACTAGAAGATCTTCGGGCATAGACCCAGTACAACAATAAATATATGATTATGTAGAATCACTGGAGAAAATAAGTGCATCAATGAACCGAGAACCTCTAGTTGATGCTCTTAAATAGGATATTTATGAACTAGAGATATTGAACAGACATATCAAACAAGAGAATGAGACCTTGAATCAGCAAAACAAATTGGACAAGGTAATTCATGATAATACCATTCTACATATAGGGCTGTGGTATAAGAAAAACAAGAAATTTAAAAGAAAGAATAAGTTACTAAACAGAGAAATAATTAACCTCAAGTACAAGCTTCTTATGAGAAGGCCCAGGATGATAGTCACTTCAAAGAAAAACAAAAGAAGGAAATTGGATGTGCTAGCAAAAGTGATTGAGAAGAAGGAGAACTCACATTTTTGGCAAGTTGCATGACAACATGCAATAATTTTGCATTGGGTGTATGTTGAACCTCAGAATTACCCTCTCCTTGACATCCTTTCTCACCTTTTTCCCTTACTTTCTCATAATATCACATACTCCAATCAATGATAAATTGTATGTTTTGGCTTAAGGAATGCATTAAAATGGCTGCCATGTTATACTTTCATGTTCTTGCTATTTTAATATATTTTTTCAATTTAGCTATAGAATGCGACCTATTCTCCAGCTAACTGTGGATTCCGTAGCTACTCTTATGGTATGGCAGGTTCCAAGTGTCAAATGAATAATTGAGCTACATGGGTGTTTCTAGAATCATCTCCACATGGATTTTGTCCTATTCACTCAGTCAAGATCGACAGAAAAGTAGTCCTAAGATCATGGTCAAAGGCATAGTCAAAGTACATTAGTTGAGAGTAGCATGACTCTTAATTTTCTTTATCATAGAAAATCAAGAGTCAAATATTCCTATTGCAATTCTATAATTAGCCACCTGTAGCAAGATTATCTCATAGAAAATTATGTGTATTTTCCTTTAAATACTGGTTGTAGACAAGTGAGAAGACAGTTAAGAAATTAAGTTTTAAGTTTAAGTCTTATTGTTGATACTCTATATTAAGACTTCGTTCCATCATAACACAAAGTTCATGTTGCCAATGATTTCTTAAGTGCACCTTTAACTAGCTAGCGTTTTAGCCAAATCAGTTGTAGAGGGCCCTTGCACTCGAGGAGGTTTTCAATTGTTTTTTTTATTTTAATTTCCATTACTCTGTTTTCAGCAATTCTGTTTTCTTATTAAATTAATTTTTCATTCCAATTTTGATCAATAGCATAATTTTAAAAACATAACTATGTAATCTTTGTTCTTCTAAAATATTTCGTGAAGATAGATAACTCTGTTTTCAAATCGAATTAAGATTGAAGCACTAAGAATATACATTTATCTAGTTTCCTTATTGTTCTGTAATTCATTTTCATAGAATAGAATTATCAATTAATTATGTAAATGGATGTTCTCAAAAGTCATTTCAGGATGATGATTCTGAACTAAATGATTAAATGTCTAATTCATATAGTTATTGATTTTATTCTGCACATTTTTATTTTCTTTCTAGGAATTTAGAAGCTAAGTTATAGTTGTCTTCTTACACAACATCTCAAGAAGGTAATACTTCACATTGAATGTTGGGGAAAATCAAATACACATTAGTTGTTGCAATTAGTTTTACAAGCTTTCACATTTTTCTTTCATATCCTCGCTTAGTTTCATCACTAATATTCCTAAAAGTCATTCCAAAGAGATTGATTTAATCATGCTTCAAGACTAAATGATTAAATATTTAATGCGTGCAATTACTGAGTTACTTTCTGCATACTTTACTTGCTTTTCTATATCATTAGGTATAATTAGTTACTGAACACCATCTCAAGAAGGTCACACTTAATAATTTAAAGTTGGAGTATCTAAATATACAGTAGATGTTTTCCTTTACATCCTTGTCTTATCATTCTAGGACATTAGAATATAAAGTATAGATAGTTACTTACACCATTTTCAACATTTACATTGAATGAGAGTAAATTAGAAATAAATATGATAATAATAATAAATAGTCCCATTTCAATCTTAGTTTTAAGAATTAGATCCAAGGAATAGAAATAATGACAAGATAAGATAGATGCTATGTTTTCCAAATTATATTCTAACCAACCAACAACCTTTGATTTAATTTTATGTAGATTAGATTAATTTAGGAAGACTTCCTTTTCTTCCTTCTTAAAATTCATTAGATTCATTTAAATATTTTCATAGGTTGTAGATTGAACATTCTTATACATCAAAGAAAAAAAACCCCCAAAAAAACATAAAATAGAAACAAGGAAGTAAGAAGAAAGGTTAAGTAAGCACATACAGTGCACTACACTTCATCAGTTTACAAACCTTAGTTGATAATTTATGAAAGAAATTTAGGACACTAAATTGACTAAAAATTTTTGTGCCATTGCCGAGGAAGTGTAATTAGGAAACCTGATTTATTACATCTAAAAAAAATGATATGCACAGAGAAAGAGACTCTAGGGGCATATTCATAGCTAGATGAAGGAGTTTAATCCATAAAACACCACTCACTGCACCAAGACTAAGAAGTGATACACCTCCATCTCAAACTCATATTCCATATTTCACTAGCCATAAACTTCATGAAGTTCTAAGGTTAGAAATCCAACTAGGAGGATCTCCTACTTCATCCACCGATGTAGTCTTAGAGGAAGAGGATCTGAGTTCTCCAAGAGAAGGAGTAACCTTTTCACCTCTACAGAAGAAGAAATTTTAGCTAAAGAGTTGGAAATTCTAGGTGGAGAGAAAGAGGAAGAACCTTTCTTCATCATACCATTGATAGAAGAACCAGAAGAAGAGCAGTTAAGCTTACAGTTTGAATCTTATATCAGCTCAGAAGAATCTATAATCGAAGGAAGAGGAGAAGAAGGGGAAGGAGAAGGAGAAATTTTAAATGGAGAAAATGTAATATTTGGAGGAGATAGAGGTAGAGGTAGAAGAGGAGATAGAGGGAGAGGTAGAGGAAACATAGAAGGAGGCATAAAAAATAGGGTAATTGAGATTTCTTTTGGATTCCCTATATTTGATGAAGATACAAATGCCATAATGAAAAATATCTCACCTTATGTCCTCCCAAATTCTCATGGATTGAAAAGTGAAGACCCTGAAACCTTTTTGTTTGAATTTGAAGTCTTATGCAGAACTTATGATTATTTACAAGACTCTCAAAAACTCAAATTGTTTCCTTCAACATTGAAAAGAGTAGCTCTAAAATGGTTCATGAGTTTAATCACTTGGTTTATCAGAACATGGAATAATATGAAGAGAGAATTTTTAGAAAGGTATTTGGAATATTTCATTCCTATTAATCACAAGGATGAAGTGTTTAAAATGATACAAAGAGATGATGAGAATTTGGAAGATTTAATTGAAAGATTCAATTATAACATAAAAAGAGAAAAAATGGATAATTTAGATTAAGATACTTTACAATCTCTTTTGTTTAAGTCCATTAGATATGAGTGGATAGACATAATTAACATGATGGGGAAGGGGGATATCTTTCATCTCCCATTACTTGACATTGGGGAATTATGTATTCATCTCTCAAGAGGAAAATAAAAAACTGGGAAAGGTCCAAGGGATCCTTCTCTTTCTAGGGTAAATAGATATGCAATTGGAACAGTGAGTAGGGCAGAAATTGGAAACATGCTTTATGAATTTAAAACATACATTTTAGGGAGTCTTAGTGAACATATAGACACCCTTAAGTTACAAAACAAGAAGAAAGCCGATAAATATGCTTTAGACATTTTCGTCGCAAATGCAGAAAGAAGAATGCCTTAAGAGAAAGTTCTCTTGATGCAAAAGTCATAGAGATCTATATGATTTGTTCAAAAACTCATGAGACTAAGAGTTGTCCTTCAATTCCTAGTCTTCAGGTTGTTTTTCAAGAAAAAACGTCTTCAAATCCAACAGAATCTAATTGTTTTGTCTCTAGAAGACCATGGAAGGGGCCACAAACTCAAGGTTTTAATAACCAAATGTATACTAAGCCCCCACCAAACTGGAATTCTTAGTAGCAACCTTGGCCTCAATCTCAACCTTGGGCTCAAGGAATGAAAAATCCCTATTGAAGATTCTCTCAATACTATCAATATCCTCCATCATATCCAAACTATCCTCCCCAAAAAATTCCGCAAAAAAATCAAAAACCTCAAGTTCAAAACCAAAACCAAAATCCACAACTCTCATTACCATTCCCTCAAAGAAAAAATTAGATACCTACCCAACCATTACCAAACCCCAACAATAAAAATCCTTAGAATACCTATATGATAGAAGGACAACAATTTCCAACCTACATGATTACTCCTCTAGATCTTAATGATGTTCAACTTAGATCTGGTAGGATATTAGAAAAGTTTAAGCCTTCTGCAGTTATTCAAGTACAATTCAATTTTGAGGAAGATTCTCTATAGCCTAATCAAAGCTTTGAATAAGGAACATCTCTTCAAAACCAAAATTCTGAAAATGAAAAACAAAAAAAACCAATAAAATCAACCCCTATCATAGAGAAACCATTAGTTCCTACTTCTACACCTCCTTTTCCTGAAAGATTAGAAGTTGATAAGGGAGTAGAAAAGCATATTATGTTGCCCAATTATGATTTTCTAGATGAATTGAAAAAATTCTGTATAAAAATCCCTTTGTTGCAAGCCATTAAGGAGATTCCAATTTTGCCTAAAACAAAAAAGGAGTTAAGTATGAAGAAACTGGGAAGAAAAAAAAAAGAAATAAAAAGAATTCAGCTTGTAGGAAAAATAGCAAACATAATTATGGGAAAATTTTCAATTCAAAAATTTTTAGATCTAGGAAGTATTGTTCTAAAAACACATATCAATGGAGTTGAAATTCCAAATACATTGATTGATTTAGGAGGAGCAATAAACATCATGAGCAAACAAACCATGGAACAACTCAAGCTTCCTAATCTTCTGTATACACCTACATTACTGCAATTAGCAAATAGATCTGTAATCAAGCCATATAGTGTGTTAGAAGATATTTCAATGTCATTAGACTCTTGGGTGTACCCTATTGATTTTATAATCTTAACCCCTAATAATAATCTAGGAGGACATCCACTTATATTAGGAAGACCTTGGTTGGTTATAGCTGATGCTTTCATTAGCTGTAGATTTGGTGGCATGTATATCTATCATGGTAACTCAACAAAGAAATTCACTTTATATCCTCCAGCAAGAACAATCACAGAGTTAGATGACAAATATTGCATTGATGATGAAAATTATTTACAACCTATCTTTACTATTTCAAACATTAGTGAAGATAGTCGAATCTTAAATTCAATAGAAAATTTTGAATCTTCCCCAGAATATGAAAATGATGAATTTGAAGAGAAATCCAATATTGAATATTTTTCATCTAGGCAGATGTCCCTTTATTCTATGGAAGAATTTGGTAGCTCTACAGTTGAAAGATTTCCACGGAAAAACCTGAACATAAACAATAACTTGGAAACATTACAACAAGAAAATATAATCAAAACATTACAACAACATCCTTCTGCATCTGCATGGGAATACACTGACATGAAAGGAATTAGTCCTAGGACTTGTATACATCACATATACATTGAGGAAAATTGTAAACCTATCAAACAACCTCAAAGAAGGATGAATCCAAATCTTACGGAAATTGTGAAAGAGGAGTGGTAAAAATTGTTGAATGTAAACTCCATTTACCCAATTTCAGACAATCAGTGGGTTTCCCCTTTGGTGATTGTACCCAAAAAGAATGGAAAATTGAGGGTATGCATTGATTATCGATAATTGAATAAATCTACAATGAAATATCACTTTCCTTTACCATTCATAGATCAAATGTTGAATACATTAGCAGGTAAGAAGTATTTCTCATTCTTGGATGGTTTCAGTGGCTATAATCAAATTCAGGTAGCACCTGAAGATCAAGATAAGACCACATTCACCTATCCATGGGGGACTTATGCTTACCGAGTACTTCCTTTTGGATTGTGTAATGCACCTGCAACATTCCAAAGGGCAGTACTAGGAATTTTTTCTAATCTAATACATGATTGTGTAGAGGTGTATATGGATGACTTTACAATTTATGGGAATACATTTGAAGGAACTTTAGAAAATTTGAAAAAGGTTCTTAAAAGACATAAGGAATCAAACCTTTCACTAAGCCATCAAAATTTTTTTATGATGTTTACAGAAGGTATTGTTTTAGGACATCACATTTCAGGAGATGGAATTAAATTTGATAAACCTAAAGTTGAAATCATCTCCAAACTATCAATTCCAAGTTGTCAAAAGGATGTTATATTTTTTCTAGGATTTATAGGATATTATAGAAATTTATAGAAAATTTCACTAAAACAGAATCCTCACTCTTCAAAGTACTCACCAAATATTGTTAATTCAGTTGGAATCTCAATTTCCGGTTAGCATTTGAGACTTTAAAAGAAAAAATTTCTGAAGAACCCATCTTAAGAGGTCCAAATTGGAAACTACCTTTTCACATTTCAATAGATGTTTCAGATTGTTATTGCCTAGATCTACCTCGGGCTGAAGAAAGGCAGAGTCTAGGGTAACATCAAACCATGCTCAGTCTAGTAGCTTGCCTTACCAGATCAGGAGAGGGCTCTCTCCGGGTCAATCTCAGCAAAAATAATCAATATGGCTTGCGATGACTTGAAATAAAAGCTAATTTTAGGCTAGGTATATTATTAAAAGAGTTTAAATTTGATTTTGGGGGTTTTTGTTGGAAACAAAAGGAAAGGCAGTTTTGGGTGTGAGGATGAGGCCTAGTTTTTGCAGAGTTCTGATTGGGGCAAGGAAGGCAATTGTTTTGATGCTCTGAATTGAATGAATGGATAGTTCAGACCAGTGAGGAGCTGAAGAGGCAAAGAGGCTTTCAAGGATCCTCTTCAAACAGATGAAAACATGGAAAATTAAACAAACTGAAGGCAGAGCAAAGCAAAGCTAATGAATTCCACCTTTATCACTCATTTGTTTAGTTTAAGAAGAAAGGAGAAGGAAAATGATACACATAAACATCAGTTAACTTACAATTACATAGATAAAAAAACCATCAAAACACAGAGCCACATGGATACCAAACAGTGCTGCAAACCCTGGTCTATTCCCTTGCGAAAAGTGCAGAGATGAAATGTACAATGAAGTGCCAAGCAATCCCAAGTGCTCAACCCTGAAAATGACTGAAGAACTACATGATATAGACAAGCCTAACTCATTCCCATGCCTATAGGGGTCGATCTCACCATTCTAGGAGTTGTTTCAACCATATCTAAACTAAGAACTGAAAAATAGGCAATGAAACAACTTGCCTCTATATGATAGGAAACTGATTCATTCATTTACATTTCACTTTTTGGTGAATGAATCCACTAAGATGAGTAAAAATGTGCCAAAATTACATCATGGTCATGAAATTACATCAAGGTACATCAAGAGTTACATGAAAAAGTCAAACTAGCCAAAACTAAGCGAAAATCTGAGCTGCTGAGTGAAAAATAGGCCAAATTTCCCTATGCGTCGCGCCTGAAATCTCTATGCATAGCACAATTTTGAGGCTGATTTTGAGGGCCTTCCTGAAGTCCAAATTGAGTGCAGGATAGCTCTTTGGAAATCCATATCTATCTACTTTCCAACCCAAGTGTAATTTCTGGATTTGGTTGCCAGTTTACCCTCCAAAAATCAAATCTCCCAACACTGCTTCCTGTGTGTGCAAAAAGTGGCAGAAAGGCCATTTTTAGGGTGTTTTTGACCCTTTAGGCACCCTATAACTTGATGAAATCCTTAGGTAATCCATAGGAATTCATAAATTTTGATGAAAAATCTATAAATGCAAATTTTTCCTCCAGAAGAGCTGCCAATTATAAGCGCGCGCCAAGTGGCGCTACGCGTCGGGCAGGAAAATTTGTGTTTAGGCCCAAAAATTCAAAATTGACAGAAATTTTCCCAAATTTCTTTAAATTTGGGCTGAAGGTCCCTCATCAAGCACTATGCTGGTCCAAAGAAGCTTTGGCCAAAATTTGGAGTCTATCATGCCTTTTGCGATGCTTTAGTGCCCTCCTTAGTCTTGGTTTCAGGATCTTGATCCTCGCTTTGCAAACATGATTTCGCGCCCAATAGTGGTTCTTCATGTGTCTGAGCATGTTATTTTATTTTTTTTCCTTCTCTAATAGCTTCTCAAGATGAACATTGACTCTCTCAAGCCAAGTCTCTCTATCAGCCTCAATCTCCCGCTTAATGGGTGTCATCTCGGTTTGGCTTCTTTGGGTAGCTTGTCGGTTCTCACGGTTGTTTTGCAACTCCATGATTATCTGCTAATATTCTAACTTTTTTCTTCGCTACTCCAGGTATTTTATGATCCATTAGGCTCTCTGCAACTTGTCATTCAAGGTGTCGATCTCAGCCTTCTGCTCCTGAATGATCTCTCTCAACTTTGAGCTTGGAGAGCTCAAATCCTCATCAATAAATATGAAATCAGTATCCTAGCCTCCTGAAGGGCCCTCATCCTGCATAGGCCTCTTTTCTCTGTCCTGTACCTATACCTGTGCTGCTAATGATGGCAATGAGACCCCTTCCACCCTGGGTGGAGATAATACTCGTCGGGATGCTGCAAATAATACTCTGGTGCCTCTCTGATAAGTAACAAACACTGGCACACTAATAGGCTCTGTCTTGTGACCTTCAGGCTGATGTGAAGGTTCACCTGGCTCATGAAAAATCTCCGGAGGAGGCTGAGGAGCTATGAAAAAGTCACGGGAAATGAAATCCTCCCATGAAATGTCCTGCAATCCAAGCTGATGTACAACCACGATCTTGATGAGTGCATAGTGATAAATATTGTTGTACTACTTCTCAGGGGTTTTCTTCTGCACAAGAGTGGTCATTCTCTCGATGTTCCGGCACATGAAATAAGGTATGTTCATCATCCTCACTCTAGTGAAATGCATCAATAACCTAATGTGGTAAGCATAGAGGCGTGAAAACCGGCCCTCGCAACTGAAGTATCTGATAATAAGTTTCATCAAAGGTGCATAGGATTCCTTTAGGAACTGGAATGGGAATACCCTGCTGAGCTGTCTCACATAGCTAGGCCTGATGTATGGTTCATAATGCACTTTGTCCACCTATTTTATTTTGTTCCACTGTTCACCCACATTCGGTATTCCAGTCGCTTGAGAAATGGTTTCCGGTGTCAGGGTGAAATTTACACCAGCAAGAGTTACCTGACCATCATGAAAATGTAATACAAACAAATGAGCCAACTCCTGATGATGCTGAATCCGAGCAATCATCTCACAATACTGATAGCATGACTGCTCTCAAAAACATGCCATGGCAAGTGGGCAGGCCTGCAATTGAGTCGAGGAGGTGGGCTCTTCTCTCACATGTTTGCCACCTTTACGAGGCCTTCTCGGTGCATGTAGCTCAGTGTTAGAATCACTATCTCTGTCATATGATGTATCAGTGTCTGTCTCCATAATTTCCATGCAAGGTGTATGAGAATTTTGATGTTTTAGTTTTAGTGCCAACTGTGCGGTAGTATGGGAGCGAATGCAGGAGCAATAGAGCAGTGAGGACAATGGACTTCAATCAAGTGATATCAGAGATGTAGGGATAGTCGCTTGACTGTTTGGGAAACTTGGGGTTTGGGACTTTTTATAAGTGATATGGGAAAGTGAAAATAATGGGAAATGAAATGATTTTATGGATAGGGAAATGAGAATGAGATGATATGAGTGGTTTGGGATATGAGAGAATAGGGGATAAACTGCAATGATAGGATGACAGTGAGGGGAGGAATAAACAAGGTGGGGGAAATGGAGTACTTGGCACCAAAATCAAATTTTAAAACTCAAATTCAAACCCTAAGAGAGCAATTTCTCACAAGAGAATAGGGTTTAAATTTTGACATCACAAATTCTCATAATCCACTTCAATCAACGCCAAACATGTTAATGGAAATTTCATAAACTTACTTGGAGCGAGAAGGACCGAGTTGATTTGAATTTTTGTGGAGCAATGATAAAAATTTTTGTTTTCGGCCCTATGCGCTGCGATAGTGGCCCAATGCACCACGACAACTATGTGTGCCATGCCAGTTCTAATTTGCAAGGAGATGGGCAGCTCTATGCGCAGCAGCAAGTGCATCGCGACCTTCGCCCAGTGCGCCGCACAGGTAAACTCACCCACAGTCTCGGCCTCCAAACACTGATTTCGCCCTCCACAATTTTCTTCGGCTTCACTCTTGTCTTTGGTATGAAAATGGATTTTTTAAACACCAAAAATATCTTATATATCATGGAATTTGATATTTGATTTAGAAAACCCACTTTCTAATGTTTTAACTTTGACATTTTCACATAAACTCTGTTTTTGTTTGTTTCCTTTGATTTTTGAACTGATGATGAATCTCTTGTCTATTTTTTGCAGGGATAGTTGGCATGGGATCTTGGCAAAGGTGACCAAGGCTGCGCTTGGAAAACTTTTCAACTAAAAAAACTTTGAGAATCACATTACGTTTATTACAAAAGATGAAATTGATGATTTTTCTTCAAAACAGAGTTTTGAAGAAGAATCATTATCAAGCATTATGACAATGAAATTTTTGCAATGAAAACTTATTTCGAGCCTCCCTCATGTGCCTGTTGACATTATTAGACATTTTGAAGACGAAACCCTAGACCTAATGAGGTTTAAAACCCCAAAATTACTTTTTGGCAAACATGAATGTAAATGACTTTAAAATTTATTTTAATGAAAAGACACGGACCAGCAGGTACATGACATGAGGGATATGAGAGACAAGACCCTTCCGTCAGATGATCCATGCTCCTAATGGAATGAAGATGATTGAACTGAATGAGACACCTAAAATGAAATGCAACAAGAGATTTTGATCTCTGCCGGAGGGATGAAGATACCGACTCTAACATTGGCTCCAATGGGGATGGTAGCTCCTTGGAGGTGCCAAGAACTACAGATTTCTGGGAGAGTAGGCAGTGCCTTCGTTCATTGGGCTATGTAGTCCATAACTTCAAAAAATCAACACAAGACTCTTGAATCAACTTTTTTGACTGAAACTTCACTCAAACTGATTCAGTTTTGAAACTAAAATGACTGAAAAACCTGACTTGACAAACTCAAATGAAAGATGAAATCAATCTTCAGAATTATGGCCTTCACTTCGGGCCCCAAACTGAAGAAAAGATCACAACACTCACTTGAAATGAAATAGAAATAAATGGTATATACAGTGACAATGTAAACAGCAGAAAACATCTCAGAAATGATATCGCTTGAGCAGCCGACCATTGACTGGCCCTCATAAAAAATCTTCCTCGTTCATCTCCTTCAGAAGAAAATTATTCTGACCCCGATATGCAGCAATTTGAAAGGGTCCTTTCCAGAGATTTTTGAACTTACCATGCTTACCCTTTTCCTCATTTCTTGCATCCCATTTCAGCACCACTTCTTCCAATTGAAACTTGCCCACTTTGGCTTTTCTGTCATAGATTTTCTTAATTCTCTCCTGCAGCTTGAATGTGTTTTGAAAAGCTTCATCTCTCGTGTGCTGCAAATGGATAATTTGATTTATTATTCTTTGCATATGATCATCTTCACTGCCAGCTTCCTATGGAATTTTGACCATTGGAACTGCGAGAGAGGTAGGAAACACTGTGTCAACTCCATATACTAGCTCAAAAGGGGACATACCAATGGATTTCTTCTGACTCATTTGATCTGCCCAAAGTGCATTGACCAACTTCTTATGCCAACTTTTCTTGTTTATTTCCAGCAACTTTTTAATGATGTTGACCAAAGATTTGTTGGAAGACTCTGCCAATCCATTTCCTTGTGGATGATAAGCAGTTGAATGTCCCAAAATGATATGATACTTATCACAAAACTCAATCATCCTTTTTTATTTGAAAGTTACTGCGTTATCAGTGATTAACTTATTCAGGCAACCAAAACGAGAAAAAATATTATTCTCAAGGAATGTGATTATTACCGAATCTATAGCTTGCCTGGTGGGAATTACTTCAATCCACTTCGTGAAATAATCTATCGCTGTTAGGATCCACCTATGCTGAGCTAAAGAAGTAGGATGGATCTCGCCAATGAAATCCAAACCCCATAGCTGAAAAGGAGCACTTACCTCAATGGGCTTAAGCGGCAAAGGCTGCAATTTCTGCCTTCCTTCAAAAATATCACATTTATGACAGGTTTTGAAAATCTTATACACATGAGAAAAAAGTGTCGGCCAATAATATCCCACTCTTAAAATATTTTTGGCCGTTTTTTTCCAAAAAACGTGACCCCCGCAATCTCCCTTATGAAAATCCTCCATAACCTGCTTTGCTTCTTCTTCCACCAAACAGTTTAACAAAACAACACCGAGATCTTTCCAATAGAGTGAATCATTCAAAATACAAAACTTAGCAGCCTTCAATTTCAGAGTTCTACTTTTATTTCTAGCCATGCCAGGTGGTGGTGACAAATTTTGGAGCACATATACAATATCTGAATACCAAGGAGAAAGCACAAAGATTTATGATACCTGAACTGATGAATTTTCCTCATTCTCCTCGGACATAGTAGCAATGAGATTGATATCTAAAGCATGAAAATTTGACTCAGCCATTAGCTTGGCTAGCCCTTGTCCTTTGATAAGCTTTGTAGACTTTCTCTCCACATCATACTCCAACAAGGCAACAATCCATTTGCCTCGTCTCCCCTCTGGATCTGTTTGCACTAAAACATCCTTAACAGCAGCGTTAGGAACCTAAGCGATAATATGAGAATGCAGAATATATACGCGAAAATATTTCAACGCTTTCACAAGAGCAAGAGCTTGCTTTTCAATGATGTTATATTTCAAGGCTGCATCTCTTATGGTACGACTGAAAAAAGAAATTGGTTTTTCATGCCCATCTCTTTTCTGCATTAATACTGCTACCAAATTATGCTCCGAAGCAAATGAAAACAAAATAAAATCCTGAGTGTAATCCGGGCTGATCAAAACAGGAGCTGAAGAAAGAACCAAATTCACTAAATTGAAAGAATTTACCGCCTCCTCAGTCCACTTCACTACACTGTCTTTCTTAAGAATGTTTGTAATCTCTCTTAGATGTTCGGCAAGATTAGGCACAAAGCGGCGTAAGAAATTCATCTTACCATTGAAGGACTAAATCTCCTTTTTGTTTCGGGGAAGGTCAATTTGCTAAATAGCTTCAACTCGAGATGGGTCAATATGAATGCCATCTTTTGAGATAATATGACCAAGAAGTTTTCCCTCATCCATGGAAAACAAACTCTTCTTCGAATTGAGTGACACACCATACTTTCTACATCGCTGAAAAACAATCTTCAAATGGTAAAGGTGCTCTTCATCAGAATTGGAAAATATTTTCAGATCATCAAGATACACAACTAGGAAAACATCTTTCTCATTCGCAAATTCCATATCCATTGCGTGCTGAAAGGTCACACCAACATTCTTCAAACCAAAAGGCATTTTAGCATAATGGAAAGTTCCCCATGGAGTGGTGAATGTTGTTTTGTCTCTATCATCCTCATGGACCAAAATTTGGTTATACCCAGAATAACCATCGAGTAGCGACATACGAGATGCTCCAACTACTCGTTGAAGTATGTGATCCATTTTGGGAAATGGATAATTATCTTTCAAAGAAACCTTGTTCAGATTCCTAAAATCAATGCACAAATGAATCTCACCTATCTTCTTGCGTACGGGCACTAGATTGGAAATCCAATCTGAAAAATATTATAGGAACAATGATACCAGCCTTGTACAATCGATTCACCTCCTTCTCAATTGAGGGCAACAACTTTGGATTTATCATTCTCAATTTCTGCCTGAATGGCTTTTGATTTGGCTTAATTGGAATGGTGTGTTGAATTATATTGGTATCATATGTCTTCAAATATGAATTGTCCCAAGCAAATACATCAGCAAAAGAAGACAATAAACTAACATTTTTTTCTTTTACCTCCGGTGGAAATGCTTTGGACAATTTCACCATCCCTGGATTTTTAGCTGATCCAATGTTCACATATTCAACTCCCTTTTCGGTTAGCCGCAAGGTTGGTTTTCTAGCTACGTCATCTTGATCAAAAAGCTCTTATAAAGGTATGAAACCTTTAGGAATGACATTATATTTCAGCTGCAATACTTCCATCTGATTTACTTGCACATCAGCCTCACCATCATCATGCTCCATGTCAATTGAGGTTTCTTTGAATTTACCTTTGTTTTGCAGAAATTCATCAATCTCATCATCATCTTGGAATACTTGCCAATACCTCTGATTGTCCGGGACATTTGGACGATGTTTCACATGAATTTTAAACTTGTTGCTTGAGTTCATCAGAATCTTCAAATTACTTTCTACCTTGCAAGTGCATCTACAATACCATTATGAATACGAGGGATATAAGTCAAAGTATAGTCTGAAAAAAACGTCAAGATATCAAGAACTGCATTTCAATAAGCCCGCATTTGAGGATGCTTAGCTTGGAATTCACCCTTCACTTGCTTAATTACCAACTCGGAGTCGCCATATACTGCAATCCTCTTAGCATTCAACTTTCTAAGAATTTTCAGACCAGCAATAAAAGCTTCGTATTCTTCCTCGTTATTCGAACAATCAAAAGCTAATTTATAAGAGCAGACCCTTACATTACTCGATACATTGTTTGGGGCGGAAAAAGGGCTGCATACCCAAATGTCGATTCCAGCACCATCGCTCCCTACTACACCATCGAAATCCATGGTCCACAAACCATCTTCATCTTCTTCCAAGTGCTGAAATTCTGTTTGCTCTGTTATTTCTGCTTGCTGTCCATCAACTTTTTGCTGCTGTCGGAAGGCTAATTTCTCAGCGGAACTTTCAAGTTCTTGTCTTTATTTCTTCAAAACTTCTCTGAAATTTTCTATGATCTCCAGAATGTCTTTTGCTTCAACTAACTGATTATTTACATCATTGAAACTATCTAAATACAAAACAAAAGACTCTAAATCTGTATGTACATAATTAATCGGATGATTTACCAGTTTCTCCTTGCTGGTGATCATATACTTCATCTTTTGCTCCCGGTATAATCTTCTCATCTGACCAAACATAGGAATGGTAGCATAGGAGAAATCAAGCTACAATGTTCCCTTTAGTTTCTCTCCCCAAGATCTGGAAAGAAGCATGCCAAATCTAGGAGGAATATCCACCACAACCACATCCATCAAAACAGTCTTATTCGGAATCTGTTCTAAACTAACCGCCAAATCTTTGATAAGCCCAATGCATCTTACTCTGCTAGAATCGAAAGAATACAGATCATGATACTTCCTAGTGATGTCCAATCCCAATTTCTCCATGATTTCTCTCGACATGAGATTATGAGAAGCTTCGGAATCAAACATGGCATTATGTAACACAAAATCATGCAATCTAAGGCTGATATAAAAAGGAGGCACATCACTATCGGGAGACTCACCATCCAATGCTGGTCCAAATATCAATTCAGGTTGATCATCTTCCACATTCACCATATCAGACATTCAATCAAAATTCAAAATTTTAGATACCTGACCCTTATAGTTGTTATTTGTCATTAACTCAGTCAAAGGAATGGAAACTTTTAACTTAGCTATTTCACTATCTAAGTTAAAGACTGGAGCTTTTTCTACCTCTTTGACTGGAACATCCTTCCTCTCAGCTTTCTCCCTCGATACAATTGGCTGATTAGATCTTTCATTTGATGATGGAGACTTGCTAGTAGTAGGATCAGCTACATCTTTTCCCTTCTTCTGTGCAATGGGTACATCATTCTTTGGTGCTGAAACTTATTTTCTCTTTTGGATTGGATTGATGGGCACATCTCTATTTCTAAGTGAATATTGACACTGCTGGGCAGAAAAATCATTCATATAACCTCTCTGATACTCATCTGAATCTTCTTCAAGAGCTGCCTCATTTGCCAAGATAAAATCCTCATCCTCTTGTACATCTGATTTTTCTGCATACTCCTCTTCTTCAGTAATAAAGGTTGGCATATCATCAGGAGTAAAGAAGTGATTCTCTTCCCCTATTACATTTTCTTCATCATCTGATTCCAGACCAACAAAATTCTGCTGTAAAGGAGTCTTTACCTTCTGTTGTACTGGCAGTTCTTATGCTCGCTGCTCTCATTGTTTGATCCTAAATTGTGGTTGCTGCTAGCCTCGGAAGTTAGGATTTCTGATCTGTGGTTTCAGCTTATCAAGTGTTAATCTTTCAATCATATTTTCCACCTTGCAAAGTACTTGATATGAAGTAGAAGCCTCTTCCTTTATTTCGACTTTCTTTTCTGCTCTAAATCTAGCACTCTTATCATTCAAATTAGCTTCAACACTCATTGCAATTTTCCGCATGTCTTCCAAGGTGGCCGGATCTCTTTCTCTTAGTTGATAGGCCATGTCCGGATCAAAACCATCCAGAAAATTAAGCAAAGATGACCTCCTAGATGGCCTTAAATCATCAACAATTGCATTGTAAATCGCATTAAATCTAGTACAATAGTCTTGGACAGACTCACCAGTGTTGCACTTGATCTTGGTATATTCAGAAGTGATCTGAAGAGGATCTTTATTTACCTCCCACCGATCTAGGAATTTTCTCTGCAGCTCAGCCAATGTAGCAATGCTCCTAGGCTGCAAAGCGCGGAACCATTTTCTCACTTCACCTCCAAAATTTTGCACAAATTATCTCATGGTCACATTCTCTGCATCAATTTAAGGAAGATCAAAGAAATCTGCCATTTTATCAACATGCTGCTGAGCAGGAACACTTTTAGGAGTACCATCAAACAATGGGATCTTACTTTGATAATCAGCGGGCATATCATCCAAGTTCTGAGGCAACACAAGAGGCACGAATCTAGCAGCCATTGCTCTTGGTGGATTTATAACCGGTCTTGGAGATATAGGTGGAGTAGGAGCAGTAGTATGAGGTGTATGGGGTGTAGATGGAGGCGATACTACTGCAGATTGTTGATCAGGGATAGATGGTTGTACGGGAATGGTAGGAATGAAAGGAGGCTCGATATGAACTTGTTTCGGATGCAGACTCTATAAACTAGGGAATGTTTGTTGCCACAATAGAATTTTGAATATTCAAAATATAACTGTCAATGGATCTATTAGCCTGTTCAATTTCAAGGTACTTGATAAACTCTGCATTTATGACTATAGAACCAATATCACTTTCAGACTTAGTCTCAAACAATGACAACTCAAATTGTTCATCAAACTCAATATCTTCAAGGAATTCAAACACAGCGGGACATGAATGAGATTTGAACAGAGGAATCACGGGACTTTCTCGACGAAGGATTCTTGAGATCAGATTGGGATTTTCATACACTGGAGGTGGATCAGGATCCGGATTTTCTCTAGTATGTCTTCCGGAAGCCAGTGTGTTGAATTATTTTCAAAATCAAAGGGACAAAACCAACTTGTTCATTCTATCAAATTCTAGGCTCATCACCCAAATGTCCAGAACGATCTGATGTATTGGGGACATTCAAAATTCAAGTGTCATGTTTATAAACTAGACCAGAGATTGATTGAAGCATCGTTTATCTACTTTTTCTAATGCAAAGAAAGAGCGTTTCGAAGGCTACCTGGCATAACTTCAGGCTCCGTCTGTAGCTTATAAAAAAAATAACACCAACAAGAAAACCATTTTCTTCCCCAGTATGGTCGCCACTATGTTATTGCCTAAATCTACCTCAGGCTGAAAGAAGGCAGAGTTCAGGGTAACATCAAACCACGCTCAGTCTGGTAGCTAGCCCTACCAGAACAGGAGAGGGCTCTCTCTGGGTCAATCTCAACAAAAATAATCAATAGGGCTTGAGATGACTTGAAATAAAGGCTAATTTTAGGCTAGGTATATAAGTGAAGGAGTTTGATTTTGATTTTGGGGGTTTTTTTGGAAACAAAGGGAAAGGCAGTTTTGGGTTCGGGGATGAGGCCTAGTTTTTGCAGAGTTTTGAATGGGGCAAGGAAGGCAATTGTTTTGATGCTTTGGATTGAATGAATGGATAGTTCAGACCGGTGAGGAGCTGAAGAGGGCAAGAGGCTTTCAATAATCCTCTTCAAACAGATGAAAACATGGAAAATTAAACAAAACTGAAGGCAGAGCAAAGCAATCTAATGAATTCCACCTTTATCACTCATTTGTTTAATTTAAGAAGAAAGGAAAGGGAAATGATACACATAAAACATCAGTGAACTTACAATCACATAGAGAAACACACAATCAAAACACAGAGCCACATGGATCCCAAAGAGTGCTGCAAACCATGGTCTATTCCTTTGCCAAAATTGCAGAGATGAAATGTACAATGAAGTGCCAAGCAATCCCAAATGTCCAACCCTGAAAATGACTGAAGAACTACATGATATAGACAAGCCTAACTCATTCCCATGCCTCTAGGGGTTGATCTCATCATTCTAGGAGCTGTTTCAACCATATCTAAACTAGGAACTGGAAAATAGGCAATGAAACAACTTGCCTCTATATGATAGGAAACTGATTCATTCACTTACATTTCACTTTTTGGTGAATGAATCCACTAATATGAGTAAAAATGTGCCAAAATTACATCATGGTCATGAAATTACATCAAGGTACATCAAGAGTTACATGAAAAATTCAAACTAGCCAAAACTAGGCGAAAATTTGAGCTGCAGAGTGAAAAATAGGCCAAATTTCCCTATGCGCTGCACCTGAAATCTCTATGCATAGCAAAAGTTTGAGGATGATTTTGAGGACCTTCCCGAAGTCCAAATTGAGTGCAGGATAGCTCGTTGGAAATCCCTGCTTGTCTACTTTCCAACCCAAGTATACTTTCTGGATTTGGTTGCCATTTTCCCCTCCAAAAAACAAATCTCCCAACATTGCTTCCTGTGTGTGCAAAAAGTGGCAGAAAGGCCATTTTTAGGGTGTTTTTGACCCTTTAGGCACCCTAGAACTTGATGAAATACTTAGGTAATCCATATGAATTCATAAAATTTGATGAAAAATATAGAAATGCAAAATTTTCCTCCAGAAGAGCTACCAATTATAAGCACGCGCCAAATGGCGCTACGCGTCGGGCAGGAAAATCTGTGTTTAGGCCCAAAAATTCAAAATTGACAAAAATTTTCCCAAATTTCTTGAAATTTGGGCTGAAGGTCCCTCATCAAGCACTATGCTGGGCCAAAGAAGCTTCGGCCAAAATTTGGGGTCTATCATGCCTTTTGCGATGCTTTAATTCCCTCGTTAGTCTTGCTTTCAGGATCTTGATCCTCGCTTTGCAAACATGATTTCGCGCCCAATAGTGGTTCTTCATGTGTCTGAGCATGTTATTTTATTTTTTGGCCTCTCCAACAGTTTCTCAAGATGAAAATTGACTCTCTCAAGCCAAGTCTCTCTATCAGCCTCAATCTCCCGCTTAATGGGTGTCATCTCGGTTTGGCTTCTTTGGGCAGCTTGCCGGTTCTCACAGATGTTTTGCAACTCCATGATTGTCTGCTAATCTTCTAACTGTTTGTTTCACTGCTCCAAGTAGTTTATGATCCATTGGGCTCTCTGTAACTTTTCGGTCAAGGTGTCGATCTCAGCCTTCTGCTCCTGAATGATCTCTCGCAACTTTGAGCTTGGAGAGCTCAAATCCTCATCAATCAATATGAAATCAATATCCTGGCCTCCTAAAGGGCCCTCATCCTGCATAGGCCTCTTTCCTCTATCCTGTACCTGTACTTGTGCTACTGATGATGGCAACGATACCCCTTCCACCCCAGGTGGAGATAGTACTCGTCAGGATGCTGCAAATAAAACTCTGGTGCCTCTCTGATAAGTAACAAACACTGGGACACTAATAGGCTTTGTCTCGTGACCTTCAGGCTGATGCGAAGGTTCACCTGGCTCATGAAAAATCTCCAGAGGAGGCTAAGGAGCTGTGAAAAAATCACGGGAAATGAAATCCTCCCATGAAATGTCCTGCAATCCAAGCTGATGTACGACCACGATCTTAATGAGTGCATAGTGATAAATACTGTTGTACTGTTGCTCGGGAGTTTTCTTCTGCACAAGAGTGGTCATTCTCTCGATGTTCTAGCACATGAAATAAGGTATGTTCATCATCCTCACTCTAGTGAAATTCATCAATAACCTGATGTGGTAGGCATAGAGGTGTGAAAACCAGCCCTCACAACTGAAGTATCTGATAATAAGTTTCATCAAAGGCACATAGGATTCCTTTAGGAACCGGAATGGGAATACCCTGCCGAGTTGTCTCACATAGCTAGGCCTGATGTATGGTTCATAATGGACTATGTCCACCTGCTGTCTTTTGTTCCTCTTTTCACCCACATTCGGTATTCTAGTCGCTTGAGAAATGGTTTTTAGTGTCAGGGTGAAATTTACACCAGCAAGAGTTACCTAACCATCATGAAAATGTAATAAAAACAAATGAGCCAACTCCTGATGATGTTGAATCCGAACAATCATCTCACAATACTGATAGGGTGACTGCTCTCGAAAACATGCCATGGCAAGTGGGCAGGCTTGCAATTGAGTCAAGGAGGTGGGCTCTTCTCTCACATGTTTGCCACCTTTACGAGGCCTTCTCGGTGCATGTAGCTCAATGTTAGAATCACTATCTCTATCATATGATGTATCAGTGTCTGTCTCCATAATGTCCATGAAAGTTGTATGAGAATTTTTATGTTTTAGTTTTAGTACCAACTGTGTGGTAGTATGGGAGGGAATGCAGGAGCAATAGAGCAGTGAGGACAATGGACTTCAATCAAGTGATATCAGAGATGTAGGGACAGTCACTTGACTGTTTGGGAAACTTGGGGTTTGGGAATTTTTATAAGTGATATGGGAAAGTGAAAATAATGGGAAATGAAATGATTTTATGGATAGGGAAATGAGAATGAGATGATATGAGTGGTTTGGGATATGAGAGAATAGGGGATACACTGCAATGATAGGATGACAGTGAGGGGAGGAATAAACAAGGTGGGGGAAATGGAGTACTTGGCACCAAAATCAAATTTTAAAACTCAAATTCAAACCCTAAGAGAGCAATTTTTAACAAGAGAATAGGGTTTAAATTTTGACATCACAACTTCTCATAATCCACTTCAATAAACGCCAAACATGTTAATGGAAATTTCATAAACTTACTTGGAGCGAGAAGGACCGAGTTGATTTGAATTTTTGTGGAGCAATGATAAAAAATTTCGTTGTCGGCCCTATGCGCTGCGACAGTGGCCCAATGCGCCATGACAACTGTGTGCGCCATGCCAGTTCTAATTTGCAAGGAGATGAGCAGCTCTATGCGCCGCAGCAAGTGCATCGTGACCTTCACCCAGTGCGCCGCGCAGGTAAACTCACGCATAGTCTCAGCCTCCAAACACTGATTTCGCTCTCCATGATTTTCTTCGGCTTCACTCTTGTCTTTGGTATGAAAATGGATTTTTTAAACACCAAAAATATCGTATATATCATGGACTTTGATTTTTGATTTAGAAAACCCACTTTCTAATGTTTGAACTTTGACATTTTCACATAAACTCTGTTTTTTTTTGTTTCCTTTGATTTTTGAACTGATGATGAATCTCTTGTCTATTTTTTGCAGGGATAGATGGCATGGAATCTTGGAAAAGGTGACCAGGGCTGCGCCTGGAAAACTTTTCAACCAAAAAAACTTTGAGAATCACATTACATCTATTACAAAAGATGAAATTGACGATTTTTCTTCAAAATATAGTTTTGAAGAAGAATCATTATCAAGCATTATGACGATGAAATTTTTGCAATGAAAACTTATTTCGAGCCTCCCTCATGTGTCTGCTGACATTATTAGACATTCTAAAGATGAAACCCTAGACCTAATGAGGTTTGAAACCCTAAAATTACTTTTTGGAAAACATGACTGTAAATGACCTTAAAATTGATTTTAATGAACAGACACGGACCAGGAGGTACATCACATGAGGGATATGAGAGACAAGACCCTTCCATTAGATGATCCATGCTCCTAATGGAATGCAGATGACTGAACTGAATGAGACACATAAAATTAAATGCAACAAGAGATTTTGATCTCTGCCGGAGGGATGAAGATACTGACTCTAACATTGGCTCTAATGGGGATGGTAGCTCCTTGGAGGTGCCAAGAACTACAGATTTCTGGGAGAGTAGGCAATTCCTTCGTCCATTAGGCTATGGAGTCCATAACTTCGAAAAATCAACACAAGACTCTTGACTCAACTTTTTTGACTGAAACTTGACTCAAACTGATTCAGTTTTGAAACTAAAATGACTGAAAAACCTGACTTGACAAACTCAAACGAAATATGAAATCAATCTTCAGAATTATAGCCTTCACTTCGGGCCCCAAACTGAAGAAAAGATCACAACACTCACTTGAAATGAAATAGAAATAAACGGTATATACATTGACAATGTAAACAACAGAAAACATCTCAGAAATGATACCGCTTGAGCAGCCGACCATTGACCGGCCCTCCTCGAAAATCTTCCTCGTTCATCTCCTTCAGAAGAAAAGCATTCTGACCCCGATATGCAGCAATTTTAGAGGGTTCTTTCCAGAGATTTTTGAACTTACCATGCTTACCCTTTTCCTCATTTCTTGCATCCCATTTCAGCACCACTTCTTCCAATTGAAACTTGTTTGCTTTGGCTTTTCTGTCATAGATTTTCTTAATTCTCTCCTGCAGCTTGAATGTGTTTTGAAAAGCTTCTTCTCTCGTCTACCGCAAATGGATCATTTGATTTATTCTTCTTTTCATACGATCATCATCACTACCAGCTTCCTGTGGAAGTTTGACCATTGGAACTGCAAGAGAGGTAGGAAACACCGTGTCAACTCCATATACTATCTCAAAAGGGGACATACCAATGGATTTCTTCTGACTCACTCGATCTGCCCAAAGTGCATTGACCAACTTCTTATGCCAACTTTTCTTATTTATTTCCAGCAACATTTTAATGATGTTGACCAAAGATTTCTTGGAAGACTCCACCAATCAATTGCCTTGTGGATGATAAGCGGTTGAGTGTCCCAAAATGATATGATACTTATCACAAAACTCAATCATCCTTTTTTATTTGAAATTTGTTCGGTTATCAGTGATTAACTTATTTGGGCAACCAAAACGAGACAAAATATTATTCTCAAGGAATGTGATTATTATCGAATATGTAGCTTGCCTGCTGGGAATCGCTTCAATCCACTTCATGAAATAATCTGTCGCTGTTAGGATCCACCTATGCTGAGCTGAAGAAGCAGGATGGATCTCGCCAATGAAATCCAAACCCCATTGCTGAAGAGGATCACTTACCTCAATGGGCTTAAGCGGCAAAGGCTACAATTTCTGCCTTCCTTCAAAAATATCACATTTATGACAGGTTTTGAAAATCTTATACACATGAGAAAAAAGTGTTGGCCAATAATATCCCACTCTCAAAATCTTTTTTTCCATTGTTTTCCAAAAAACGTGACCCCCGCAATCTCCCTTATGAAAATCCTCCATAACCTGCTTTTCTTCTTCTTCCACCAAATAGTTTAACAAAACAACACCGAGATCTTTCCAATAGAGTGAATCATTCAAAATACAAAACTTAGCAGCCTTCAATTTCAGAGTTCTACTTTTATTTCTAGCCATGCCAAGTGGTGGTAACAAATTTTGGAGCACATATACAATATCTGAATACCAAGGAGAAAGCACAAAGATTTCTGATACCTGAACTGATGAATTTTTCTCATTCTCCTCGGACATAGCAGCAATGAGATTGATATCCAAAGCATGCAAATTCGACTCAGCCATTAGCTGGGCCAGCCCTTGTTCTTTGATAAGCTTTGTAGACTTTATATCCACATCATACTCCAACAAGGCAGCAATCCATTTGCCTCATCTCCCCTCTGGATCTGTTTGCACTAAAACATCCTTAACAACAGCGTTCAGAACATAAGCGAGAATATGAGAATGAAGAATATATACGTGAAAATATTTCAACGCTTTCACAAGAGAAAGAGCTTTCTTTTCAATGATGTTATATTTCAAGGCTGCATCTCTTATGGTACGACTAAAAAAATCAATTTTTTTTTCATGCCCATCTCTTTTCTGCATTAATACTGCTGCCAAAGTATGCTCCGAAGCAAATGAAAACAAAATAAAATCCTGAGTGTAATCCGGGCTGATCAAAATAGGAGCTAAAGAAAGAACCAACTTCACTAAATTGAAAGAATTTACCGCCTCCTTGGTCCACTTCACTATGTTGTCTTTCTTAAGCATGTTTGTAATCTCTCTTAGATGTTCGACAAGATTAGGCACAAAGCGGTGTAAGAAATTCATCTTAACATTGAAGGACTGAATCTCCTTTTTGTTTTGGGGAAGGTCAATTTGCTGAATAGCTTCAACTTGAGATGGATCAATACGAATGCCATCTTTTGAGATAATATGACCAAGAATTTTTCCCTCATCCATGGAAAACAAACTCTTCTTCGGATCGAGTGACACACCATACTTTCTACATCGCTGAAAAACAATATTCAAATGGTAAAGGTGCTCTTCATCATAATTGGAAAAGATTTTCAGATCATCAAGATACACAACTAGGAAAACATCTTTCTCATTCGCAAATGCCATATCCATTGTGCGCTGAAAGGTCACACCAGCATTCTTCAAACCAAAAGGCATTTTAGCATAATGGAAAGTTCCCCACGGAGTGGTGAACGCTGTTTTTTCTTTATCATCCTCATGGACTAGAATTTGGTTATACCCAAACTAACCATCGAATAGCGACATACGATATGCTCCAACTACTCGCTGAAGTATGTGATCCATTTTGGGCAATGGATAATTATCTTTCAAAGAAACCTTGTTCAGATTCCTAAAATCAATGCACAAACAAATCTCACTTGTCTTCTTGTGTACGGGCACTAGATTGGAAATCCAATCTGAAAATCTTATAGGAACAATGATACCAGCCTTGTACAATCGATTCACCTCCTTCTCAATTGAGGGCAACAACTTTGGATTTATCCTTCTCAATTTCTTCTTGAAGGGCTTTTAATTTGGCTTGATTGGAATGGTGTGTTGAATTATATTGGTATCATATGTCTTCAAATCTGAATTGTCCCAAGCAAATACATCAGCAAAAGAAGACAATAAACTAACATATTTTTCTTTTACCTCTGCTGGCAATGCTTTAGACAATTTCACCATCCTTGGATTTTCAGCTGATCCAATGTTCACATCTTCAACTCCCTTTTCGGTTGGCCGCAAGGTTGGTTTTCTAGCTACGTCATCTTGATCAAAAAGCTCTTCTAAAGGTATCAAACCTTTAGGAATGACATTATCTTTCAGATGCAATACTTCCATCTGATTTACTTGCACATCAGCCTCACCATCATCATGCTCCATGTCAATTGAGTTTTCTTTGAATTTACCTTTGTTTTGCAGAAATTCATCAATCTCATCATCATCTTGGAATACTTGCCAATACCTCTGATTGTCCGGGACAGTTGGACGATGTTTCACATGAATTTCAAACTTGTTGCTTGAGTTCATCAGAATCTTCAAATTACTTGCTGCCTTTGCAAGTGCATCTGCAATACCATTCTGAATACGAGGGATACAAGTCAAAGTATAGTCTGAAAAAAATGTCAAGATATCAAGAACTGCATTTCGATAAGCCCAAATTCGAGGATGCTTTGCTTGGAGTTCACCCTTCAGTTGCTTAATTACCAACTCAGAGTCGCCATATACTACAATCCTCTTAGCATTCAACTTTCTAAGAATTTTCACACCAGCAATCAAAGTTTCGTATTCTGCCTCGTTATTCGAACAATCAAAAGCTAATTTATAAGAGCAGACCCTTACATTACTTGGTACCTTGTTTGGGGCGGAAAAAGGGCTGTGTACCCAAATGCCGATTCTAGCACCATCACTCCCTACTACACCATCGAAATCCATGGTCCACAAACCATCTTCATCTTCTTCCAAGTGCTGAAATTCTGTTTGCTTTGTTATTTTTGCTTGTTGTCCATCAACTTTCTGCTGCTGTCGGAAGGCTGATTGCTCAGCGGAACTTTCAAGTTCTTGTCTTTCTTTCTTCAAAACTTCTCTAAAATTTTTTTTGATCTCCGGAATGTCTTTTGCTTCAACTAACTGACTATTTACATCATTGAAACTATCTGAATACAAAACAAAAGACTCTAAATCTGTATGTACATAATTAATCGGATGATTTACCGGTTTCTCCTTGCTGGTGATCATATACTTCATCTTTTGCTCCCAGTATAATCTTCTCATCTGACCAAACATAGGAATGGTATCATAGGAGAAATCAAGCTACAATTTTCCCTTTAGTTTCTCTCCCCAAGATCTGGAAAGAAGCATGCCAAATCTAGGAGGAATATCCGCCACAACCACATCCATCAAAACGGTCTTAGTCGGAATCTGATCTAAACTAACCGCCAAATCTTTGATAAGCCCAATGCATCTTACTCTTCTAGAATCGAAAGAATAAAGATCATGATACTTCCTAGTGATGTCCGATCCCAATTTCTCCATGATTGCTCTCGACATGAGATTATGAGAAGCTTTGAAATCAAACATGGCATTATGTAACACAAAATCATGCAATATAAGGCTGATATAAAAAGGAGGCACATCACTATCGGGAGACTCACCATCCAATGCTGGTCCAAATATCAATTCAGGTTGATCATCTTCCACATTCACCATATCAGACATTTGATCAAAATTCAAAATTTTAGATACCTGACCCTTATAGCTGCTATTTCTCATTAACTCAGTCAAAGGAATGGAAACTTTTAACTTAGCTATTTCACTGTCTAAGTTAAAGACTGAAGCTTTTTCTACCTCTTTGACTGGAACATCCTTCCTCTCAGCTTTCTCCCTCGATACAATTGGTTGATTAGATCTTTCATTTGCTGATGGAGACTTGCTAGCAGTAGGATCAGCTACATCTTTTCCCTTCTTCTGTGCAATGGGTACATCATTCTTTGGTGCTGAAACTTCTTTTCTCTTTTGGATTGGATTGATGGGCACATCTCTATTTCTAAGAGAATATTGACACTGCTGGGCATAAAAATCATTCATATAACCTCTCTGATACTCATCTGACTCTTCTTCAAGAGCTGCCTCATTTGCCAAGATAAAATCCTCATCCTTTTGTACATCTAAATTTTCTGCATACTCCTCTTCTTCAGTAATAAAGTTTGGCATATCATCAGGTGTAAATAAGTGATTCTCTTCCCCTATTACATTGTCTTCATCATCTGATTCTGGACCAACAAAATTCTGCTGTAAAGGAGTCTTTACTTGCTGTTGTACTAGAGGTTCTTGTGCTCGCTACTCTCGTTGTTTGATCCTAAACTGTGGTTGCTGCTGGCCCCGGAAGTTAGGATTTCTGATCTGCGGTTTCGGCTTATCAAGTGTTAATCTTTCAATCATCTTTTCCACCTTGCGAAGTACTTGATATGAAGTAGAAGCCTCTTCCTTTATTGCGACTTTCTTTTCTGCTCTCAATCTAGCTCTCTTGTCATTCAAATTAGCTTCAACACTCACTGCAATTTTCCGCATGTCTTCCAAGGTTTCCGGATCTCTTTCTCTTAGTTGATAGGCCATGTCTGGATCAAAACCATCCAGAAACTTAAGCAAATCTGACCTCCTAGATGGCCTTAAATCATCAACAATTTCATTGTAAACCACATTAAATCTAATACAATAGTCTTGGACAGACTCACCAGTGTTGCACTTGCTCTTGGTATATTCAGAAGTGATCTGAAGAGGATCTTTCTTTACTTCCCACCGATCTAGGAATTGTCTCTGCAGCTCAGCCAATGTAGCAATGCTCCTTAGCTGCAAAGCTCGGAACCATTTTCTCAGTTCACCTCCAAAATTTTGCACAAATAACCTCATGGTCACATTATCTACATCAATTTCATGAAGATCAAAGAAATCTGCCATTTTATCAACATGCTGCTGAGCAGGAACACTTTGAGGAGTACCATCAAACAATGGGATCTTACTTTGATAATCAGTGGGCATATCATCCAAGTTCTGAGGCAACACAAGAGGCACAAATCTACCAGCCATTGCTCTTGGTGGATTTATAACCGGTCTTGGAGATATAGGTGGAGTAGGAGCAGTAGTATGAGGTGTATGGTGTGTAGATAGAGGCGATACTACTACAGATTGTTGATCAGGGATAGACGGTTGTAGGAGAATGGTAGGAATGAAAGCAGGCTTGATATGAACTTGTTTCGGATGCAGACTCTATAAAATCAGGAATGTTTGTTGCCACAATAGAATTTTGAATATTCAAAATATAACTGTCAATTGATCTATTAGCCTATTCAATTTCAAGGTACTTGATAAACTCTGGATTTATGACTGTAGAACCAATATCACTTTCAGACTTAGTCTCAAACAACGACAACTCAAATTGTTCATCAAACTCAATATCTTCAAGTAATTCAAACACAGTGGGACATGAATGAGATTTCAACAGAGGAATCACGGGACTTTCTCGACGAAGGATTCTTGAGATCAGATTGGGATTTTCATACACTTGAGGTGGATCGGGATCTGGATTTTCTCTAGTATGTCTTCCGGAAGCCAGTGTGTTGAATTATTTTCAAAATCAAAGGGACAAAACCAACTTGTTCAGCCTATCAAATTCTAGACTCATCACCCAAAATTCCAGAATGATCTGATGTATTGGGGAAATTCACAAGTCAAGCGTCACATTTACAAACTAGACCGGAGATTTACTGAAGCATCATTTATCTACTTTCGCTAATGAAAATCAAGAGCGTTTCGAAGGCTACCTAGCATAACTTCAGGCTCCGTCTGTAGCTTATAAAACAAATAACACCAAAAAGCAAACCATTTTTCCCTAGTATGGTCGCCACTATGTTATTGCCTAAATCTACCTCAGGCTGAAGAAAGGCAGAGTCTAGGGTAACATGAAACCACGCTCAGTTTGGTAGCTAGCCCTACCAGATCAGGAGAGGGCGCTCTCCGGGTCAATCTCAACAAAAATAATCAATAGGGCTTGAGATGACTTGAAATAAAAGCTAATTTTAGGCTAGGTATATAAGTAAAATATTTTAAATTTGATTTTGGGGGTTTTTGTTGGAAACAAAGGGAAAGGCAGTTTTGGGTGCGGGGATGAGGCCTAGTTTTTGCAGAGTTCTGATTGGGGCAAAGAAGGAAATTGTTTTGATGCTCTGAATTGAATGAATGGATAGTTCAGACCGGTGAGGAGCATAAGAGGGAAAGAGGCTTTCAAGGATCCTCTTAAAACAGATGAAAACATGGAAAATTAAACAAACTGAAGGCAGAGCAAAGCAAAGCTAATGAATTCCACCTTTATCACTCATTTGTTTAGTTTAAGAAGAAAGGAGAAAGAAAATGATACACATAAACATCAGTGAACTTACGATTACATAGAGAAAAAAACCATCAAAACATAGAGCCACATGGATCCCAAAGAGTGCTGCAAACCCTGGTCTATTCCTTTGCCAAAAGTGCAGAGATGAAATGTACAATGAAGTGCCAAGCAATCCCAAGTGTCCAACCCTGAAAATGACTGAAGAATTACATGATATAGACAATCCTAACTCATTCCCATGCCTATAGTGGGTGAGCTCACCATTATAGGAGCTGTTTAAACCATATCTAAACTAAGAACTGAAAAATAGGCAATGAAATAACTTGCCTCTATATGATAGGAAACTGATTCATTCACTTACATTTCACTTTTTGGTGAATGAATCCAATAAGATGAGGAAAAATGTGCCAAAATTACATCATGGTCATGAAATTACATCAAGGTACATCAAGATTTACATGAAAAAGTCAAACTAGCCAAAACTAGGCAAAAATCTGAGTTGCTGAGTGAAAAATAGGCCAAATTTCCCTATGCGCCTCGCTTGAAATCTTCGTGTGTAGCACGAGTTTGAGGCTGCTTTTGAGGGCCTTCCCAAAGTCCAAATTGAGTGTAGGATAGTGTGTTGGAAATCCCTTCCTGTCTAATTTCCAACCCAAGTTTAATTTCTCGATTTGGTTGCCATTTTCCCCTCCAAAAATAAAATCTCCCAACACTGCTTCCTGTGTGTGCAAAAAGTGGCAGAAATTCCATTTTTAGGGCGTTTTTGACCCTTTAGGCACCCCAGAACTTGATCAAATCCTTAGGTAATCCATAGGCATGCATAAATTTTGATGAAAAATATAGAAATTCAAAATTTTCCTCCAGAAGAGCTGCCAATTATAAGCGCACGCCAAGTGGCGCTACGCATCAGGCAAGAAAATCTGTGTTTAGGCCCAAAAATTCAAAATTGACAAAAATTTTCCCAAATTTCTTGAAATTTGGGCTGAAGGTCCCTCATCAAGCACTATGTTGGGCCAAATTAGCTTCGGCCAAAATTTGGAGTCGATCATGCCTTTTGCGACACTTTAGTGCCCTCCTTAGTCTTGCTTTTAGGATCTTGATCCTCGCTTTGCAAGCATGATTTCGCGCCCAATAGTGGTTCTTCATGTGTATGAGCATGTTATTTTCTTTTTTTTACTTCTCCAACAGCTTCTCAAGATGAACATTCACTCTCTCAAGACAAGTCTCTCTATCAGCCTCAATCTCCCGCTCAATGGGTGTCATCTCGGTTTGGCTTCTTTGGGCAGCTTGCCGGTTCTCACGGATGTTTTGAAACTCCATGATTGTCTAATGATCTTCTAACTATTTGCTTCACTGCTCCATGTAGTTTATGATCCATTGGGCTCTCTATAACTTGTCGGTCAAGGTGTCAATCTCAGCCTTCTGCTCCTGAATTATCTCTCTCAACTTTGAGCTTAGAGATCTCAAATCCTCATCAATCAATATGAAATCAGTATCCTGGCCTCCTGAAGGGCCCTCATCCTGCATAGGCCTCTTTCCTCTATCCTTTACCTGTACCTATGCTGCTGATGATGGCAACGAGACCCCTTCCACCCCGGGTGGAGATAGTACTCGTCGGGATGCTGCAAATAATACTCTAGTGCCTCTCTGATAAGTAACAAACACTGGCACACTAATAGGCTCTGTCTCGTGACCTTCAGGTTGATGTGAAGGTTCACTTGGCTCATGAAAAATCTCTGAAGGAGGCTGAGGAGCTGTGAAAAAAGTCACGAGAAATGAAATCCTCCCATGAAATGTCCTACAATCCAAGTTGATGTACAACCACGATCTCGATGAGTGCATAGTGATAAATATTATTGTACTACTGCTCAGGAGTTTTCTTCTGCACAAGAGTGGTCATTCTCTTGATGTTCCGACACATGAAATAAGGTATGTTCATCATCCTCACTCTAGTGAAATGCATCAATAACCTTATGTGGTAGGCATAGAGGCGTGAAAACCGGCCCTCACAACTGAAGTATCTGATAATAAGTTTCATAAAAGGCGCATAGGATTCCTTTAGGAACCGGAATGGGAATACCCTGATGAGTTGTCTCACATAGTTAGGCCTGATGTATGGTTCATAATGCACTCTGTCCACCTGTTGTCTTTTGTTCCACTTTTCACCCACATTCGGTATTCCAGTCGCTTGAGAAATGGTTTCCGGTGTCAAGGTTAAATTTACACCAGCAAGAGTTACCTGATCATCATGAAAATGTAATACAAACAAACGAGCCAACTCCTGATGATGCTGAATCTGAGCAATCATCTCACAATACTAATAGCATGACTGCTCTCGAAAACATGCCATGGCAAGTGGGCAGGCCTGTAATTGAGTCAAGGAGGTGGACTCTTCTCTCAAATGTTTGCCACCTTTACGAGGCCTTCTTGGTGCATGTAGCTCAGTGTTAGAATCACTATCTCTGTCATATGATGTATCAGTGTCTGTCTCCATAATGTCCATGCAAGGTGTATGAGAATTTTGATGTTTTAGTTTTAGTGCCAACTGTGTGGTAGTATGGGAGGGAATGCAGGAGAAATAGAGCAGTGAGGACAATGGACTTCAATAAAGTGATATCAGAGATGTAGGGACAATCACTTGACTGTTTGGGAAACTTGGGGTTTGTGAATTTTTATAAGTGATATGGGAAAGTGAAAATAATGGGAAATGAAATGATTTTATGGATAGGGAAATGAGAATGAGATGATATGAGTGGTTTGGGATATGAGAGAATAGGGGATAGACTGCAATGATGGGATGACAGTGAGGGGAGGAATAAACAAGGTGGGGGAAATGGAGTACTTGGCACCAAAATCAAATTTTAAAACTCAAATTCAAACCCTAAGAGAGAATTTTCTAACAAGAGAATAGGGTTTAAATTTTGACATAAAAAATTTTCATAATCCACTTCAATCAATGCCAAACATGTTAATGGAAATTTCATAAACTTACTTGGAGCGAGAAGGACCAAGTTGATTTGAATTTTTGTGAAGCAATGATAAAAAATTTCATTGTCAACCCTATGCACCGCGACAGTGGCCCAATGCGCTGTGACAACTGTGTGCGTCGCGCCAGTTCTAATTTTCAAGGAGATGAGCGGCTCTATGCGCCGCAACCAGCAAGTGCGATGCGACCTTCACCCAATGCGCCGCAACCAGCAAGTGCGATGCGACCTTCACCCAATGCGCCGCGCAGGTAAACTCACCCACAGTCTTGGCCTCCAAACACTAATTTCGCCCTCCACAATTTTCTTCGGCTTCACTCTTATCTTTGGTATGCAAATGGATTTTTTAAACACCAAAAATATCTTATATATCATGGACTTTGATTTTTGATTTAGAAAACCCACTTACTAATGTTTGAACTTTGACATTTTCACATAAACTCTGTTTTTGTTTGTTTTCTTTGATTTTTGAACTCATGATGAATCTCTTGTCTATTTTTTGCAGGGATAGCTTGCATGGGATCTTGGGAAAGGTGACCAGGGCTGTGCCTCGAAAACTTTTCGACTAAAAAAACTTTGAGAATCACATGACATTTATTACAAAAGATGAAAAGAAGAATCATTATCAAGCATTATGACGATGAAATTTTTGCAATGAAAAATTATTTCGAGCCTCACTCATGTTCCTGCTGACATTATTAGACATTCTGAAGATGAAACCCTATACCTAATGAGTTTTAAAACCCTAAAATTACTTTTTGGCAAACATGACTATAAATGACTTTAAAATTGATTTTAATGAACAGACACGGACCAGCAAGTACATGACATGATGGATATGAGAGACAAGACCCTTCCATCAAATGATCCATGCTCCTAATGGAATGCAGATGACTGAACTGAATGAGACACCTAAAATGAAATGCAACAAGAGATTTTGATCTCTGCCGGAGGGATGAAGATACCGACTCTAACACAGATACAACTCTAGGATCTATATTAGGACAAAAATATTTGACCTCCTATGCCATCTATTACACAAGTAAGAATTTGACTCCCACAGAGTTAAATTACATTGTAATTGAAAAAGAATTCTTAGTTTTTGTTCATGCTATCAACAAATTTAGACATTATATAACAGTCTATGAAACCTTTGTTCATACAAATCACTCTGAGATTAGATACTTAATTAATAAATCTATTATTAATGGCAAAGTTACAAGATGGTTATTACTCCTACAAGAATTCAACATTACTATTCTAGACCGACCTGGAAAACAAAACATAGTTGATGATTTCTTCTCTAGAATTCAAAATATCAAATATGACACTCCAGATGAAGATAAATTTCCCGATGAATATTTTTTTGAAATAAATACTCAAACTCCTTGGATTGTAGATATTTCCAATTACTTAGCTACAGGAAAATTACCTTCACATTTGCTTTCTAGAGAGAAAAGAAAAATCATTCAAATAAGTGCAAGATACTCATGGATTACTAATGAATTGTAGAACACAAGTCCATATCTCATTATCAGAAGATGTGTTTGAGAAGAAGAAATCCCTAAAATTCTTAAAGCATGTCATGATGAACCTCGTGGTGGACATTTTTTTGAGAAGAGGACAACCTATAAGATCCTTCATTTAGAATATTATTGGCCATCCATCTTCATAGATGCCAAAGAATATTCCAAAAGGTGTGAAAGCTTCCAAAGGGTAGGGAAACCTTCTCCTTCAAACTAAATGCCATTACAACCTCAGGCACTCATTGAACTTTTTGAAAAATTGGCCTTGGATTTTGTTTGACCTATCAATGCACCATCTAAAAAAAATAATTAAATTTTGGTATGTACTGATTATGTCACTAAATGGGTAGAGGCTAAAGCATTACCTTTTTCTAATGAAATATCTGTAGTAATTTTATTTTTGAGGATATCTTCACTCGTCTTGGTGTTCTAAGAGAAATTGTGACAGATCAGGGAACCCATTTTAAATACAAGTTGGTGAAAAGGCTCATGGAATATTATAAAGTCAAGCACAGAAATTCTACTCCTTATCACCCACAAGCAAATGGTCAAGTTGAATCTACAAATAAAGTGACTAAATAAATTCTCACTAAGACTGTACATCTACACAGAAGAGATTGGGAAGAAAGGCTTCCTGAAGCCTTATGGGCCTAAAGAACTACATGGAGGAATACAACAAGACATATTTGCTATGAAATTTTTTATGGAACACAAGTATTTTTTCCTATATAGTTTCAGATTCGAACCTTCAAGATGGTAGACCAATTGGGACTTAATATATCAGACGCATAGAAACATAGATTGGAGAAACTCAATGAGCTCGATGAAATCAGGAAAGGTATAGTTCCAAGAACTAATATAGTCCAACAGAAAAGGGATAAATGGCATGATAATTATATCAAGGAGAAGAAGTTTCAAGCAGGGGATTGGGCACTTTTGTTCTATTCAAAATTCAAAGACTTTCAAGGAAAGTGACAGAATCATTGGCTTGGGTGATATGAGATTAAAAAAATTATTTGATAATGGAGCAGTGAAGATAAGGACAATAGATGAAGAAAAGTTACCTCTTCTTGTGAATGGTCATCGGTTGAAATTATATCATAAACCACTTTCAAAAAAGGATTTTGTTAAGATTTTCCAAGATAATATTGATACGAAGTTAGTGAAGAATTCTTCTTCTTCACAAACCTAGCTTTTATTTTTCCTATATTTATATATATATATATAAATTTTACAAGTATGAAAACCAATCAATGATTGGCATACTTATACAGAAAATACAGGGTGAAAATCAAATATTTCTGACATCCTATATTTTTCATTTTCTTTTCTGTAATAAGTAGTGATACAAAAATACATTCGTATTCCATATTAGCAACTCATAATCTGCAAATTCATTTCATTTTAAAATTTCATTCCATATCACTCCACTTTCATTCCATTTCACAATTCATTCCACTTTCATTCCATTTCTCAGTCATATTCCACTTCCATTTCATTTAACATTCATATTCCATAGAAATACTTCATTTATTTTTACAGATTCCATTCTGTAGCTAATTCCATTCTACAGCCAATTCTTTTCTACAGCCACATCGCATTCAACAATTTCGACACAATTTTATAGCCTACAAACAAATGATGATTACAAGAAATTAAAGGATTATGTTTTGAAGACCAACATGCTAAAAGGATACCTAAAAGATCAACACCAAAGAAACAACAAGGTTAGTTCTAAAAGGTAAAGTGAAAAAAAATATTTTAATAGCCAGGTTAAAACATAAAGCATGTTTAATATGGATAATCATATGCTTCCTTGAGAGATCATCATTTGATTTGATTATGGTTTCCATCATACTACATATCAGACACGTCCTCCATATTATATTTCACAACGGTCCATAATTAACTCCCTCATTGATGACTAACGTTCATGACCTTTGACGTGAGATACTTGTCTACGTTTCTCCAAAACCCCTACCATCTATTTATTTCTACAAACCCTTAATACCTTTCATCAAATCTGTAGCCAATTAATTTCATAAAATAGAGAAGGGTAATTTTGAAGGTTGAGAACTCCACATTGTAGAATGCATGGGGCTAATTGTCAGATCAAAACCGGTAAGAGAAAAGTACATGGAAGGATACCCATATATCAAGGAAATGTTGCAAAAATTTGGATGGCTCAAATTCAGAGAGAAATTCGATGGTTTCCACAAGGAAATTAAAAAATCCTTTGCTCAGTGTTTTGATGGTAGAGAAATATAAATTGGAGATATCAAGTTTACAATCACTGAGTCATTCATGGCCGAAGCTACATAACTTCCAAGGCATGGTGAATGATGGTTCAAAAACAAGGAGTTCCACAGTGAATCATGGAAAGTAATACTCAAAAACCTAGGTATGGATGTCCCTTTTTTTGGAAATGGAATTCCTAGTTTAGCTCTTAAATGTAAATGGAGGAATATTCTCTTGGTTTTACAAAAATTTATCACCTGTGAAAGAAGGTTTGGTTACACGAATTTCTTAGAAAATGGTGAAATCAATCTTCCTTTTTTTCTGCTAAATAGTTTAAAAAGGATGGCCACAAATGTCCAAAAGAGAATACAGTTCATAGATACCACCATGCATCATCACGGGTTAGTAAAGAAACTGATTTCATTTCATTTAAAAATCATAGGAGATACCTGGGAATATTTGCTTATCAGAAACCATTTTCAAGAAGCACTAGAATCACCTAAAGAAGATAATGTCAGAATAAGCAGAAGGAAGAAAACTAATATAAATATTGAAAACAAACCTGAATCTTCATTACATAATAATGATGAAAATATAATCTCTGAAGAATTGACAGAAATCAGAAAGCAAGTCAAGACGGGAGGCAAAATAAGAAAGATGAGTAAGGTTACAATTGAGGAAAATGTAAGTTATTCACAAACAAGAAGGAGCTCTAGACTCTAAGGTTTGATAAAGAAAACATTATTAGAAGAGAAAAAGCTTATAAATTTAGATGAAGAAACCTGAATACCATCTCCTATCAACATATCTCCTACACATAATCCTAAAAATTCTCCTATTCATAATTTTGAAGGTATCCCCACCAGAATAACTCCAGGCATAGACCTAGTAAAACAATAAATATATGATTATGTAGAATCATTGGAGAAAAGAAGTGAATCAATGAACCTAGAACCTTCTATAAATCCACAAGAAACTCTAGTTTATGCTCTTAAATGGGATATTTATGAAATAGAGATATTGAACAAACATATCAAATAGGAGAATGAGACCTTGAAGCAGCAAAAAAAATTGGACAAGGTTTTTGGGCATGTGTTATATTCTTTCCACGAATAGCCCCACGCGCTGTATGTTGCACTGGGTGCGGCAAGGGGGTCACAAGGGTGGAGGTAGCCCCCACTGTTGGGGTCCTCGGTAGCACCCTGGCGAAATTTTTTTTGGTGTACAGACCCACTCATAGGCGGACCCACCCATGTTTTGTGCATGAGTTTGCATATGGTTTTGGGGTACGATGGTTTTCGACCCCTGGTATTTTCTAGATCCGATCAAGGGAACTATGGTTATGTTCTAATCCAGGGTTAATGGATTGGGGTTTATGTATGCTTCGGCATGTATATATATGTGTTGTAACACTAAAAGGAATATAATGAAAAATCAAGTTGGTCATCCCGATTTGGGATCCAGGGGAAAATATTTGTGTTGATTTGTTTTATGTTTTATGTTCTCGCTATTTTTTATTTTCTATTATAATATTGGTGAGTAGATAATTTCTGTTCAGGGTTAAAACCTACAAAGGTAATTCGTGATAATACGATTCTACATCTAGGACTGTGGTATAAGAAAAATATGAAATTTAAAAGAAAGAATAAGTTACTAAACATAGTAGTCATTAACCTCAAGTACAAGCTTCTTATGAGAAGGCCCAGGATGACAATCACTTCAAAGAAAAACAAAAGAAGGAAACTGGATGTGCTAGAAAATGTGTCTGAGCAAATCTAGTAGGGAAGGAGAACTCATATTTTTAGAAAATTGCATGACGACATGCTATGATTTTGCAGTGGGGGTATGTTGAACCTCAGAATTACCCTCTCCTTGACATCCTTTCTCACCTTTTTCCTTTACTTTCTCATAATATCACATACTCCAATCAATGATAAATGCTATGTTTTGGCTTAAGGAATGCATTAAAATTACTTCCATGTTATGCTTTCATGTTCTTTCTATTTTAATATATTTTTTCAATTTAGCTACAGAACGCAACCTATTCTACAGCTAACTCTAGATTCTGTAGCTACTCTCATGGTCTGGCAGGTTCCAGGTGTCAAATGAAGAATTGAGCTACATGGACGTTTCTAGAATCATCTCCACATGGATTTTTTCCTATTCACTCAGTCAAGATCGATAGAAAAGCAGGCCTAAGATCATCGTCAAAGGCATAGTCAAAGTATGTTAACCAAGAGTAGCAGGACTCTTTATTTGTTCTATCATAGAAAATCAAGAGTCAAATAGTCCTATTGCAATTCTATAATCAGCCACCTGTAGAAATATTATCTCATAGAGAGTTATGTGTATTTTCCTTTAAATTTTGGTTGTAGAGAACCGAGAAGACAATTAAGAAATTAAGTTTTAAGTTTAAGTATTTTTTATGATACTATGTATTAAGACTTCATTCCATCATAATACAAAGTTAATGTTGCCAATGATTGCTTGAGTACACCTTTAACCAGCTAGCGTTTCAGCCAAATTAGTTGCAAAGGGTCCTTGCACTGGAGGAGGTTTTCAATTGTTGTTCTTAGTTTAATTTTCGTTACTCTGTTTTCAGCAAAAAAAAATTCTTATTAGATTAATGTTTCATTCCAGTTTTGATCAATAGCATAATATTAAAAACATAAATATGTAACCATTTTTATTCTAAAATATTTCATGAAGATAGATAACTCTATTTTCAAATCGAATTAAGATTGAAGCACTAAGAATATACAGTTATCTAGTTTTCTTACTGTTCTGTCATTCATTTTCTTAGAATAGAATTATCAATTAATTGTGTTAATGGATGTTCTCAAAATTAATTTCATGATAATGATTCTAAACTAAATGATTGAATGTCTAATTCATACAATTATTGAGTTTATTCTGCACTTTTTTATTTTCTTTCTAGGAATTTAGAAACTAAGGTATAGTTGACTTCTTACACAACATTTCAAGAGGGTGATACTTTACATTGAATGTTGGGGAAAATCAAATATACATTAGTTTTTGCAACCAGTTTTACATGCTTTCGCATTTCTCTTTCAGATCCTCACTTAGTTGCATAACTGATATTCCTAAAATTCATTCCAAAGAGATTGATTTAATCATGTTTCAAGACTAAATGGTTGAATGTTTAATGAGTGCAATTACTAATTTACTTTCTGCATACTTTAGATGCTTTTCTAGATCATTAGGTATAATTAGTTTCTTAACACCATCTCAGGAAGGTCACCCTTCAGAATTGAAATTTGGAGTATCTAAATATACATTAGATGTTTTCCTTTGCATCCTTGTCTTACTGTTCTAGGACATCAGAAGATAAAGTATAGATAGTTACTTGCACATCATTTCAAGAAGGTCACATTTCATAATTGAATGCTGGAGTAAATAGAAGTACATTAGTTGTTTTCATTCTATTTTTTTACTTAAGACAAACAGTGAAATTTCAATCATAGTTTTAAGAACTAGATCCATCGAATGTAACTATTGACAAGATAAGATAGATTATCTATTTTCCAAATTAGATTCTAACCAGCCAACAAAATTTTATTTATTTTTATGTAGATTAGATTAATTTAGGAACACTTCATTTTCTTCCTTCCTAAAATTCATTAGATTCATTTAAATTCTTTCATAAGTTTTAGATTGAACATTCTTAGACATCAAAGAACAAAAAACCTCAAAGCAACATAAAATAAAAACAATGAAGTAAGAAGAAATTTTAAATAAGCACATACAGTGCATTACACTTCATCAGTTTACAAACCTCGATTGGTAATTTATGCAAGAAATTTAAGGCAATCATGGAGGAAAAATTGATGAAATGGTATATCCCCAACCCGACATGAATTGTAGATAAGTGTCGTGTTCAAGAGCGTCATACTACCGACATGACTGAGAACTGGTTCCATTTTCCCCCACCATTTCTAGCAATTACCCCAATTATTTTCGGAAACAAGCTTGAAGCGGATGGCATATGCTTGTCATATAAGTTTTTCCTTTGGGAAACTCCATCCTAGTACATTTTAAGAGCCCTAGGAAGGAAGAACTCGGTTACGTCATGGTGACGATTTCCGATTTCATGTAAGTTTTAACGTGTCTGAAAAAGGAAAAAATAGAGGTATTTTCATATTTAGAGAGTTTGAAAAGAGGTGGAAAGGAATCTCCATCTGGACCTTTTCGTAAATAGTTTCGCATACCCGAAAAGGTAGCAAACAAAATATGAGAGAACCTCTTAGTCACGATTAACTAAGGTATTCCTTTTTCGTAAATAATTTGTCCCAGCCTAAAAAAAGGGGTAAACGTATACAGGGTAGATGTCATTTATTAGCCTTTAACGAGTTCAAAATGACAAGAGTCTCAACAATCTTTTCAATTTTCGAGAGTCAGAAAAGAGCTTAAGATTAACTCCTCCTAGAGGAATAAGTGGTATTAAGGGTAGAAACTAGTTCTGGTGATGGTGGAACTGTTCAGAACAAGTAAAGGCCAAGGGGTTGGCTCACAAGACCACTCATTGCAACGGTTCCTCAGGAATGGGTAAACAATCAAGTGAAGGCATATGATCGGCCAAGAAGATGGTCAGGATGGAGTGATAAAACTAAGGCTCATTTGGAAAAACAAGCTGATAAAATGGTAATCACGAGAAGTAAAATGGTTTCATTTTTACACATGATTTAAATGAAGAAACTCTGCTTGAAGTTGGTTTCATTTTCACACAAGATTGAAATGGAAACAAACTATGCTTGAAATAAGTTTGCATTCCCCCAACATGATGACTCAATTTGAGGTACATGCCCCATAGCTTTATGGAATTCTCTTGAGTAGACTACTGGTTACTAATAGATGCACAGAATGCAAGTTAAATTACGAGATCAAGTGAAAGACTTGACCTGGATTTTATGAGATCTAATCAAAGGCTATAATTGAAGGGGAACCTATTTAATTTTTTTAACGAGGTTGACACATCAAAAGAACTATCCTCATAAGACCCAATTCATCTTTTAACAAGGTTTTCATAATAAACGAACTATCCTCGGAAGAGATTGTTTCATTTTTTAAGGAGCTTGACACAAGAAAAAGAACTCTGCTTTGAAAATATTGTTTCATTTTTTAAGGATCTTGACACAAGAAAACGAACTATGCTCTAAGAATCTTATTTAATTTTTTAAGGAGCTTGACACAAGAAAACAAACTATGCTCCAAAAATCTTGTTTAATTTTTTAAGGAGCTTGATACAAGAAAATGAAATATGCTCTGAAAACTTGATCATGACAAATAAAAAGTCATGACTTCCAATAGTTTCTCATTCGACGGGAGAACAACAGTCTAGACATTAGGATCCAATTCCCCCAGTACATTGTGTTCTACCTTACTGACACAATTATCAGTGGATGCGAACATGGAATAGGTGGCCACATAATTGACCTGTGGCGAGGAAGATATCATCGGTAGGTAAGGACCAGGAAAGGATGACGGTAGACTAGATGTCACACCAGGACCAAAGAATGAAAGTTAATCAATGGTCACGACCTGAACTTCATGTGGAAAACATATCACATGCAAGAGGGAAGAGACAAGTGCGCCCATGCCATAAGCATAGTTGCACCCTAAGATTAAATTAAAATCCAAGGGGCCTTGGAAAACCATCACATCTATATAGACGATTTTACCTCCAAAAGTAATAGGCAGCTTCAGAAGGATCCCTAATGGTTGACTTTATCTTCTGTTAAAATCCAATAGATTATGAGTAACAGGCACAAGCTGCAGAGAACCCAAAGATTTCCATGTAGTTGAGGATAGAATACTAACCGAGGCACCTTCGTCTATAATTTTTCCCAGTATGACCATATTGAAGGCTTGTAAAATGATCTCAAAGGGCATGTAAGAAGGAAGACGATATCCCATAAATCGACTCCAACCAAACTACGTAGAGGGGGTGCCATAAGAATAGGAGGATTATCCCCCTGTGTTATAGGAGTAGAAATACCATCCTCCCGGGCTCCAGGAATGAGAGTAGGAGGATCACTTTCTGAAACTATTGCGACAGGAGTCAGAGGATCACCCTCCCTGATCATGGAAATGGGAGGATCGCCCTCTAATTACACTCTTTGCAATCAAATAACATTCTTTCACTCTAAAGGCGATTCACACAAATCACACTGATGGAGCAGCAATAACGATTAATGAATTATGAAACAATACTTGATAAATCAGAAACGCGCACAACACATTGGAATAACAGTCTGAATCAACGGAAATACGATTGTGCTTTCAAATAGAACACTATTGTTTCTGAAATCAACGATTATAAAGAACACTGCTTCAGAAAATGTATAACACAAATACTCAGTATAACAGCTCTGCAACAGAATAGTAAGAACATGCAATTAACTCTGAAAAGGATTAATAACTTGATGCGGAGTCAACACACGATTCTGTCTGTACAAACCTCAATGATTCAATCTTTAACAGAGCATGTAATATGAACTTATAAAGCATATCAAATTACCAAATAACACAGATAAACAAACCACACAGAAGTCAAGTCGTAATGGTACAAAAGCAAGTGTCCTCCGGGGCCGGGCCCTTAGCCTCCAAGGATGCACCGCTTTAAGTTAATGCAGACGCGAAGATGGAATAATCACCAAGCTTTTATTAATGCATCGGTCAAAAATACATCGAACCAGTTCTCAACGAAACTTAATAATCAAAGCTGATGTCTTACAGAAAATTACATAGAAACATATCCTCCTCTAAGCTATCAGTGATGTCCCTTTATATAAAGGTGACGGCGGAGATGTCCAAGTAATGAGATAAATAAAGCAGCGATCCCTCAGGATCGAAGATCCTGAGGGATTCGCCAAACTGTTAATTCTTCATCCTTTCCTTTCTTTGGCGCCGAGCTGGTGTCTTCTCCTTCTTTTCCGAGCCGGTTTGCTGTAATCTATTTAGCCTTGTTCGCATTCGGTTCATCTTCAGAGGGACAGCAGTTATCTCGACTTTGTCTCTTCCTTTAGAGCGGCAATTCCTCGTTTTCTCCTCTTTCTGCACAGAAAATAACCATTATTAGGGCCTAAGTCTTGCATATCAATTCTCACATGTTTTGTCATAATTCCTTATTACTTCCAAATTCATGATACAAAAAGGTTCACAAATTCTATTAAAAAGCCACTGAAATAATCATCAAAAGCATACCTTTTTTGTGAGACACCTACGTACCCCCCCCGCTACCTTGTTTCATGTCCTCATGAAAACATTGTAGTTGACATGTAATGGTGTTGAGAGAATACAGTTTGAGAAGGAGTCTCATGCGGAGGCCTACAACCATGTTGAGTGATTGGATAGTCAAAGAATGACCTTGCTTTTCCCCTCAAAATATCATACAAGGTGGCCCGGTATCCGGCAGGGTGCCAAATAATTGAGTACAATCTATATCCTAACCAGATGACCCCGCGTAATGCTCGGGCCATAGAGGTTCAAACGGTCAGCAACAACTCAAAGTCCAAGTACTAATGGTTTCCTCGAGTCCGGATGTTTGGATTCTAGGATTCGACCGAAATTTCATTTATCAATGGCCAAGTCTTGATGTTAAAATACTTCAGTACCCCCGAATGGTGCCTGCGGCGGTCCTAATGTTTCGAACAGACACCAGAGTCCCGTGTTTCTATGAGCTTTCCAATAACCCATCGGGGTTCCAGGTCACCTCACTCCGTAAAATTGCATTATTTATTTTTGGCATTGTGCTTGGAGCTGGTACTTAACTGATGAACTTCCAGATGAAATGAATGCTTGCACTGACGTTCCATGAACAGCGTCAGGTTTAACCCGCCTCCCGGCTGATTTACAGCACAAGATCACAAATAAGTTCAAGACAACAATCCTAGACTTTCACCCAGCAATGCTGACAAAGACACGCAAAGTCATCGACAAAATATGATTAAATAGGTGTCTATTATCAGCCTATATTTTTAATTGTGAAGAATTGCTGAATAAAAGATATGTTTTAGTAATTACATAAGTAAAATCGCTATTGTATAAAGAACACATATTCATCCTTTGACATGATTTAATTTATCGTTACCCAACTTCCTCCGGTTCCTTTTATGTTCCTTCAAAGCCTGGGTTGACGATTTGATGTCCCCAGTTGTCACGGTGACACCTTTTCATATTTTTCAATCCGTTTTCTTGTTGTTCAGCCTTTCTCTCTTGTCGTGTTGTCGTTCATTCCAGGCAGATTATTTTCAAGGTTCTTTTCCATAGGTCGTAGAGGTCGGGAGTTTTACCCGAACTTTCTTATTATGTTGTTTGGAGTTCCGTAACCCTGACACTCGAGGGTGGTGCCTGGTTCGAATTCTGTTGCACCATTCGGCATTTCCATTCCTCAAGCGATTCAATGATCCGCCTGTCTCGGCCTCCCAAAGATTACAGAACCGGCACCGCATTCTGGAGTTTTTGGAATGAAATGCTTGTTGGTCTTTTTCTCTTCTTTACCTTCTCCGGTTCTTTTTCGTAATTCAATTTGTTGTCCATTGTTACCATATTATAGCCTGGCCTGCCCTTTCCAGAATCCTTACCTGCGCGTTTATCTGGCTGTTAGAACAATGGCCTGTCTATATAATTCTGGACGTAACTTAAAGGCTATGTAAATCTTCCTCTCGGGGTTCTTCCCACCCGGCTCGCTTCCGGCTGCTTCGGGGTATGAACCCTGACCGTTTGTCTTCTTGAGGAACCGCGGAGCCGTCCCGCCCTTTCAGAATTTCTCTGTGACCGTAACGATTGTTCCTGCCCAGCTTTTACCCTCCTCTTCGATCAAGGAATCCGCGCATTGCCTCCTTCGCCTACCCGATGTGATTTTTCTTACATGTTCTTCGGGGTTTGACGCGAGGGGTCCTCTCGTAACCAGAAGTTGCCGCCATACCACCATATTGGCTAGGATGGCGGCCAAGTCATCTTCTCAAGAGGGTCCTTGGTGGGCGGGCTACCGCCGCGTTTTGTTTTCCTCCTCCTCGTTCCGGGCCTTCTCGCCCTCTTTTCATTGTTCGCTCTCATCATTGACCGGTTATCGGCGCTTTTCCGAGCTTTTCCGGCCCTTCTTCGATCCGCCAGCGCCAACCGGCTGATTTTCTTCGTCTTCCATGTCTGGTGGGATCAATGGCATGCTTGCGCGTCATTCGTGTGTCCCTCGGGTTGTTGTGGACAACAGCAACACATCTTCCGCGTTTGTGCTCACGAAGTTCGTGGGCTTATAGAATGCCCACGGTGCTTTGGGGAGAATGCCTCAGCGAATCCCCCCCTCAATCATTGCAATCAGCCTCTCTTCTCACTGCCTACTGCACCATAATTCATAACCAGTCGGAGTCAACCCGTGTATCAACGCACCGACTCTACGGCCGTGCCTTTTTTATACTTTGTGCGTGATCATGTGAATGAGTTTAGGAGGCCGGCACTTCATGTATATTTTCATTTTGTACCACGTGTGTTGGAAGATGTCGTGGTCTTACCACAGTTTCTTCCTACAGGTAATGCCTTGAATGTTTCTGCTGGTCTGCCCGTGTTCTCCCCAGCGTCGTTAACCTTCTCATCTGTTTGTACTTGGCCTTCGTCTCCGGAAAAATGTCGATGACCCTGTAATCGTTCTTTAATACCTGACAAGGGAAAATTTGTCCGGCCAATAAGAGTGGGGGGATCTCCCCTGGAAAGTCCCAATTAGACCTTAAACCGTTTGAGTAGGGATCCTCGTGGCCCTGTGGGGAACTTGCCATTACCAGATGACTTCTATTTCAAAAGAACTCGTTTTGGTGTCTCATGGACACAGTATTTTATTCATTATATAATAATAGATTGATGTTAAACATTATAATCAAAACACTGTTACAAGATTATAGATAAAGTACAAGACACTCAGAAGAGATGTCATTAGCAACACATATTTTGTGGGGTAATGCTTATAAGGTAGTCTGATCACAAAGGAAATAGTTCTTTATGATAAGATACCTCTTTACTTCCTGAAAGATAAAACGAAATGCTAACAAAATAGTTCATTAACATTCATTAATAGAACAGATGACAAAAATGAACATCATTGATACAACACAGATAGCCATGACGCATAAATGATGACATGAAGAGTGCAGCTTCATTAATCACAGGATGTTCTGAAGCTGTACAAGGAATACACACAGTGTTAGCACAGCAAAACACATCATAACCATAGGGTGTTTTAACAAGAATCTATATTCATATGCTCAAGTGTAGAATCTTTCAATACAATACATGTAGCTCTTGAGTTTCCAAAAAAGAAAAGCCTTTTACAAGTTCCCGGAGGAAGTATTTATAGGGAAAAGCTTGCCCTCTGGGGTTCCTGACTTTTCAGCTTCCCGACGGTTGGGCTTTCTTGCGACCCAAGGCAATGTGCGACCTGCGACCTCAGTGAATATGCGACCTGCGACCTCATTGGATTTGCGACCTGCGACCTCGGAAGATGTTGCGACCTGCGACCTTGGGCAGTTGTGCGACCTCGCGACTTGTGACCTTGCGACCTCCTTGGATTTGCGACCTTGCGACCTAGGCAGATTTGCGACCTGCGACCTCATTGGATTTGCGACCTGCGACCTCGGTAGATGTTGCAACCTGCGACCTTGGGCAGTTGTGCGAACTCGCGACCTTGGGGATGTGCGACCTTGCGACCTCCTTGAATTTGCGACCTGCGACCTTGGGCAGTTGTGCGACCTCGCGACCTGCGACCTTGCGGCCTCCTTGGTTGCGACCTGCGACCTTGGCGATTGTCGACCTCGCGACTGCCGACCTTCGACCTCCTTGGATTTGCGACCTGAGCCTGGCGAATTCTGACTGCGACTTTGTTGGATTTGCGACTGGGCAGATGTTGCGGCTCGACCTTGGCGGGTTGCGACCTCGCGACTGCGACCTTGCGACCTCCTTGGTTCGGCCTGTGACCCTAGGCCAATTTGCGACTGCGACCTCATTGAATTTGCGACTGCGACCTCGGCAAATGTTGCGACTGCCGACCTTGGCGATTGTGCAGGCCTGGCGAGCAGAATGTCGACACTGGAGCCTCTGATGAGCCCTGACCTTAGGAAATGTTGCGACCTGCCAGCCTTGGGCGGTTGTGCGACCTCGCGACTGCGACCTTGACCTCTTTGGTTTGCGACCTGCGACCTCAGCAGATTTGCGACCTGCGACCTTGGGCAGATCAGTGAGTTCCTTGGAGTTTCGCCAGCATCTACTTGTTTTTGAAAATTGTCTCCTTGTTTGCTGGGGAAAACCTTGGCTCTTATGTGCAAACAGAGAGGTTCTTCCCTCTAGGGTTCCTGACTTTTCCTCTTCCCGACGGTGGGACTTCCTTGCGACCCAGTATTTTTGTGACCTGCGACCTGAGCCGTTGTTGCGACCTGCGACCTAGTCGCTGGGTCGCTGGGTCGCGCCGTCGGGCATTTACCAAGGGGTGCGACTTCGCGACTTGCGACCCAGGGCAATGTGCGACCTTGCGACCTCCTGGGATTTGCGACCTGCGACCTCGATAGATGTTGCGACCTGCGACCTCGGCAGATGTTGCGACCTGCGACCTTGGGCAGTCGTGCGACCTCGCGACCTTGGTGAACTTGCGACCTGCGACTTAGGCAAATTTGCGACCTCGCGACCTTGACAGATGTGCGACCTTGCGATCTCTTTGTATTTGCGACCTTGCGACCTCGTTGAACTTGCGACCTCGCGACCTCGTTGAATTTGCGACCTGCGACCTTGGTAAACTTGCGACCTGCGACTTAGGCAAATTTGCGACCTGCGACCTGCGACCTCAGCAGATTGGCGACCTGCGACCTAAGAAGATTTGCGGGCCTGGGCCCGTGGTCTGTGGAGCCACAGGCCTCGGCTTATTTGCGACTGCGACCTCGAGGCGGATTTGCGACTGCGACCTTCGCGGTTGCGACACTGCGACACTCAACGGTTGCGACTGCGACCTCGGCTGATTTGCGACTACAGAGCACTTGGGTAGATGGTGAGTTATCTAAGGTTTACTTCGGCATCTACTTGTTTTAAAAATGGTCTCCTTGTTTGCTGGGGAAAACCTTGGCTCTTATGTGCAAACAGAGAGGTTCTTCCTGCAATAAAATAACCCAGGTTACATGTCTTCATGATTTGAATAATAATAATAATGGGGCAACATTAATTAATTGCACAAACAAAAACGATGACTTTAGACCCCTGTGTGGAATATTACAACATCATAATTACTATTCAATAATGATGACCATAGATGAAACACATGAAATTAACAAGCTTAAGAGAAGTGTTCAAGCAACATGCTTAATGACCTACAGCAGGACGGCTTTTACTCGTCAATACACAAAAGGTTTCTATTTAACATATGCATGGCAGCCTCGCTACACTTGGCGTGACTGCGACAAGAGTGTTCGGGCGCACGCTGGATGATCCTTCCCACATATGGTGTGATTGCAACGATGAAATCGGATCATGATGGCGAGGCAACTCATGAGGGGTTGGGGATAGGTCGACGGGATGTAGATGATTGCAGGTCGGGTGGAAGACTTCACTTGCACAAAAAGCGAACGTATGCACGCAGGTGCAAATATACCCAAAATTTTGGGTGGTGTTGTAGCGGCTACAACAAATGGCGAACCACTGGTAGAATCCAACATCTCTGTTCATATCACAACAAAGGTCTAAGCCAAGATAGTGATGCAAGGGAATATTGAACAAGTTTCGTGGGTACCGCTTCGTATTACTCTGGCCCTTTATAGGTATGCCTAATCCTTGTGCCTCAACTAAGTCTCGTTAATCAGAAACACATCAAAGAGAAAGCTCACAGATGCCAGTATTTTGTTGACGATGTGAAGAGCAAGGCACTGGGTTTATTATTTTTAGGATTTTTTAAAGTAAGTTTCTGGTGTTGCTCCGCTGCCAGCAGGCCTGGACAGTACCCCGGCGGAGTCACTTCAAGAAATCACAAACGTTGCTCCGCTGCCAGCGAGCCTGGTTAGTACCCCGGCGGAGTCGTTGCATTACCTCTCTGCGCAGGAAGCCTTTCTCGATCCTTTACCCTTATTTTTTTCATGTGCTTACAACACTTATTTTCATGTGCTCGTGGCACTTATTTTCATGTGCTCATGGCACTTATTTTTCATGGGCGGATGAGGGATCCCGACTTATTTTACGAGCAAGAGAGGTTGTTTCTTGTGTTACAGAAACTGAAAGATGTCCTGATTTGGGTTTTCCCTTGTGTCGAACCTTCACATCCCATATACCACAATAGGTGAAGTGTGCAAAACAGATCATTAAGACGTCCAAGACTATGCTGGGCACAAGGCTTAGGCTACGGGTAGGGGTCATTTCAACTCATCAGGTCTCCTACAGACAACCGGCTCGTATCTCCCTAGATAATAAGTTTAGACTCATAGGCCTCTTGTTGATAATGCGACTTCGATGAATGGTCCTAAGAGAAAGCTGCCTCTTGAGATAGCCACCGCAACCTCACACAAAACAATGGGGTTATTGTTTCAGCAATCGGGGCAAAACAAGACTGCAAGGTGATAGGGTTGCAATGAGGGCTCATGAAGTGGCAGGCGATATGACAAAAAAAATGATGTGAAGGAGAGAGAGTACGACGCAATGTAATAAGCGAGGCTCAAGGTGCAATGCAACGCCGTGTGCGAGAACGATCAACTAGTTGTAAGTGCAACTACAAGCAGTGATTATTTATGCAACAACAAGCAACTGAAAAGGCATTGAAAGGAAAATACTTTTAACATGATGATGCCTAAAATATTAATCGTAAACAAAAACAACAAACACATTTTTAAACTATGAAGTAAAAATTTTGCAAGTAAACCTAATTAACTCTGAAACTAAAATTTTTTATTGCGGGTCCTAGCTAGCCTACACCTAAATCCTAGTTTAACCAATGATGCGGTCGGGTTATGTAAAATCAGCTTTCCAGTGCAGCCACCGCATTAGTTCCTGTCCTGCAAGAACGACAATGATCAGGATCAGGGCTAGCATCCAAAAAATTGCAGCAGCAACAAAACTTACTTGAGGAGCAGGTGCCACGGTAAGATGATCAGAGATACTTACCAAAGAACATGCCAGAACATATTGTGCAAGTTGAATCCCATTCTTATCTTGGTAACCAACAATATGTTGTTGAAACTCAACATTATGGATAAATGACAAAAAATCATTCATGCATGATCCTGGATTTAAGGGGTGATGGGTAAGCCCATTTCTATTTGCAAGCACATTCACTGAATGGGGTCGGTTGAGTTGATCGACAATCTCATCCTGGTGTTGGGGACCATCAGTTTTATGGAATGGAAACAATACGCAAGTGCTAGGCCAATTATAGATGCATGCACATCCAAGTGTAGAAATTCTAGTTTCGAAAAATCTAGTCCGGGGTTGCTCCTGGGTTTGGTTAAGGGTATGAGGATCTGAATCCACGTTTAAAGGAGCCTGAAATTCCTCACTGCTTTGCACAAACTCTGGACCTTTGGGCAAGGGGTTTTCCAACTTTGACTGCTTGGCGAGATCAATAGGCGAATGGGTATGATTGTCAATTGCAGTGATTTGAAAGATGTCAGTAGGCTTTGTATCAATTTGGTCAAATGTTTGCGCACTGACAGATTGATAAATCAAAATTTCGGATTCTCCAGATTTGCCAGGATGGGGTGAATTCGACGCGTTTATGCTGGAAGGAGTATGGTACTGGGGAATGGTCATTTAAGAAACGGTCGGCGGAAGCTGAAGCGTTTCGATTTTTTGGTGGGTATTTGAATCTTTTGAAAGAGAATCATCGAATTCAGGTGTCCTCATAGGGTCAGCCAAGAGATCCGAGTGATAGTCCTCGATGGTATGATTGAACATGTTTTCAGATAAGAAGGGATCACTGTAATCATTGATTTGTTCGAAATGGGTACCTGAGATGTCAGGCTCCCCGAGAGTTACCGACTGGGATGGATCAACAGAGGGAACACCTTGAAGTTGTTCAGACGGGGAATCACTCCTATGGCTATCTAAAGATCCCAAGTGAGAAAAGTCAGATGGAACAGATTCATCGATTTTGGACTGTGATTGTGAAACACCTTCTACATGCTTATGATTGTCGCCAATACCAGTATAAGGCAATTTTGAATGTCTCGAAGAAATTACTGGTGTGGCGGGATCGAGAAACAAACTAGGAAATAATGAACGAAAAGATTGAATCGCAGGGGCATTAACCACACGAGGCTTTTCAACACGCACATTCGTGTCGTTCAGAGGACACAATGATTTGACAGGCCTTGTAAGGGAATAAAATTTATGCGGGGTAGGAGTCGATTCATAATACGTATGTGAACCAGATTCATAGTCTGAATGTAAAGTAGATTCATTATCCGAATCTGAACCAGATTCGTCACCCGAATCTGAACCAGATGCATAATCCAAATATGAACCAGATTCATAATCTGAATCTGAACCAGATTCATAGTCCGAATGTGAACTAGATTCATCATCCGAATGTGAACCAGATTCATAATCTGAATGTGAACCAGATTCATGACTAAGTCCAGGGAGACATCGAGTGGGCTCGGGGTAGGTTTCATGCGTCAAAAGAGATAATGATCCACTGGGGTGTTCAGATTCGACATGGTACGTGAAAGGCTCAAAGGTGGTGCAATCGGCTTTATCCTCCTGCCAGTGTCTATCCTTGCTCAGGACTTCCAAGGTCACAACTCCACTCCTATACAACTTAGGAAGAGGGGCAAGAATATCATAAATAGCAACACTCTCCTTGGAGGCCTGAATGTGGTCTGGACTCGGGGAGATGGACAAGGACGCATTAGTAAAAAAGTCCAAACAGCCGGTATCTTACGGGTCATCATAGGGAACACTGGGATTTAACTGAAATTGCTCAAGGGAAATCACATACTTGAACTGTTCACCTAAATACCTCCAATCAACATCCCTCTCAGGGAACTCAAAACAATAATGAACGAATCTGATAAAGAACTCACCTAAAGATTCCTGAGGTTCCATTCTGATGAGATGTAACTTTATTACAACGTCATGAGGATCATACCTGTGAAAAGATTGTTGTTATTTATGGGCGAGTTGTTCAAATGAATGGATGGAAGATTCTGGCAAAGTGCAGCACCATTGCTTAGCACGACCTTCGAGGGTGAGGAAGAAAAGCAAACAAAACAAACCCTCATCGTCAATTTCATAGCACTCACCAAAGTCACAAAAATCTGAACAGTGTTGGGTTATGGACACCCCATTTTCACCATCAAATTTTAACTAGGACAAGTGATACATAAGTTCATCGGAGATGTAGTATCCAGGCTCATAAAACTCCGACAAACATCTCGGGAGAATGATTTGGGAATGAGCCATTATAGATATGAGATTAACTGCAGGCTCTTAGGGCTCAGCTTGTCATCTGGCCCCCCCCTTTCCGTTAAACATCTGGTCGGAGGTTCAGGCCCTCCTTCTAGTGCCAAATCTGTTGACGGGAAAATTTGTCCGGCCAACAGTAGGGGATCTCCCCAGTAGAAAGTCCCAATTAAACCTTGAACCGTTTGGAGTAGGGATCCCTTCCGGGGTGTGGGTCCGGCTACCGCTTAAGACGCCTTCCCTTCGGTCTCAAAAGAACCTGTTTGAACCTGCGGACATACACTTATTCACATGATACATAATACAGGATTGACGTATTAAACACGAATCAAACACTATGTGTAGCAAGATTATAGATAAAGCACGTACACCTCAAGAGATGTCATTAGCAACACATCTTTGGGGGTAATGCTTATAAGGTAGTCTGATCACAAAAGAAATAGTTCTTTATGATAAGGTACCCCTTTACTTCCTGAAAGATAAAACGAAATGCTAACAAAATAGTTCATTAACATTCATTAATAGAGCAGATGATGAAATGAACATCATTGATACAACACAGATAGCCATGACGCATAAATGATGACATAAAGAGTGCAGCTTCATTAATCATAGGATGTTCTGAAACTGTACAAGGAATACACACAGTGTTCGCACAGCAAAACACATCATAACCATAGGGTGTTTTAACAAGAATCTATATTCATATGCTCAAGTGTAGAATCTTTCAATACAATACATGTAGCTCTTGAGTTTCCAAAAAAGAAAAGCCCTTTTACAAGTTCCCGGAGGAAGTATTTATAGGGCAAAGCTTGCCCTCTGGGGTTCCTGACTTTTCAGCTTCCCGACGGTTGGGCTTTCTTGCGACCCAAGGCAATGTGTGACCTGCGACCTCAGTGAATATGCGACCTGCGACCTCATTGCATTTGCGACCTGCGACCTCGGAAGATGTTGTGACCTGCGACCTTGGGCAGTTGTGCGACCTCGCGACTTGTGACCTTGCGAACTCCTTGGATTTGCGACCTCGCGACCTAGGCAGATTTGCGACCTGCGACCTCATTGGATTTGCGACCTGCGACCTCGGCAGATGTTGCGACCTGCGACCTTGGGCAGTTGTGCGAACTCGCGACCTTGGGGATGTGTGACCTTGCGACCTCCTTGAATTTGCGACCTGCGACCTTGGGCAGTTGTGCGACCTCGCGACCTGCGACCTTGCGACCTCCTTGGATTTGCGACCTCGCGACCTTGGGCAGTTGTGCGACCTCGCGACCTGCGACCTTGCGACCTCCTTGGATTTGCGACCTCGCGACCTAGGCAGATTTGCGACCTGCGACCTTATTGGATTTGCGACCTGCGACCTCGGCAGATGTTGCGACCTGCGACCTTGGGCAGTTGTGTGACCTCGTGACCTGCGACCTTGCGACCTCCTTAGATTTGCGACCTCGCGACCTAGGCAGATTTGCGACCTGCGACCTCATTGGATTTGCGACCTGCGACCTCAGCGGATGTTGCGACCTGTGACCTTGGGCAGTTGTGCGACCTCGCGACCTTGGAGATGTGCGACCTTGCGACCTCCTTGAATTTGCGACCTGCGACCTTGGGAAATGTTGCGACCTGCGACCTTGGGCAGTTGTGCGACCTCGCGACCTGCGACCTTGCGACCTCTTTGGATTTGCGACCTTCGACCTCAGCAGATTTGCGACCTGCGACCTTGGGCAGATCACTGAGTTCCTTGGAGTTTCGCCAGCATCTACTTGTTTTTGAAAATGGTCTCCTTGTTTGCTGGGGAAAACCTTGGCTCTTATGTGCAAACAGAGAGGTTCTCCCCTTTGGGGTTCCTGACTTTTCCGCTTCCCGACGGTGGGACTTCCTTACGACCCAGTATTTTTGTGACCTGCGACTTGAGTCGTTGTTGCGACCTGCGACCTAGTCACTGGGTCGCTGGGTCGCGCCGTCGGGCATTTACCAAGGGGTCCGACTTCGCGACCTCCGCGATTTGCGACCCAGGGCAATGTGCGACCTTGCGACCTCCTGGGATTTGCGACCTGCGACCTCGACAGATGTTGCGACCTGCGACTTCGGCAGATGTTGCGACCTGCGACCTTGGGCAGTCGTGCGACCTCGCGACCTTGGTGAACTTGCGACCTGCGACTTAGGAAAATTTGCGACCTCGCGACCTTGACAGATGTGCGACCTTGCGATCTCCTTGTATTTGCGACCTCGCGACCTCGTTGAACTTGCGACCTTGCGACCTCGTTGAATTTGCGACCTGCGACCTTGGTAAACTTGCGACCTGCGACTTAGGCACATTTGCGACCTGCAACCTGCGACCTCAGCAGATTGGCGGCCTGCGACCTAAGAAGATTTGCGACCTGCGACCTCAGCAGATTTGCGACCTGCGACCTCAGCCGATTTGCGACCTGCGACCTTAGCAGATTTGCGACCTGCGACCTCAACAGATTTGCGACCTGCGACCTCAGCAGATTTGCGACCTGCGACCTTGGGTATATCAGTGAGTTCCTTGGAGTTTCGCCAGCATCTACTTGTTTTAAAAATGGTCTCCTTGTTTGCTGGGGAAAACCTTGGCTCTTATGTGCAAACAGAGAGGTTCTTCCTGCAATAAAATAACCCAGGTTACATGTCTTCATGATTTGAATAATAATAATAATGGGGCAACATTAATTAATTGCACAAACAAAAACGATGACTTTAGACCCCTGTGTGGAATATTACAACATCATAATTACTATTCAATAATGATGACCATAGATGAAACACATGAAATTAACAAGCTTAAGAGAAGTGTTCAAGCAACATGCTTAATGACCTACAGCAGGACGGCTTTTACTCGTCAATACACAAAAGGTTTCTATTTAACATATGCATGGCAGCCTCGCTACACTTGGCGTGACTGCGACAAGAGTGTTCGGGCGCACGCTGGATGATCCTTCCCACATATGGTGTGATTGCAACGATGAAATCGGATCATGATGGCGAGGCAACTCATGAGGGGTTGGGGATAGGTCGACGGGATGTAGATGATTGCAGGTCGGGTGGAAGACTTTAACGCCTAAGCGAGCAGAGGGGGAACCCGAAATTTTAAATATACCCAAAATTTTGGGTGGTGTTGTAGCGGCTACAATAGATCCTTATTTGGCCTTGACTGTGAAATCCTCATTGGCATCTCCAATGTGTGTGTAGATGCATTGAATACATCACTATAGTCACAATTGATAGTCCATCACACTCTTTCACCTATCTCTCTACTGGGTCTCCACTAGATTTGACATGCAAGTAGTTAATTGCTATATTTCTTCAGTTGCATGTGAGACATTGCTTGTGAATTAATTAAATACTTAATTCACTCATCTCTTGCTAGCGTATCATGAGTTACAACTAGAAAAACTGAGTTTAACTCACTTGACTGAGTTAAACTAAATAACAAATCCCAGAACTACTCTCCATTAGGGGAATTTTGAGGTCTAAAATGGGGCTCCTAAAGAAATAATAAAATAATAGCTAAACCAATAAAATAATATTTATGAATTTGAAATTCACTTGTTGCATCAAAATCCATGAAACCATGGTTAAATTCAATTCAAAAATTGTACCAAAATAAAATTAATAAAAAAATTGTATTGATGTGACTATAAATACAAATAAATTTTTCGAGAAAAAATCATTATCATTGAACAACTAATGCATTTGTCCTTTGTACTTAAATAACTTAAAATAAAATATAAATATAAATATAAATTCATAAATTCTTAATTATATAATATACTATTAATTAAAATTTATATAATTTAAATTATATAATAACATGTAATTAATATACTATATGTAACATGTAGGGATATGCATTGTTTCTTTCAAAAAATATGAAATGACAATAATAATATTTTATTCAAAGAGTATCAAATGACATTTATTATGAGTAATTTACTTGATGACTTTAAAAGTACTTAGAGCACTACCATGGATATGCATTGTTTCTTTCAAAAAATATGAAATGACCATAATAATATTTTATTCAAAAAATATGAAATGACATTTATTATGAGTACTTTACTTTATGACTTTAACCATGATTTTTTATCCACTATTGAGAATAGGACAAGTAAGTACCTTTAACTCAAGCAATGCCACCTCAACCACTAGGGATGATGTCATCCCCTAAAATGTGATTGGTTCTCATAAAGTGAATTTTGATTATACATTTTCCTTAGAAGGCCCATTTTAGACCTCAAAATTCCCCTAATGCCAACTCTGTTACAACTCACCACAATCAGTTATAACGAAGTCCTCCATGCATGAGTCACCAACCACCCTAGGGATTGCGTAATTCCTTCGGTCCACTAATGTGCCACATCTGTTCACCGAAATAAAGTGCTCCAAGAGAATAAGTTATTATTTATTGTCTGATTATTATTAAGGGCTAATAATAATCGACATGCATTCTATTTTAAGATATGCGATCTATAAATAAACTTCGCCCATATCTCTAAAAATAGAAATTCATCTGATAAGGCCCATAGAATTTTGGTGCTAGCTTTTGGCATCCCTTTTCTTTGAGAGAGGTCTACTTATATGGTTGGAGTCGGAGGAACACCTAGTCACCTACTTGAAATGACTACTCAGAATGATTTTGATCATCATGTTGCTTCATTTTGTTCTAAGTTTCATGTATATTATATTTGAGATGAGTGATCATGGTTGCATGGTTCCGTAGGAGTTGATCAACATCCTCGTGCTTTGGAACATCCTGGGGTGTAAGAAACTGTGATGGTGGGAGTTGGCCATACACCGCCTCATATGGCATTATCTTGGTGGCTTCATGATAGTTACTATTATATCACCATTAAGCTAGAGGTATCCATTATACCCATTGATGTTTCTTGTCTAAAGTGAAGCATCGCAGATAGGTCTACAAACATTTGTTGATTGATTCTCTGTCTCGATCATAGGTTTGGGTTGTACTCGCGTTGGAGTTGTGTGCCCAAAGCTTGAAACTTTCTTGCCAAAATTTGTTGGTGAAATTTGGGTCTCAATCGTACACAATGGATTTCAACATGCCATGTAGTTTGAAGATTTCTTCCACGAAAACTTGTGCCACCAATGTTGGGGTTAAATGGGTGTGGTAGAGTGAAAAAAATGAGCATATTTTGAAAGCATGTCAACAACCACTATGATAACTGATTTTTTTTCTCTCGAATTTGGGAGAGGTGTAATGAAATCCATGGGGTTTTCAAGGACCATTCTTGTGGAGGAATGATTTCTCATGCAGGTGAATGGCATGAAGAGGTTCTTGGTATTATGAGGAATCATGTGGGAAGATGAACCTTGACAAATTTATGAGGTCAATATCATGTGTACATAAATTGATATTATATGCTTGTACTATGCCTATGTTTATGTTATGGACTGGTAATGTTGAGGGGTACGTCAACGAAGTGAAAGTACGAGTGATTCAGCGACATGCTAGGATAAGCATGGATAGTGGAAAGACACTAGACTTAAGATTTCTTGTGGGGTCAGTGTGTGATCTATGGATGTGCGTACTATTGTTGTGTATATTTTTGCACATTTTTTATATTAAGTGATTGTACCTATGGTGATGTGTGCGTATAACATATGTAGTATTATGTACATATGATGTTCTATGTCTGTATGTATATACGGTTTGTGTGTGTGTATATTGCATATGTGCTAGGTATAGATGGTGTTATATACATGTTGGATATGTGGTGTATAACATCGTATTGTGCACATGTTGGATATGCATTGTTGTGTGCAAACGGTGTTGTGTGCATGTTCGATGTGCGGTGTTGTGTATTTATGGTGCTATGTACATGTTGTATATGTAGTGTTATGTACATATGGTGTTGTGTGCGTGTTGTACGATATGGTATTGTGTGCATGATTGTACATATGGTGTTTTGTACATGTTATACATGTGGTGTTGTGTGCAGTGTTTCTGTGTACATGTCATGCATGTGGCACTATGTACATGTGGTTTCCGTGTACATGCCATTCATGTGGTGTTGTGTACATATTGTACGAAAGTGGTGCGGTGTACATGTGGCATTGTGTACATGTTGTGCAGTGGTCCCGTGTACATGTGATGTATGTGCACACATTGTGTAGGAAGTGTTGTGTACATGTGTGGTACGTGTACATGTTGTGCATATGGTACTTGTATACATGTGGTATTGTGTGCATTTCATAAATGTTGTGTTATGCATGTGATACTATGTATGTGCATGGTGTAGTCGTGGTAACATGACATGTGTATTTTTTTGTGTTGTACTCGTATATATGTATATGTATTGTGTTGTGTTGTACACCAGATGTAGGTGTATGTGTTTTGTTGTATTGTATAATAGGTGTAAGTGTATGTGTTTTATGTCAGTGTAGGCACATGTATTGTGTTATATTGTACACTAGGTGTACGTGTATGTGTCATATGTTGATGTGGGTGTGCGTATTGTATGGTGTTGTATGTTGTATGTGGGTGTACGTGTAGTGACGTACAATATGTGTATGTGTACATGATTGAAGAGAAGAAAAGGAACTGGATGTTCGCCGAGTGTGGCAAGTAATCTCGGTGTGTGTACGTAAAGAATCAGCAGGAAAAAGTAAGGACCGATGAAGGATAAGTATCAATATTTTATTTCATTTTTATTATGCTTGTGATCCGTGATTTTGACTTGCAATGGTTACATATGATTTATGATTATGGTTTATGGTGATTTCATGCAATTCATGATTGTAATTTATGATGGTTTTGTTTTGAGCTAACCAGATGTGATATGTTTATACGTGATGATTTGATCAAACTTCTAGTTTGACTTGTTATGACAGGAAGTGAATAGAATTGCAATTGTACCTTATTGACGAGTTACCAATGAGGTATGATGTGAATTTATTTAAATTTATTTTGAATATACTGGCGCTATGTGCTTGGTGCCAGAAGCACCTTAAAATGCTCGGCTGGGTTGTTGAAACTGATTTCAATCATTAACAACAACAATAAAAGGAATTGGAACTCGTAAATGCAACATGCAAGTGAATCACTTCAGAGAAGGGCCATTGTGGGACATTGGTACCCAATAGTGTCCATTGATTGACATGAGCATGTTGATGACCGATATGATAGTTTTGAGGCGGTATATGCCTTGGTTTTTATATCTTCTAATACAAGGAAGCCTTTCCAAGGGATGGATTGTATGAGATAGGGATTTCGAACTTGGAAGGTGAGCGACTACATAGAAGGGATGACCGAATTTCTTGAGGGATTGTGTATCGGAGAAGAGAAGGTTGGGGATGGATTTTTTTTGTCATTAGCATTTCTAGATGGAATGAGATGCGCATTGGGAGTGTTGTAGCTCCTAGAGATAGTCATGTTTTCGGCCCTAATCGCCGATATAATCATCGACAATGGCTAACCAAGGTATTCCTAAAATTAGAGAGTATCCATTAAACTTGGATTTTGGTTGGAGGACCAGAGAAATTTGTAGGGTACTCCCAAGAGTCAATTGAAACCATAACATCCTCAACAATTCCTTCTAAAGCTACTATGGACCGAGTATGCAAGTTTCAAAAAATGTTGTGGTTTTTCCTCAAAGTCCCTTGGAGGTTGAGTTTAAGCATATTTTCCTTGAGTTATTACATTGATGGCAGACCCCGAGATCAATCAAATTATTGGGGGACTATGACACCATCTATGTGTACATCCACAACAAGACTACCGTGGTCTAGGTACTTCGGGGAAGATCACCCTTCCCAACATTAAGTCGGATAACTTGTCTTACTATATTGATGGTGGGGGTATATTTCTTCTTTCTCCCTAGGGTATCTTAAAGCACTTTTCCTTATTGATACTATTGTAAATCGGAACATCCTTAATGGCCCTGGAGAAGGGGCATTTTCACACACAATTTTTTTAGTTCTCCCGTAAGTTCAATCTCCTCTACTGTAGTGTTGACTAGATTGGATCCAAAACTTAATAAAAGGAGGTTGTTGGATCCGAGTGTTTCTCTCTTCCTTTTTCTCCTCAACCTATGCAAGTGGAGATGGAGGATGATTGTCCAGGATTACTCTTCCCGACTTGAGATTGATCTCGGGTATCTCCACATTATAAGTCTGGAAAGGATGTCTCTCCATTCTAAACCTGTTGTTCCTACTTATTGTTTGAGTTTAGGTTGGGATTTTGCGGGGAATCTAAGCCAGCTTGGGTGGAGTTGAATGGGTGAGCCGAGGTTGAGGTTGGGGTGGAGGTAGTGAGGCAAGTGGTTGATTATGTTGGGACCTCCACCCTTGTGATGGGTTTATCCATTGAGGTGGTTGAGGAACATACTACTCGAAAGGTTGGTTCATAGTCTATGAGTGATATAGAGGGTTGTAAGGCCAAGTAGGAGGTGTAGGCCATGATGGATGAATGGAAGTGTACCAATATTGAATAGGTGAATTTTTGATTGGTATGATAATAAGAATAAGGTGCAACTGTTCATACACTCGTCGATATGACCGAGGCCCTTGAGGCCTTCTCTGATTTATGAAACATATTTTCTCCGGGTCCTACTTGCCCCCACCTTGATATAGCCTTTAGCCGGGGTAAGGAGGGACACTTATCCGTGGCATGACTCTCTTCACAAACTAAGAAAACCTCTATGACATTCTATGGACATTCCTTCCAAGGGTGTTTTCTAGTACATTTAGGGCGTGAAAGATAGACAAGGCCCTTTCTCGCTTCCTCTTTTTCATCTTGATCTATAGTGTGTCCATTTGTAGAGAAAAGGTGTGCAACATATCACTTTTTAAGTTCTCCAACATATTTCCAATCTCATGCTCGATGGAGGTGGAAGATGAAGAGGTGTTGGTCATGTTTTGGCTAGCTCTACCTTTCTTCATAGCTACCCTAGAGTGATTCCTAAAGACAATTTTGATGTCCTCATAAGATAGCCGATAGATATTGTTTCTGACTCACACCCTAGAGGTTGGTTGGGATACAACCTCCACGTGAAGCGGGCGTACTACTTAACGCAGACTCACACAACCATGCACGTTCGAAAAACGAAATAGAGCAATGAGAGTTTACCCGTTGGTCCCACGTTTGAAGTAGATCCACGTAGAGTCCAAACTCCCACGCAACCGTCCTTCCTCCTTAACCCGAAATACAAGAAGAAACCGAGACAAAGGACAAGTTGTACAAAGATATGTCTACTCTATATGTTAGTGAGATTCATATAAAACATTAAATAAATCATAATGAATGCTTGATAACAAATATTCTCATACATAAAAGCATACACTAACACGTTTATTTCGGGAATGACATGATACTGCGTATTATAAATAGTACGACAAAAAGTAATCAAGTGGAGAGATCACCCCGATCCCTTCCAAGGCCTTCGCAGGGCCGTCGGTCCGGATCCGTCCAAACCCTCGCCTCGCTAAGACTCCTTCCAACCGGGTGCATACGAGATAACATATAAAGGGATGTGTATCTCAAGGAAACAAGGGTTTCCTATAATGAACCGGGAAAGTGCAGGGAGGCAATGGAATCGACTTTGATAGGGAATACCAAACAGTAGTATAGTATCAATAATTCTCCCCTCCTTAGGCCATACACATGAGGGGCCTTTTTATAGTCCCTCCAAGTAGTTTCAAGCATTGGAAATGCAGTGGCCACAGTCAGAGGTGGTTGAACTACCCAGTAACCATCAACCCAGCGTGCAAATTAGGATTTTTATATATTTTTTAATCATTTAAATGGCATACGCGGAAAAGTCCTACTCGTACTCTGCGTATACACGAAAGAAAACACTGAGCATAGTCGCGTATGGAGGATTTTACACTCGTTTTTAAGTGAATTTGTCCAAGTCTCGGAGGAATGGGTGCCCATAAAGCCATGAAGCAATCATGAATCATGTCAAGGTGAGAAATGATATATAACGTATGCCCCCCTAATATATGAGGTCGAAGGGGGTACATGATGGCCGAAATGTATTATGCACATAGAAAGAACTTCGCAAGGACAAGAGAGGACTTCACGCAGATTGCACTCGCCAAAAACCAATGAAAGAAACCGAGAGAGTCAACACATGCCGATGCGCATACCCATGCTCAAAAAAATACATCATATATATAGAAAGTACCGAATAGATCCAACATGTATACAAGTATAATCTGACCGAAAGTACATAGTGAATCATCTGACGTGGCGAAATAAGTCTCGAATCAATGTCCAAGTATCACATATAGAAAGTTGATCAAAAAGATAGTGCAACTGGATGTCCGATCAAATAAATACTCGAATCTCCAAGTACACGGATCATAAGAGGTGAATCAAACGGTACAATCACGCAACTCGGGGATCAACATATAAGATGCCGCTATGCTGCCGAATCGCAACATATAAGGTGGACGGCGACACACCGGCGGCGAAAAGCGATCGTCAACAAAGGAACCAGAAATGCCGATGCAACCCGAGGTCTTCACCGATCACTGTAGCACAATTCTACACATCGGGAATAAATGAGTCGAAGTCGACCATGTAGAAATCGTTGGATTGATCGGCACGATGTATCCCGTTAACCAACGCGAGACAACCCACCGATAATGATAATGAGTGTCAAGGTGCCCCGCGTATAATCCGACAAGTGCGAATGCATGAGTTGAAGTCGAACACTTGAAAGAATCTACCAATCGGGAGAGGCAATGATGAATCCCCACGTGAGTCGCCGGCTTGCGTTTCGGGGAATTAACACCCTAGAGGTTGGTTGGGATACAACCTCCACAGAGAGAGCGCGTACTACTTAACGAGACTCACACAACCATGCACGTTCGCGTAAAAACAAATAGAGCGAATGAGAGGTTTACCCGTTGGTCCTACGTTTGAAGTAGATCCACGTGGAGTCCAAACTCCCCGCAACCGTCCTTCCTCCTTAACTCGAAATACAAGAAGAAAACCAAGACAAAGGACAAGTTGTACAAAGATATGTCTACTCTATATGTTAGTGAGATTCATATAAAACATTAAATAAATCATAATGAATGCTTGTATAACAAATATTCTCATACATAAAAGCATACACTAACACGTTTATTTCGGAACAAGACATGATACTTCGTATTATAAATAGTACGTACAAAAGTAATCAAGTGGAGAGATCACCCGATCCTTCCAAGGCCTTCGCACCGTCGTCCGCAGTCCGTCTGCACCCTTGCCTCGCTAAGACTCCTTCCCGACTAGTGCATACGAGATAACATATAAAGGGATGTGTATCTCAAGGAAACAAGGGTTTCCTATAATGAATCGGGAAAGTGCGTGAGGCACGGGGAATCGGACTTGGATAGGGAATACCAACGGAGTATAATATCAATAATTCTCCCTCTCCCTTAGGCCATACACATGAGGGCTTTTTATAGTCCCTCCAAGTAGTTTCGCAGATTTGAAAGCTTGATTTGTACATACGAATGGGTGGTTGAACTACTCCGAGTAACCATCAACCCGCCGCGAAATTAGGATTTTTATATATTTTTTAATCATTTAAATGGCATACGCGGAAAAGTCTAGTCGTACTCGCGTATACACGCGGAAAAACACGGGCATAGTCGCGTATGGAGGATTTTTACACTCGTTTTTAAGTGAATTTGTCCAAGTCCGTAGGAATGGGTGCCCATAAAGCCATGAAGCAATCATGAATCATGTCAAGGTGAGAAATGATGCTATAACGTATATCTCCTCCCCGATAGCATATTAATGGTTTCTATCACCTCCTTCATGATCCCTCGAAGAAGTACTCGACTTAAGTGATCCAATATCAAAGGTGCAATTGGCCCTGTTTTTAGTTTAGTCGGAATCTTTATTCATAATCCTCTACGGATTCATTAGGTCCTAGAGTCATCCTAAATATTTCCTCGCTTTCTTTCGATATACTGTAGTCCCTATATTTGTTTTTAAATGACTCTTGCATATATTCCCAAGTAGTGATGTTGTTCCCCGTGCATACCCATGAACCCGACACAAGGTCCGCATCCTTGAGGGTGGATGGGAAAATTTTCAAATTTTTGGTCATCTCGAGGCATGGTCATAGGTCCTGCAGACAACAAAAATTCGAACATGAAGGTGTCGGGATCCTCGAGAGGTAATTCCATGGAAATGTGGGAAGGGCTAAGAGAAATGATTTTTCTTTCATCCTATTTTCCCCTGTGTTAGCACAGTTCTTTTGCTTGAGTCATGAGTCCATTCCATAGTTTTATTTTTTAGGATTAAACTTCAAAAATTTAAAAAATTTTAATTTTTTTTTGGTCGCTACCAAAATTTTCCGGAAGCACCAATTTAAGCCTTTTTGGACAATCCGTTATTTTCATGTTTCTTTCTATTCCGATGCTACCGAAATTTCTGAAGCATACTTTCGTTTATAAAAAAATAAAAGAAAAAATTGCATCCACTTTAGTTAAGCCATGTTTTGTAGTGTAAATACGCCTCAAATATTTTTTTAAATATTTTCATATCTCATGATAGGTGTCATATTATAGTCGGTTAGGTTAAGTCAAGTCATAATATACCGGTGAACCCATTTGTCACCCACAGACTTTACGAACTTAACCATTACCTCGTCTTGCCTCTCAACCCCAAGTCAGTTATACGTATGTCTAGGTACGCGTTTTTATGAATGAAGGAGATATTGGTTATTACACTCAATGCCATAACCGTTTGGCTAGCTCCACGGTGAGTGCCTTTGCAGAAATTTAGCCAATTAACAAAAAAGACTACGAAGGTGACTACTTGTCGCGGATCCACATGTCTCAGAGACATCGGAGCACTCCATATAGAAAAACGCAGCAATCGAAGGCATGGAAAATTTTAGGGGCTAATATTCGCAGTGGGCTAATTTTCCATGGTTTTTCCAAAAAAAGATTCGCCAATTTCCATTTTTTTATAAAAATGATTTGCCCAAATTTTACAATATAAAATTATTTTATGTTAAAAATTGCCAACATTATATAGAAAATATATAATATAATTATAAATTTGAATAATTTTACAAATGTATCAATAAACATTTTACATTTTGCATATTAGGGAGTAGTGAGATTCGCCAATTTAAACTTCAAGATAATTTCATCCTTAAAATTATCCCTCGATAGAAGAGATGATGGATTATCTCGTTGGAAAAATATCGAGAGAGAGTCAATCAATATTTATGATTTACTCGGGATCTTTTTTAGTTTTTCAATCTTTAGTAACCCATACACTACTTTACCGAAATGACTGCGTGATATGCGCATACTACTTTACCGAACTCGCGTATGCACGGAGATATTAATAAACAAACAATTCTTTACTTAGATCCTTGCATGTATTCATTTATCAAATGTTTATATAGCAAGAGACATGTGCGGTAATAGCGTAATGAAACATCACACAAAAGCATCACATGAACACCATGATTTTTTAGGTGGAAACCCAAGTCAGAGAAAACCACCACCGCTCAGTTGTCCCAGCCTTCAATATTTTATTATAGAGAAAAACTTCTACAATCATGTACCGGGTGCGTGACTTTATAGCACAGCACGCGGGCACCCACCTACGAGAGGGCTACCACCTTCTCTTGTTTACCAGCCCTCACCCGGAAGGGAGCTTCAATCCCCTACTCTCGCTTACCGACCCTCACTGAAGGGAGGCTACTACCCCCGATAATGCACTACCTCTACCGTGAGAAAGCTTCTATTATCGACTGAGGCTTCAACCCTCGGATCCACCGCGCGGACACGTTTCATCAATTTTCAACCGGGATCCACAGCCTCCAACACAACCCTTCACTCTTCAACAAACATACTTTGCCCAATGCTACAAAACGATAACCGGTGAACCCACTCGAAACTAGAATATCGTAGTTAACCCGCATCATGTAACGGACATTCAAAGACACATTCAACTTTGAGCAATCATCGGCTCGGATATGATACGCGCTTTTCTTTAGATGGATCTCGCGTATATACGCGCCTCACCGAAGACAACCCGTATTCATTCGTGCAACTTTTCAAGAAAAACCCTAATAGGTCATACGCTCCTTTGTTGAAATAGATACGTATATACGCACCTTCAGATAAAGTGATCCCCGCGTCATAGATCTATAAAAGATAAACTTTGCGGAAACAGCACAAGATCTATGAACTTACCGCATTTCTTCAACTTCTAACGTATTTGCGCTGTGTCTGCATCACTTCTTTCGGATCATCCAAGGTTTTTCCATATCAAGATCTAGAGATCTTGAACCTTCATTATGTTCATAGATACATTATAGAATCAGATCTATCAATTAAGAGCAAAGTTCCATCATGCAGATATGCTTCGTAGTGAAGTATTCATTAAAGCCCGGACACTTGCACACTACCCTCCTCCTTTGCACGATGAATTTCTTCTCTTTATATAGATTTACCCTTTTTCAATACCATGAGCCAAAACCACATTACTTCCCGATGGTATGCGGATCCGGGTCACATAGATGAATCATTACTCAATACAATGGGTCAATACCATGGTGGTTTCCCGTGGTTTTGCACTTTATGAGCGCTTTTGCCCATACGCGACTTGGCACGTTATTTCACGGCGTGCATACGCGACTTCTCCTAGAACAATCCGCGTATGCCTTGAGACATACTCTTTTCATCATAGATCTAGCACATACCGAATTCCTTTCTTATTACCTCTGTACTCACTCGTAGCTACATCGATTTACATCTTTTAACGAGTTTATCAAGACATATCTCAGCCAAGCATAACTTCATCAAGTAGGTTGCCATCCTCTTCATCAAGTGGGTTGCCATCAAGGACAACATATTGCATCATATTGCCAACATTATCACATGGTGCACATCATGGTGAGGAATATTTTGAATGATGAAGGCTGATTTGCATGGGGTGATGAGACAAAGTTTGGTTTTAAAACCACCTAAAATGCAAGGAACTCTATCATTCGAAGTTTTAGTTGTTGGAGTTTCGAGTTGCTAAGAGTCATAGTTTGAGAAGGATTTTGGATTTCAAAATACATTCCAAAGGTGAATAGAGGCCACAATTGTAAGGTAAAACTCTTCCAACTCGCCAAATATCAGTTGTAATAGACAAAGTCATTTATTTTATGAAGATGACTAAAAACAGGTGGTAAAATAATTCGAATAGAGCCACAAGGTGGAGATCCGGTTGATGCTAATTCGAGGGTAAGAAGCTTGTTTATTTCAGTCGGGGTGGTATTCTCTATGTACCGAGTTAGGGAGCTCTCACTCAGAGTAGCTCAAGAGTTTTCTAGCTATTTTAATGGATAGGAAGCTACATTTTATGGTCTCATCTTGCGGGTTTCTCGAAGACTCCATTGTTGAAGCCTTTAAACCTTCCCCAAGAAGGAGAAAGGTGGTTCAAAGGACAGGTTATTATAGGAGGAGATCTCAATAGCTTCCTCAAAGATGCACACAGAGATCCAAATTGGGCAAAAGGCATTCCAAGTAGCTATCTTAAGAATGATTGGGTAGAAGCTATCAAGGTTATTAAGATATACCTCACTTGTGAAAGGAGGTATACAGGTTGTGTTATTTTATCACATGAGATTTCTTTTTCATATTGCAGGGATGAAGACATTAAATCTGCCATATTTCTTTTTGAAAATCCTGACAAAGATGTCGGTAAGGGGTTTAGACTCACACCGATGCTTTTGAGTATAGATTGTACCATCAATCTTTGATCAAAGTTTTAGTTGAAGAAGAGTTGGGGAAGAGGAACTAGACTTGGGACCACTTTTTATTCTACAGGGGAAGACCAACTTGCACCTACACCTCCAGCTTCATATCCAAACCCTCAGCTTGCAAAAAAGAAGAACAAAGAGAAAGGCCAAAAAAAGAAAATATTCATAATAAGGCCAAGGGGAAAAAAAAGAGAATATTAGTCCAAATAACGCCGAAATAAGGTTGGAAAAAGGAGAGAGTTCCTCAGCAAGCAAACCAAAATCTATGAAAATAGTGCCCCATGTTCCTCTCCTTTCCTAATGTTTTACACTAAAGCTAGAAGAGGAAGGTATGCAACCGCATATGAATCAAAAGTTCGAGGGTGCTACCAAAAATTCCGAAGCACATATTCAGAAAAAGATGAAGAAAGAGTATCGACCCTACACAATAAAAAAGAAGAACTCCTCAAGGATGTTGGATATGACATCAATAGTAAGAAGAAGAAAGAAGAAGACAAACCTATTGTTGGTACCAAAAAAGAGGCATACCGAGAGACAACAACAATTTTAGGGCTTAAGTCCAAGGCTCTACATAATCCAAGCTTAATAAAAGAGGTCATTGATATTGAAGGTAAATCTGAAAGTTCAAAAGACAGATAAATCAATGAAGAAAAACAAAAACAAACCCCTTTAGAGCAACACTCAGAGCCCTCAAAGAGAAGAAAAACACAAAAAGATTCTAAGGAGGAGAAAAGCCACTATCAAGGAAGTAGCCACAAGAGCAAACAAGATCCGTATCGATTATTGATGACAAAATAGACTTGGATAAGTTAGCTCAAGCTGCATCACACATAGAGGGAAGTTAAAAAGGTTTTTGATACCCAGTACCTTTTTGCTTATCAATTACAATTTTGAACAACAACTTAGGTGTCAAGAAATATAAGTCTGCATGGAATTTTTCAGCATTTTTTCGTGTATTTTTGAAAAAGAAACGAGGTGCTACCGTAATTTCTGGTAGCATTCAGCATTTTGCGCAGCTTACATGTTTTTACTAGAATTTTCGGTAGCACTTGTTTTAACTCGAATTTTGACACCTGTCATCAATTTTTTCCGAGCTTAAGGATGGATAAGAACCAATAACCAAATGGATAATACAAGTGATGGTGAGAGGTGGTTATGAGGGTTTTTGGAGGTCTTATTAAATGAAGCTACATGGTTATTAAATACCCAAGACAAAAGGAGATAAATCAACGGAAAAATGGGCAAACGATGACAACACACTCAACATTCCAACCCAAATGTCTCTTCTTTCTTCTCCATCCGTCCCTTCTGTTAGATTTCGATGAGATGAGGTTGTAATGTATTTTGACACCTATGTAATGTTAGAATTAATGTTTCCTTCTTTTTTAGAAGAGATGGAGTTCAGTGCCTCTCTTGCTATATATACCACTTGTAAATACCATTTCCGAGTTGGATGTTGGTCTACTTGAAGACTGAATATAATAGAAAACCTTTTTTTTCTTCATAATGGAGGATTTTGCGACTCAAGGAACATCTAATGTGTGGTGTGTCTCTTTTCTTTTTTTAATTTCTTCTAAAAATATGAATTGCAACAACTAGTAAAGTGTGAGTGATAAGTTGTTAAAGGATTTAATAGGAAATTATCTTCTTTTAATTTTCTCGCAAATTAAATGTGTGTTATAGAACATGTGGGTGAAGATTTCATCAAGGATTTGTGGAATACTTTATACATGCAATCTTCACCCACACAATTTATACTTGCCCCAACTTGCCAAATGCATGAAAGTCTTAAAGAACATAAAATCATTTCAAAATATTTGAGAAAACCATCCCACTACTCAAACAACCCCTTTAAAATTTGAAATGAAAAATGATGTGTAAGGCATAATCCTTATGCGGTTAAGGAGTGAAATCATTGCGCTAACACTAGGGAAAAGGACTCGTTGGGTCCCGAGTCTCAGCCATGTCTTGAATTGGTGAAGCAATTTCCTCGGGTAAAGCAAGTTCTTCTTCTTCTCCAATAGGTTCTTTCAAATTTTTCAAGAGACTCACCTATGGTGTGTTCAACCTCACGACTCACCGAAGAGTGAAGGGTGACTTTTGCGGGGATGTGGGGGGTTTTTAAAAAATTTTCTGGTAAAAAATTGCCTTGTATTTTTCAATATTTTGGAAATCGAATGTAAAAGAAAAAGTAGAAAATAATGTTGAAACATAATCAAAGCATCTACTTAGACACCTCCCCCGGAAACGATGCCAAAAAGTGGTGAGCCCCGGTATTGAACCTAGAGTGTTACAACTCCTAGAGGCTACTCTACTTTATTTTATCAACCTAGGGTTCATACAAACTTGGAGGTGACAATTCTATATACGCAACGAGATGCGTTCCACTCATGCCATCCACTTCTTAGTCCTACGAAGGGGTGCTACTCATAGGGCTACTTCTATGGGATGAAAATATTCACACTTCGAATGAAACCTCGTTAGTGTCGGTATTTGCATCCTTCCACTAGTCATCAAATTAACTCTTTCATGTCATTTTAGGAGCCCCACTCAGAATTTTTTTTATCATTCCACTAGGTCAAGAAAAAATTTGGTCACTTGGTGCAGATTTTCATCAAAGCTCACTCTTTTCAAAAAATGTCATTTCATCACTTGTTGGCTCACTTTGTCATTTGCTTTGAGAGTTCATTATTTCATGAGATTACATCGCTTATTAAGTCATGCCATCATGAATTTCCGGTCATTCAAGGTTCCCATTAGGTCCTAGGGTTTTCAAGGTCCAATAACACACCATTTCCATTGCATAAGATCAACAAGTAAGAGAGTGATCAAATAAACTTCTCTTTACCATGTAAAGATGATTTGTAAGGAGTAATTTTTATTTCAAGATGTAATTTTGATTTCAAAATGTAATTTTTATTTTTCATTATATAATTTTATGTCACTCAATTTGTAATAAGTTCATGGCTCCCAAGTACGCCAACTCAAAAGTTCCATATGCCAAAGCATCAAAATGTCAAATTTTAAAGTGTCTCAATCCATCAAATGACCAATTATCAAAGAATGAAGTCATAGTGAAAAGGTATAGTTTCAAAGTTTAAAGGTGAATGTGGAGAAGGTAAAGTGGGTCCCAAGGCCCAAAACATCAAATACACCAAGTATAAAGCTCACCAAGACATCAAATTCACTCTCATTTGTCTCTCACAACATCGAGCTACCACTTCCACAACTTGAAAAATCTAGTTTGGATGGGCGAAAGATTGAATTTTTTTGGTGGCATTGAGGCATTGCGCTTCGGGAACAAGCATCGCACATCTGCTAAGTGTGTTTCACTCATGATAGAGAGGAGGTTTCACTTCTCTCAAAGGCTCGAACTCCTGGCCTTCTTTGCTCGAGAAAGCTCCAAAATTCATTTAAACTACTTCTAACCTCCAGCAAAGGTTCCCCACAATCTCTTAACAAGTAAGTAAGACACAAATTCCACCTCCTTGCATTTTTCAAGAGCAATTTTAATGGTGTTTGAGTTTTCATGCAAATTTTGGAGTTTGTCTAGTTCAAAAACCCTAATCTCATTACCTCATTCCCAATTTGATTTCCTAAGATCTCACATTTCCTTCCCACATCACAATAAAACCCATCCCTACCCCTACATTACTATATCTTTGTCCCTAAATCCCTTTTCCCCTAAACCCTAAGTCCTAGGCATCTTTATTTCCTAGGCACCCATTACCATCAAACCTGTAATAAAATTACCACTCCCAATTCCCTAAATATTTTAACCCCCCCCCCACCACCTCCCTAAGTTTACTAACCCCTTTCCCTATCTTCCTATTTTTTTCCCTACCACATTCCCCACTCCCCTAAACCTATCCCCACTCCCATTTCCTCATCCCTAGGGTTTCTAGACCAAAATACCATGGAGGAGGAAAACAGAGACTACATGGAGGAAGAAGAGAGGGAAGAGAGAAGGCCACACAAGGGAGGAAGGATTCTTAGACTTGAGCCCACCAAAACCGAGAGAACTAATGGCCTCTCCCATGAATGTCACTTGTTTCAAGCATGTAGGATGCTTTGATTTTTGTGAAAATATACAAAGAGTCCAATACCACCTTGTTTTGAGCAAACTTTTCATATAAAATCTTCGGGATAATAAAGTGACCCTTCTTTCGGTGTGACTTTCACCATATCCTTAGCCATCATTGTAGCTGCCACTATAATTCCAAATGTACATTAGAAGTGGTTCAAGTCCAAAGACTTGGATGATCACTATTATGATCCATACATCAAGCCAAGGTACAAAAAATGAAGGAAAAAAAATATAACTATTTTGTTGTGAGACATTAAGGAAAAATTGTAATCTTTCATTTTTTGTAGTTACAAATTTTAATCATGCTTTATCTCAACATTAAAAAAAGTTTAATGACAAGAGGAATTGACAAACCAATCAGTTTTGTACTTGCGTGACTCAAGGTCAATTATGACTCGCTACCACTATAACCTCTAGGTTCATAACATATACCGAGTATTTTAGACATAGGTAAATCAAGGGGATTTGAACATTGAATCTCATGGTACATAACGCTTCATTATCACAATGATTGATAGTTGAGCTTCCCAACAAGGGCTTATCTCAATATACTAGTTACCATCATTGGCAATTCCATTCTCCTAAGAACATATAGCCTAAATGTTGTAACATTTCTCTAATACCACACTATAACACAACTAACCGTCCAAGTCACCTTGAGGAGATGGGAGTCATAAAGTCACTACTTCTCTCTTCGATTTTGAACTCGATTTACGAGGTTATCTACATCCTCTAATCACCAATAATTTTTTTCAATGATATAGATTTCATCAAATCTTGAGTTTGGCGCACCAAATTATAGGAACCCTTTAAATATTCCACCATTTGTGCCACATTATCATGCATGACACAATTGACATGTGGTCGATAATGTGGCTTCCTAAGTCCATGTGTTTCTACAAGGGTGGTGTTGCACCAACTAAAAATATTCAAAGGGCTCTAATTTGGCACCCTAGACATAGAATTAAATGAAATTTCTATCTTGGGAAAACTCTTAATAAATAGAGGATGTTGGTAACCTCACAAATGGGATTTTTAAATAGAGAAAATAAGTATACATTTATGACCCTTATCTCCCAAAGGTAACTTAGGAGGCCATGTTTTTTTATTACCACATCCACGTTCCAATTGCTTTGGACATTTTTTGTTCTAATTATTGATTGTTTTATAAATTTATATATAATTATATGTCCAAGAAAACATTTTTTTTCCAAAAAAAAACCTTTATGTAATTCTTAACTATTACCCAAGAGTCATGTGTGATTTGATGTTGTTATCTCTGAAATCCTAAAGACAAGATCTGTGGTTGAAGAACTAGATCTACAACTAGGAACATGATGCCACAAACCATAGGTATTCAATCTTGTTGATTTGGATCTTGGAGATGCCACAACCTACAAATATATTTGAGAACATGAAGAGGGGTTTGTAAATGTTTTATCCGATACCATGAAGGTGTTTACAATGACATCCCAAGAACATAAACTATTGTGAAATCCAAAAAACACCTTACACAAGAGATAATGGAATTGATCTATTAGATTTGTTGTATCAAATAGAAGAGAATGTCTACTATATATAATAAGGAAAAAGATCGGGAAGTTCACGTCGAGGAGCTGTCGTGACCACGGATCTTTCATCCCCCCTCTTTTCGGGATCCGGATCTCTCTTCTCTCGGCAAAAACGATGCTTCTACGGGTTCGCTCTTCGATTTGGTGAGGAATCTTTCGCATGCCCTTGAATTGAGTGCTAGGGATTCCCTATGCCTTTCACGATTACTCCATGGAGGTAAACAACAAGAGGACTCTCTCTCTCGCTCACTTTTTATAATATTGAAAAATATGCTTTTGTGGTTCTTACCCTTCGTCTGCGAGGAGGGTTAGTTGGGGAAACCATCTTCTTCCCAAGCTTTCTCTTACAAAGATGTTGTCCATGCACAACCTCCCAAGAAAGATGCTCAACCCTCGGAGGCCCCCAAGCCCTTTTTTTGTTGATAAATTGGAGGATGTTCCCTCTATAGAAATTTCCCATCGGACATTTGAAAACTAGTTTCAAATCTATGCCGAATCGACCATTATTTGTCGATTCAATAAATTATGGCCTCGCACGGTAGTTATCAAAAAATCCTTAACTCGGTGGTTCACGGTTTTGGGGTAAAAGCGGGGTTTTTTCCTCACCCCCTCAGTTCCCGGACTTCAACCCTTCTACGGAAGTCATTACCAAGATTCCTATCTGGGGCCAGGCTTCCAAATCTATCTCGCTCATTTATGGCACTTTTACATCTTTCAAGGAATTTGAAACTCTCTGGGTTTCTTTTTTTGCAACGAGATCCCTCTCGGGTTAAAATATTTAATGGTGTGTTTCTTAGTATAAAAGAAATGTGAAATTCATTTCATGCTCAACATAATAAAAACTTATAATTCTTTCCAATTAACAAATGACATGTTTGTCTCTTGTATATAAAAAATGTAAATATATTTTAATTCTAATTTTATCACAAACTAAAAAAAACAAATATATTAAAATGAAAAAAACTTTAAAAAAATATATTTTCATCTCCAAATATTTGATTTAAAATAAATTTAAACTAATAATTATTTATAATTGATAAAAATATATTAATGTCAAACTTCATCGTCACCATAATCTTCATTATCATTGTTACGATTTTCTATTTGAAGACAAATAATTTTAACCCTGAATGCGGCGAGAGAGGTGTGTAGTGTGGATGGGGTTTAATGATACAAGGAAAGTTGCCTACCAATGGAATATGTTGGTGAAGTGATACTTTACCAATTATTCTCAATGACGTGCACCACGTGAAAAGGTTGGTGACTATTGACTATTGAGTTTGTAGGAGACTTTGATCAAGCCTTTGGATGATTCACTATTCCATCAAAAGTCCATGTCATCTAGCTGCAATTACTGACCGACTGTGTACGCCATGTCAGTCAATGGTTAACCAGTATTTACCAGTATGGGAATGGTTAATGACTCGACGTCGCTCTGTAAAAGTTTGTGGACAATCAATTATTCAATGGAAAGTATTTGTATTATACTTATGTGTGCCCTGGTTCTGGCTCCGTCGTGGTCTTGGCATATTCACATCTAGCGGTAACGTTATATGTTACAGTTAAGAGCGGGGGTGTGAGGCTAGCCTCCCGTCAGAGGCAGGACGAAGGCCTGGGGCTAGACCCTAACCACACTCCTATAGAAATTTGTTGAATAATGAAGATTTATTCACCGAGATTATCCCGGTCACACACTAATTCGAATTCATGCATAACACATAACCTCTTCTACAATTGATCATCAATATGCGGAAATAGAAAGCGATCGCATGCGCTCATTAAACATAATCAAGCACACATCTCAACACGCATGTAATGGGGAAAGCTTATAGCTGAAAACCCCCTAGACTATTTTGTATATTATAATGGAAGAGAACATGTAACAATACATAGCACAATACTCCTCACAAGTACTCGAGTACTATCTCCAAAAGGTTACACACAAACTAGCTCGGTTTGAACAAGTCACGGGTTCAAAACTCCTCCATTGTTTGCCTGCGCTCATCTGCGCAATCCAAAAGGATTATGGATGAGATCCAAGTTAGAATCCCACTAGCTCACACTCGCACAATTTTCATTGGCAATCTCCTCCAATGCTTGTGCAAATCTCATGCACAACTAATGTCACAACTAATAGCAAACTAGCTCTTTCACCTATCTCTTCCACCCTGGTCTCCACCGAGCGTCCATGCACCGGTGTTAACTGATGTGTTCTTTAGTTGAATAATGAGTTAATAATTAGTGAATTAATTAACAATTAATTCACACAACTCATCTCTAGTGTATTAGCCGATTAAACTAAATACAACTAGTTCAACTAAGTTAAACACGAACACAACTCCATCAACTCCTCAATCAACTCCACCAAAACTCGCCACATGAGTCTAATCGAAGTCAACCATGCAATAGCTCAACCAAACCCCTAGGAATAGCGTAATTCCTTTTTCATCTGCATGGGCCACATCCAGTAGCTCAAACTGAAGTGCGCCAAGAGGATAAGATAATGTTTATAGTCCAAATATTATTAAGAGCTAATAATATTTGATCGTTTTATTTTTAGCTCGACAAAGTCTAAAAATAGAAATCGCGCAATGTCTAAAAATAGAGGTCCATCTATTTTTACATGATTACAAGAGGTTAATCAAAAGTGTGATTACATGTGTTTACGATGCTCAAAACAACTTCGAAAACTTGTTCCATTAGCTCCGAGAATGCCCAAAAAATGCCCTGTTTAACCTCGTTTTGCATCAAATTTGGAAAAAAATTGTAGAAGTTATGACCACCCCTAGTTGCTCCACTATTATTTCCACAAATTCCTCAAAATCTAGCACCATCCTAAAAATCATGCGCGGAATCTAGCTAATCGAGCATCGATTTTTTTTCGAAAATGGGGTGAAATTGTCACTAGTGCTAATTTTCCCAATGAGGCCTAAAAATAGGATTTCAAAACATACGCAATATGGTTGAATAATAATTTTTTTTAATATGCAATGGTGGTTAGGCTAACCGCCGAGACTTAACTCTAGTTGTGGGCACATGCGACGAAGTCGTGGTCAATGTTGAGTGTTGTCACACGGCGCTAGGCTCCCCGGTTCTAGCTCCGTCTCGGTCTCGCATAGTCAAATATAGCGGTAACGTTATATTTTACGGTTAAGAGCGGGGGTGTGAGGCTAGCCTCCCGTCGCAGGCGGGACGAAGGCTCGGGGGCTAGACCCCTAACCACCTCCCTCCAACGTGAAAACAATGTTATAACAAAACTATATGCCACACCTTGATATGTTAAGTCTCATCTACATGGCGTGATGGTTTGGATTGGTGCTTGGTGTTAGTTGGTCATGGGTTCGACCGTTACTTGATCCATTCGGACTTAACCAAAAAATTTTGGTGGCCCTCGGGCTGCCACATGGCGGCTCCCCGACTGGGCCACGTGGCAACATGTGGTTAGCCACCAAACCACCAATCAAAAAATGCCACAAACGAACCAATACCATCGTGCGACTTAGCACCAAACCATAGGTTGAATAAAAATCCGTTGGCTAGTCAACCTACCACTGTGCATGTTTTTCAAAATTTTGCATGTTTGACAATGGACAAAACGCATTTCTAGGAGCATACGGTGTTGGTTTTCTGTGAAACGAGTTGCACCAGATTCAAAACGACGAGATCTACATGGTTGTTCATGTTCTAGGCTGATCCAAAAAATTTCATTTTTTTAGCCTAATTTTGAGCACTCGATCACTCCTCCCCACTCGGAAGATTTTTGGACCCCAAAAGATCGCTTTCGGCTTTTTTCAGCGAGATGAGGGTACGGTTCCCTCACCCTTCCAATCTCGATCCATTTTTCCTTATAAGGATTTATGCCTTTGAGCCCCACACGAAGGTAGTCGACACTCCCTGTTTTTTGATGTCCTTGTTCTTCTATCAAGAATGGTGTCTTGTTGAAGCTCATCAAGGTATTCAAGAGAAAAGTATTCAATACAAGGAATATCAACATGTTCTCCTTGATCTTCAATCAATGGAGGCTCATACTACCTCAAGTTCTCAACATTAACAACATAGTAAATTTGCATATATGAAGGAAAATCTAACTTGAAGGCATTTTAACCAATATTTTCCAAAATTATGAAAGGACCATAACGGATTGGTTTCAGTATTTACCTTCCCCTTGAAGCCTCTATTTTATAATGTTAAGACAAACTTTTTCACCAAATTGGAACTTAGTGATCTACACGATGCTTGTCGTGCCTTGCTTTGTACTTGCCTTCGCTCTTTTCAAGTCGAACTTGAATTGTTTGATGTATCAATTGGATTTGTTCTATGAAATTCTTGGCTTTTTCTATGTTGTTATGGCCATCAATATCAAAATCCTTCCCAAAAATGAAAATCCAATGGCGATCTAGGAAAGTATCCAAGACATGCCTCAAATGGCAATGTTTATGTAGAGGTGTGTTTTGCACAGGTTGTAAGCATACTGAAATGTAGTGCAAAGTTTTCATCCCACAAATTAGGATGCTTGCTACGGTATCCTCGAAGAATATTTATGACTATTAGATTGACCACCTAAGTTTGATCCATCTATTTGCGAATGAAATTTTGTACTCTTATTCAACTTGCTATCCATCAAGTCCCACAAACTTGACAAAAAAATTCCCAACAAATCGAGTATCTCAATCACTAACAATGGATTTGGGAAAACCAAAATGAACCCAAACATGTTGAAAGAATAAGTGAGTTGTTTGTCCAGTTGTGATTTTCTTTTTACATGGCATTAGTATACAAATCCGTTTGAACCTATCCACAACTACATATAAATAATCATGACCTCTTTATGACAAAGGAAGACCTCCTACAAAATCCATTGAAACACTCTCCCATGGACGTGAAGGTACAGGAAGTGGTGTGTACAATAACTTCCTATTGCTATGCTTACTAATTGCACATAATGAACAACCTTTAATGAATTGTGACACACTTTCAAGCATACAAGGCCAATAATAATACCTCTGAAGATGTGCCATTGTTTTTCTTACACCAAAATGCCCCACAATAAGAGAAGTGTGCTTTTCTTATGACATTCACTCTCTCCCCTGTGGAATACAAAGCTTTCAAAAAATGATACAATAAGTTATTATGGTAATCCAATTCCTATAGTTGGTTGCCTTGACTCAAGCTTGCATAAACATATTGAAAGTCATTATCACATGCATATTTCTCAACACAAATTTCATGCAAAATATAATTATGGTTGATTAAAGTAGTTGCACTAATAATAGGCCGAGAAAGCATATCAAAAACCTTGTTGTAAATAACTTTCTTATACCTCATCAGCAAGTGGAATTTTTGTAAGAAACCAATCCATCGAAAGTGCCTTGAATGCTACAACTTATTTTGTGATTGCAAGTATTGCAATGGTTGGTGGTCGGTGTGTATGATGGTTTCCTTTCCCGTCAAGTAGTGTTTCCACTTTCTCACACTTTGAACCAATGCATAAAGATCCTTGTCATAAGTAGGATTGTTAAGAACCGCACCATTTCAAGTTTCTCGAATGAAATGAAATGGGATTACCATGTTTCATAAGGATTGTGTCCATGGCATAGTTGCTTGCATCGGTTTGAATCTCAAAAGGATGTCTCAAGTTTGGTAATCCAAGTGCTGGGGCTGAACTTATCTTTACTTTCAAAGAATGAAATGACTTTTGTTGTTTGCCTCCCCCACCGAAGACCTTTTCCATACTAGTCAATGCATGCAAAAGGAGCTACGATAAAAGAGAAGTTAGCAATAAAATTCCTCTAATATTGGGCTACTCTCGAAAAACTCCTTACCTTAGTGATCTGTCTTTGGGCATTGGCCATTTCAAAATGGCCTCAACCATATAGGGGTCTATCCTCACCTCACCTCCTCCAAAAAATATGCCCCAATTACACCAAAGAAGTTTTACCAAACTCACATTTTCGCACCTTCAAAAGAAAAAATTTCTTTCCTTAAGACATCAAGTAATTTTCCTACATGCATGACATGTTCATCAAGTGATTTACTCGAAAATAAAGATATCATCTAAGTAGACGATAAAAAAAATCATCAAGAAATGGCCTTAAAACATCATTCATCACACACATGAAGGTAGCAAGAGCATTACGTAAACCAAAGTTCATAACAAGCCATTCAAACAAACCTTGATTTGTTTTGAATGTCGATCTTCCAAATGTCACCTTCAACAAGTATAATTTGATAATAGTCACTCCTTAAGTCCAACTTAGTAAAGTACTTTGCATCTTTCAATTGATCAAGTAAATAATCTATTCTACCAAGTGAATAACGGTTCTTTACCGTAATCTTGCTTAATGCACGAAAATCTATGCACATGCGCCATGTTCCATCCTTCTTTGCCACCAACACAATAGGTTACCCGCATGGAATAGTACTTGGTCAGATGATCCCTTTCTCCAACAACTTGTGGATTTTATTTTTGATTTCAACACTCTCTATCACCAACATCCTATACATGCCAATGTTAGGAAGAGGACAATCTTGCTACAACTATATCTCATGTTAGATTCCCCTCTTGGGAGGTAACCCCTTTGGCTCTCGAAACATCTCATTATTTTGATTAACCACTTCAATCAAATCAGATTTCAACTTTTTTGATCTGCGGTTGTCATTGATGTCAACCCCAGCAGACCGAGGGGGCTAAATCAATATTGCATGGGAATTTTGACCTACCAAATTAATATATTCTTAGTCAATAATGCTTTTGATGGTTTCTACTTATCGAGATGTGTCCATTCATATATGGCATGCCATGTAATTCTTCATGGTTTGAGAGATATTCATGTTTGAAGTTTGTACCCCGAGCTAGTGGGCTAAAGCCCCATGGGGTTGGGGCATGGGTCATTGAGAAGTCATAATTAATATTTTTTAAGCTCCTAAAATCCCTCCCACGTTCACTTTTTGAAGCCCCTCTCAACTTAAGCATTTATATAAATTGTGATCTTCATTTCCTCCTTAGGCAAGGGATTCGACCTATCCGAAACGCAGTCATCGTGGCATTTGCGATCTAGATTTTTTTATGCGAAGGTTCAGAAGCTAAAATATTTATTAGGAAAATCTGAAATCCCAAGGAAGCTATTGTAAAAATTTCAGATCAAAGTGCACAACATTTTTGGAGATATGATCCGTGGAAGTCGGGGTTTTTGCGGGCTCTCGAAATTCATCTCAAATAAGTGACCTTGGTAAATTCTTCATAAATATCTCTCCGAGTATCGGATTGGAATTCTGTAAAAGTGGCGGATAGTGAACAGAATATACTTTTTTGCTCTATCAATTTCATTTCCAAATTAAGAAACTTGAGTGACACGTGGCACGCCGTACAAGTGCGCTCATCGAAATAGTCTATAATTAGGGCATTGTGAGAGATTGGGTATAAATCTCTCTTGAAGAATCCAAATTGGGTCAGACATGTGGAATTGGAAAGATGACTTAGAGGACTACTATAGGACCAAAAAATCAAATTTTGAGGATCCGAAATAACGAGAGGTAAACCAGATTCAATATCGAGCTCTTGGAAGGCAAGAAAAAGCTAGATCATGTGTTGTCAAGGGTTGCAAAGGACCGGACTTTCTACGTGAGAAAAGCAAAAACAAGGTGTATCGAAGGTAGCATGACAAGAGCAGCAACCATGGTTCATAACAACAACAAGAAGTTCATCCTATGAAGCCTTCAAGTGGGCAGCACTACATACAATCATTGTAAAGGTATCATTGTACTAAGTCATTGTAAATACATTATTGTAAAAATTGTACTAGTGTCTATCTGCCAAGGGTTGAAGAGGCGATGTTGGGAGGTCTAGGATCATCACTAGGTGGTTGTGTCAAAGTTGGGGTTATGGTCTATTATATATTCTTCTTCTACATCATTCTATATCATTGTAAAGTGGACCATTTTCCCTAGTACGGGAGTCCATTCTTATTTTATTCTTCTATAGGGTGGTAGAGGTGGTGTGAGGGTGAGTTGTAGGTCATTGGGTGTTGGGGCATCCATTCGAGTTGACTATTGAAGAATCTCGGGCATTGGAGCGTCCATCCGGTGGGAGAGCCGGAGAAGAATGTTTTTTCTAGATTCTATGAAGTTGGAGCTTTATTTTCAATTGGAGTTGAATATCAAAGAATTATTAGAAAAAGCATTAGGTGGTTTTTGATCCCGGAGTGGGTTTCCACCTTAAAAAACATGTGTGCATTTGTGTTCCTCTTGTTTGCTACTATCATTGTACAAAAAAGCGATAATAATCGAAGATTAACTAATGCTCTAATTGGAAAGGAATACTAGATTCACCCTCGGTATTTCCAACAATTTGTATCGGAGCTTGGTTCCTTCAATAGCAGGTTGAACAAGCTGGAAGGAGGTCATGGAGCATACCAAGAATGTTGTACCTCTATTCATTTAAAATAATTATGCACTGCGGAAAGGAAGAATGGAGGTCTATCTCTTGGCGCAAGGTTATGAAGTATGGGACAGCTTGTTCAAAATGGATTTACATCAACTACGGATGAATAAGGTAAGAATAATTTGGTAAATGATGCCAAAGCAAAAAATATTATTATTAGTGGACTTATTGAATCTGCTTATCATAAGGTGTTGGGTTGTAAAAGCGCGAAAAATGTATGGGACAAGCTTGAGAATATATATGCGGGTGACTCAAATGTCAAAGAAGCAAAGCTTCAAATCTATAGAGAAAAATTTGAGCAACTCGAGAATGAAAGAAGATTGCAACATTGCTTGCATACTTCCAATACATTGATGAAATAACCGAGTACTTTGGAAGGATTGGGAGAGCTGAGTTGACGAGAAGACTATTATACGTAAGATTCTTAGAACGTTACTGGGGAGATTCAACCCAAAGGTATTGGTCTTAGAATACGATGCAACTCTGGACAAACTCGAGCAAGAGGAATTACATGGAGTTCTCATAGCATATGAAATGAGACTTGATGAAGAAGAGGGTACTTCCCATCTAGAAAGCTAAGCGTTCGTTGCATCTAAGAAAACCAATAAGGATAAACAACCTTCAATTGAAAAGACATGCACTGCAAGTGTGAAGAAAAGGGAGATGATGAAGAAGGTCTTTCGAGATGAAGAATATGCTTACTTCACGAGAAAAACTAAAAATTGGTAAGGGACAATTCAAAGGTAAACTTCCATTGATATGTTTCAGTTGTAATGAGGTTGGGCATTTTGCGGCAGAAATGTCCAAACAGAAGTAATGGAAACTCAAAAGGAAAGAAAGGCTTTAAGAAATTCAACAAGCAAGGATCCAAAAGGAACTTTCTCTCTAAAGAAGATAGCTCATCATCAGGGTGAAGACAATGACGAGTGAAGAAGAAGCCAATGAGAGAGTATTGTTTATGGCCAAGCACAATAAACAAGAGGTATCAAACAACGAATAAGAAGGATGGACCATAGAAGAATTTTATGAGGAAGCAATCAAGCTTATAAAATATCTCAAGGCGAGAGAAGATCCATTCCAATACTCTTGAAGAACAAGTTCAAGGTCTCAAAATTGAAGTTGAATAACACAAATGCATTGAAGAGTCACTTCAAAAGAAGTTGGAAGAAAGAAACCAAGAAAGGGAAGAATTAGAAGCCGAAGTAGTCTCGTTGCAGTGAGGGAAGTGAAGAAAGGAAAAACTATCCCAAAAACTATGCCAATAGCTCAGAGGGCATTGGAAGAACTCATCAACAATCAACGATCTTACAACGACAAAGCGGCATTGGTTACAAAGAAGAATAAGCAGGGACCTTCTACAACAAAATACAATGAACCTATGAGATCGACATCCATGTAGGCTTCATTGGACAATATTCGAAAGAATAGCCTTGGAAGACAATTCCTCGGCGAAAATTTCCATCCAGGTACCAACATATTTTTTATGGCTATTGTTATTCATGTGGAAAATTTGGTCATAAAGGCTGCTAGAATATCGCACGTACCCTAGGAACGAATACAATTCCAGGAGATCCGTCAAATATGAACCTCCCGAGGCTCAGTGAAACATCAATAGATTTGAACATTTAAGGAATAATATTGAATGTTACAAATGTCGAAACTTTGGACACATAGCCAAAGACTACGGACTTGAAAATCCTCCGAGTAGAATCTTTGAAGCCACGTGAACGAACGAACATGGAAGAAGAAGAAGAATGATAATTGTGCTCTTGCTTTCAAGGCTCAAAAGAACAAAGATGTGTGGTATGTTGATAGCGGTTGCTCAACGCATATGATTGGAGATAGAAATAAATTTGTATCTCGCGAAAGAGAAGAAGGACGGAAGCGTGTCCTTTGGAAATGATGGATCTTCAAATGTTATAGGATCGGCAGTCTTGTCACTCTCGAGAAGAAAAGATGCTCTAGCCAATAATGTTCTATCGGTTGAAAACATGAATCACAATGCGCTCGAGTGTTGGACAAATGTGTGATCAAGGACACACAATACTATTCAACTCCACGAAATGTGAAATCGGGGAAAGGCATGTATGGTGAAATTGTAGCTACGAGCAAGTCGAGCTCCAAACGACATATATGTTACCGGATGAAGCAACTAAAGCATGTCTAATAGCTAAAGAGGATGATACAATAATTGGTTGCAATGATGATCAACTAAGTAAGAAGTTTGCTACAAAGGTGCAAAGTGATTTCGAGATGTCTTTACTTGGTGAGCTGACATACTTCTTAGGGCTTCAAATATCTCGACAAGAGAAAAGGAATATTTATATGTAAAGCCAAGTACATCAAGGAAATGCTCAAGAAATTTAAAATGGAAGGTTGCAAACCCATCCTTACTCCAATGGTAACAGGGTTGCAAATTGAGCATAGACGACTCATCTAAGGATGTGGATCAAAGGTTGTACGGATCTATGATTAGTAGTCTTCTATATGTAACGACCTCCAGAGCTAGATGTTATGCAAGTAGTTGGACAAGTAGCAAGATTCCATGCAGCGACTAAAAGAATCACATATTAAATATTCACCGAAAGCATTGGAATATCTTCGCCGAAGCTTGGGATTCTCCCAAGTTCTCATTAGATTTTCCTTTTTTCGGAATATAAAGGGGGAGTGGAAGTAGATTACGAGTCCGTGATTTGATCAGTGTGTCGTGGGAGATGGAAGTGTGTACAAGTACGTAGGATGGTTGTGTTTCGGGGGGAGTTATGCTTTACCATTGATGTCAAAGGGGAGATAATGTTGTAGGAGAGAGGATATCATGATCGCAGGGGAGTACTTGTGTTGCCATCAATGCCAAAGGGGAGATTGTTGATCGGCGAGTTGTCATTGATGTCAACCCAAGCAACACCGGGGCTAACCCAATATTGCATGGGATGTTTGACCTACAAAACTAATATATTATCGATCAATAATTATTTTGATGGTTTCTACTTGTTAGGATGTTTCCATTGATATATGGCACGCCGGAGTAATTCTTCACGGTTTGAGAGATATTCATGTTTGAAGTTTGTACCCAGTTAGTGAGCTGTGAAACCCCATTGGGTTGGGGCATGGGTCATTGAAAAGTCATAATTAATATTTTTTGATCTCCTAAAATCCCTCCCATGTTCACTTGTTGAAGCCCCTCTCAACTTAAGCATTTATATAAATTGTGATCTTCATTTCCTCCTTGGGCGAGGGATTCGACCATCCGAAACAGGTCATCGTGGCATTTCGTGCTCTAAATTTTTTTCTACCAAGGTTCGTAAGCTGAAATATTTATCACACGAAGTCGAAATCCCGAGGAAGCTGCTATCAAAATTTCATATCAAGGTGCTCAATATTTTTTGGAGATATGATCTGTGGAAGTCGGGGGTTTTTGCGGGCTCCTGAAATTCATTTCAAAGAAGTGACCTTGGTAAATTCGTCATAACTCTCTATCTCGAGTATCGGATTGGAATTATGTAAAAAGTGGCAGATAGTGCACGGCTTTTAAATTTTTTATCTATCAATTTCATTGCGAAATGAAGAAACGGTGACACGTGGCACGCCGTACAAGTGCGCCTCTGCTGAAACGAGTCCATAATTAGGGCATTGTGAGAGATTGGGTATAACTCTCTCTTGAAGAATCCAAATTGGGTCGGACACTGTGGCATTGGAAATATGACTCGGAGGAATAATATAGGACCCAAAAAATCAGATATTGAGGATTTGAAATAATAGAGATATGCCGATTCAATATCGAGCTCCTAGAAGGCAAGAAAAAGCTAGATCATGTGTTGTCAAGGGTTGCAAAGGACCGGACTTTCTCACGACGAGAAAAGTAAAGAAAGGTGCAGCGAGAAGGTAGCATGATAAGAGAAGCAACCAAGGTTTATAACAGCAACAAGAAGTTCATCCTATGAAGCCTTCAGAGTGGGCAGCACTACATACAATCATTGTAAAGGTATCATTGTACTAAGTCATTATAAATACATTATTGTAAAAATTGTACTAGTGTCTATCTGCCAAGGGTTGAAGAGGCAGTGTTGGGAGGTCTAGGATCATCATTAGGTGGTTGTGTCAAAGTTGGGGTTATGGTCTAGCATATATTTTTTTTCTACATCATTCTATATCATTGTAAAGTGGACCATTTTTCCCAGTACGGGAGTCCATTCTTATTTTATTCTTCTATAGGGTGGTAGGGTGGTGCTAGGGTGAGTTGTAGCTCATTGGGTGTTGGGGCATCCGTTCAGTTGACTGCGAAGAATCTCGGACGTTGGAGCGTCCATCCGATGGGAAGCTGGAGAAGAATGCTTTTCTAGATTCTAGGAAGTTGGAGCTTTATTTTCAATTGGAGTTGAATATTAAAGAATTATTAGAAAAGCATTAGGTGGTTTTTGTCCCGGAGTGGGTTTCCACCTTAAAAAGCTAGTGTGAATTTGTGTTCCTCTTGTTTCTTGCTATCATTTTACAAAAGCTCGATAATAATTTAAGATTAACTAATGCTCTAATTGAAAGGAATACTCGATTCACTCTCGATATTTCCAACAAAATTTTGATCACAACCTTAGGAATGCTTCACAATCAACATCATTCTTTGGTTTAATCATAAGAAGTACAAAATTCTTGCTTGAATTCACTAGTCTTTTCATTTTCCCTGTATTAAATATTGAAAGATTTAGTTTCTTGCGATGAGCTCTCACTAATATACTCTACACACTTTTGAACAAGTGGTACTTATTTCATGGCAATAGAAAATAGATTTTCTATCATAGAGGTAAGGACTACGCAAAACAATTCTGAAATATCAAGTGGTACAACATCTAATTCAACTTCGATCAATGGTTTGTTGTGATTGCAAACCGAATAATACACTTTCTTGTAACCTGCAAATTTTTGTTCTTGCATATCCAACCCAATGGATATGGTTTGTGATGAGTAATGGTTTCAAGATTAAGTTTCTTGAATAAGTATTCAGATGTCAAATTGGCTTGAGACCCACTATCAAATAGTGTCTCGATTTTTGTATGTTTTGAAATAACCCTCACATGAAATAGTTCAATTCTTGTTTCTTCATTTGGAGTACTAGTGTGAAAATTTGATGAACTAGTGCTAGAAATGGATTATATTACCTTCATACCCATGTCTATATTTTTTTTCATCACCCAATTTGGATCCAAAATCCTATTGATTGGTTGCTAGTTGTTTTTATTTTCCCTGTTTTTGAATTTCTTGGGCCTCATCTCTAGATGAAGTTTCAAAATGGTCTTCATCATGACCCTCTTTGGAACAATTTTTTTATTTCATTTTATCTCCTTCCTTTTTAATGGATGCATTTTTTTCTTTCCCTTTCCTTTCTCTCCACCCTTAAATGGATTTTTTGTACCCTCTTATAGAATATTTTTCCCTCTTTCCTCAAGGTGGGTGTCTTGCACACAAACCTCATCTGAGGCTAGTGGGATTGAACATAAGGATAGTATGTCTTAGGTAGCTTTGTAAACCCCCTATATACTTCAACAATGTGTATTGTGAATGCAAATAAACACCTAACATAAGAGCTCTTTTTTCTAAATTCTTGGGTGTAATCTTGCACACTTTGAATCTTAAGTTGTACGAAGTTATGCCACTTCATGATGGCTTTTTACATATATACTAGAGGGTAAGTTTTTTCTTTTAATTGCAGCAATGAAATTAGACCAAGAGAGTGAGATCTTACCATTTTTGTTTATCTCATCTTGGGTCTTGGATTCCCACCATACAAGTGTTGTACACTCCAATCTCAAGGAAGCTAGTTGTATATTTGTATCATCATCTTGAAGGTTTTGAATTTTGCAATAGACCTCAAGGCGTCGAACATAATTTTCTAGCTTCTCTTGCATTCACTTCACCATTATACATATACGACTCAAATTTGATATCATGTTTTAACAAGGGTTGTTTACTAATTTCTTTTGAGGTAGGTTGATGAGTATGTGTAAGGGTTGTAATAGTGGAAGAGGACAAATATGAAGGTGAAGCTGGTGGTGAGGATGATGGTGGTGTAGATAGTGGATTTTCACCATTTCCATTACCTCCTCCTCCTGGAGAGTTTGTCTCCTCTTAGAGGCCTACGAGCTTTCACCCTACAACCTTGTGTTCCTCTCTTCATAGAGGACCTTCATCATATCTTTCATGTCAAAAGAAAGCCTTCCTAAAATCCTTCTCATCCCTCGACATATTATCAATTTCTCCTTCATGAGACATGCTTGCTTGAATCTTCTATTACAATTGGAGGCTGGATATTGCCGGTGGAAATTGTGGCAATTGTAGCCCTACGTTTCCTTCTCCTCTCTCGAGCTTCAACCTTGTAAAGCATTTAAGCACTTTACAAAACAAATTAAATCCTCATTGCACTGAAGTAAACCTAGTGCTTTGATACCAACTTAATACGAATGGTAATATTAGTTTTGTTGTGCTAAGATCCAATTCGAGAATTTAAAGAAAGTGCTTGAGGATGATGAGGTTAATTGCAAGTTTAACATGAGTTTTTATGCTGAATTTCATGATCAAATTAACATAAATAAAACATTGAACAAAAGGATATAATAGATGTAATCATCACCATAAATAGTCACACAACATAATATAATGAAGGAGTTCACCTCCCCTAGGCTATGTCTCCCATGGTCCAACTTCCAGTGGCTTAGCCCTCTTCTATTATGCTCAAAAGTGTGATTACATGTGTTTACAATGCTCGGAAACAACTCCAAAACATGTTCCATCGAGCTCCATAATGCCCAAAAAATGCCTGTGTATCCTCTTTCTTCATTGAATTTGGCCAAAAACTAGAGAAGTTATGACTTCCCCTAGTTTAGCTCCACTATGTGTTCCACAAATTACTCAAAATTCGGCACCATCCTACAAATCCGCGGAGAATCCATCTAGCTGAGCATCGATTTTTCCGAAAATTCCTGGGCCGAAATTGTGCCCGTGACCTGATGCCCAATGGGGCCTAAAAATCGGATTTCAAACCATAAACAATATGGTTGAATAACACTTTTTTTAAATATGTGTAGGTGGTTGGGCTAACTTTCAGCCGGACTTAACTCGGTTGTGGGCACATGCGGTGGAGTCATGGTCGATGCGGCGGTGTTGGCACTGGCGGTTCAGGCTCTCCCCGAGTTCTAGCTCCGCGTGGTCTCGGCATGGTCACATCCAACGATAACGTTATATGTTACGGTTATGAGCGAGGGGACGCATGGCTAAGCCTCCCACCTCACGGTGGTCACCAAGGTTGGGGCTAGACCCTAACCCCCTCGATGTGGAATCGATGTTATAATAAAACTATATGCCGACCTTGATATGTTAAGTATCCTATGTGTGGCGCGATGGTTTGGCTTGGTGCTTGGTGTTAGTTGGTTGCGGGTTTGACCCCCACTTTCTCCCATTCGAGACTTATCAAAATTTTGGTGGCCCTTGAGCTGTCATGTGGCGGCCCTTGGTCGCCACATGGCGGCTTAGTGGTGGCCACCAAACCACCCAGTCAGCGCCACAAATGAACCAGTACCATTGTGCCACTTGGCACCAAACCATAGGTTGAAGAAAATTACATTGACCGGTCAACCTACCATTATGTGAGAAATTATACAATGTGCATGTATATTACATTTTGAGAGACAAGTTTTACATTGTGAATTGTGGCTCGGGCTTGCTTGTTGCTGTGTCTCTCGCTACTGACTACGAACATGGAGTGAGGAGATTGTGGCTCGGGCTACTGCAAGCTTGATGCTGTCGTCGAGGCTTTGTACATGACCACCATTTTCTGTCGACAAAGGTGAGATGATGGCGAAAACGCAAGTTTGCTCAGTATTCGTGAACATGTTACGACATGCGACTTAAACATCTTCTTGCTACGATGCCCATTGCCGAGAAGCGATCACATCAAGATGAATCTTTGTTCTTGCGAGGCTTATGTACGAAGCAGTGTGTCGAAGGAATGGGTGTCTGCGGAGCCCGCGGTGATTGCATGGATGAAGGTCAAAACAATGATCTTTCATATGGCCAACTCGATCCACCCAGGTGTTGGCATTTCTCAATGCTGTTGTTGTGGAACGGGATGCGGAACAAGCTTGCAAGTGAAGGCTGGCTCATGCCATAGGAATCCGGCACTCTCTACGAAATTTGAAAGTCGGGCTTTGTGTGAGTCGGAATATGAAAGGACACATCCTTGTCATATCCAAGAACAATTCGGTGCTTGTTATGGACAAGCTCTTCCCAAGGTACGATGATGGGCTTGAGAAGTGCAGTGAGGCTGACTGCGCATACTGCATGTACATACTGCTCTGAAGTACGAGGAGGCCCGAATGGGAATCAAGGTTGCATCTTTATCTTCTTTCTTGCAGTGAGAGTCCTTCTCAATCTTTTGAACGAGAAAGCGGAGTTCGAGAATGGTGACTCTTTATCTTGAAGTTCATCTTGTGAAGAAGCTGAGATTCCAAGCTGCCAAAAACTCAATCTTCTCTTGTGCATCTAGCAAACAATACGTGAATATTACAAAGAGCATCCTTGCTCATTTTTATCATGTCATCAATATTGGAATGAATGAGATTATTCAACTTGACTCTAATACCTCATTGATTTTGGCCATTTTCAGCAACAACTTAGACTCAAAAAATGAAAAGTGTCGGCTTCAGCCGAAAATGCACCCAGATTTACAATGTGGTCAACTAACCAAATACAAATGACTCCAAAAAGAAATTTCCAACTATGGAAATCTCAAGGTACGAAAGTGTGCTCCTCAAATGATGGAGGAAATCAACAATGACCTTACATCAACAACTGGAGTCCAACGATTCCAACTATGAATGAAAGAGGCAAATATTCACTCACGATGTGAGTTCAATACAAAATCTACGCAAAATATTTGTATGAATGTGCGGCAAAGAAGCTTGACATGCAAAGAGGCCTTTGAGGCGAGATTTGAAAATTTCTTCTTCAAATCATTTGTTTCAAACTTGTCTTCTCATGTAAAATTCTTCAAAAAAATCACCCTCATATATGCCACAAATCATAAATGATGTAAATCTGCAATTTTCTCTATGTATAGTCCATCTGCTCACATGTCATTTTTCTTCATAAACATTTGTTCATATCTTCTTTTTCCTCTCTCTCTCTGTATTTTGTAATAATTTATTAAAAATTTAATTAAAAAAATGGGGATAATAAAAAATGGAGGGAAGATTAATTAAAAAAGGAGAGGGAATTTAAAATTGAATTTAAAATGGGAGAGGAAATTTAATGGAGGAGAGATATTATATGGAAGGGGTTTTATTAAAAGAGAGGGAATTAATAATTAAAATTGGAGTAATTAAAAAATGGGTAGGGAAATTTTAATGAGGAGGATATTAATTAAAAGAGGAATTTAAAGGGATTATTAAAAAATGGAAGTGATTTAATTTAAAGTGGGGATTATTAAATTAAATGGGAAGGTTGTTAGTAAAATGGGAGGAGAGGAATCATATAGGTGGAGGGTGAATTATTAAAATTAAAAATTAAAAACAAATTTAAAAATGGGAGAGGAATCGTATGGGGAGGGTGGATTATTAAAATTAAAAATTAAAAGAGATGGAGAGGAGGAGGGGCGACGTGAGGCAAGCATGAGGAGGAGCAAAGCAAAGTGAGAGGGGGAGTTAAGAGGGAGGCGGCGGTAGGTGGGAGCGGCGTTGTAAAGCGGGTAGAGGGAAGTAAGGTGAGAAGCGTAGATATGTAGGCTGCACGTTAGTTGGTGGGGAGGGCGGTGAGAGCGAGAAGCTTAGGGAGGGGGTGTGTGCGAGTGATGGCGAGTTGTCGTGTGGTGTGCGCCGTTGAGAAGTGGCGGGTCGTGGGTGTAAAGAAAGGAGATGGAGAGTCGATGGTGTAGGGTGTGAGATGCGTGTATGGGGCGTAAAGTAGGTGTGTATGTTGAAGAGCGGTAGATTGTAGTGGGTAGGAAAGAGGCTGTGAGGCTACGTGGGTTTGAGGAAGTATGGGATGTAGAGAAAAGTTACGAGAGAATATATATAATTTTTTACCGGCGGAGAGGAAAGCGGAGCGAGAGAATTTTTTCTTCTTGCGGGAATTTTACAAATGTCACGAGCGGTAGAACTTTAGAAATTGCGGAGAAAACTCGAGAAATTTTCCGAGAAGATTTCGAGCTGATGAAAACCAGAAATCCAATAGCCCGGTACGAGAAGAACCCGAGAATTTAGAGAACTCGGAAATCTGCGAAATTTCTTCAAAAGCCCTCTTTAAATTATTTTCCGAGCGACTCAAAAATGCGGAAATTTAACGATACTCAGGAAATATTTTCCATTAAAAAACCCGAAACTTCTTGAGAAACCCTCTTTAAACTATTTTCAGCGGCTCTTTCAAAATGATGCGGATTTTTAATGAGCATAAATTGCGGAGAGAAAATTTAGAATGAAAACCTTCGGATGGGTAAGTGTTGCCTTCTTAAGAAACCAATGCTGTGAGTGTCGCGAGGATTTTGAATGCTTGAAAAATCACTTTGAATGTTGCTCCTCTTCAAAAAGCAACTGCTATGAGAAACTGCGAGTGCTGCCAAAAATGTCAAGAATTTTTGCGGATATGCACATGCCATAAACACGAAATGGCTCACTCAAATTGGAGCAGAGCCGACGCGATGGCGAGCTACGATACAAATGTTAAACACCATGTTGAAGCACACACATGGTGTATGAGAAGAAGAATGCACACACACAAGACTCAACACACAATGAAAGATAAGCGTGAGGCTTTCTTATTTTCCATTATACAAAGATGTACATTTATAGTACAATGGTGTGACTCTTGGTTTCACATTCCAAGGTCACTTGGACTCTCATTGAGACTTTCGCATTCCACACCTACCCATGTAGGATTAGGTGTTCCAACACGAACTATCATACGATCTAACAATTTAATCCAATGTTAAATACAAAAGCCTTCTACTTAATTCTTTACGAGAAATTAAATCGCCAGTGCAAGCACATTAAGAAAAAATAAACCGCACATAACAAGATGTTTTACCGGGAAAGCTTAAAGCTAAAAACAAGTATCATATTATGTATATCGATGGAACATGAGAACACTCTCATACAAATCTCGAGCTCACTTAGAGCTCTCGGTACAATCTACAACCATCTCCCCAGCCTTCATCATACAAAAATTGGTTTCACACATGCACGCAATTTACTACCCCTGACATCTGACGCCTCCCTTTGCGCAATCCTTCGTCAGAAGAAAATCCCTAAATGAATGATCCTTGCACAGCCTTGGCTGCGATCCTCGTAGCATCTCCAATGTGTGTGCGGATGCATTGAATGCATCACTATGGGTACACCTGGCGCGACGAGTCCGTCACACCCTTTCACCTATCTACTCCGCTTTGGGTCTCTTTGAATCGACTTGTCTGAGTGGTTAATTGTTGTATTTCTTTAGTTGCATGTGAGACACTACTTGTGAATTAATTAAATAATTAATTCACTCATCTCCACCACTAGCGTATCATGAGTTACAACTAGAACCAGCGAGTTTAACTCACTTAAGCGAGATAAACTAAATAACAACTCCTAGTCTACTCCTACATGCAGTACAACTCACCACAATCGGCTCTGACGAAGTCCTCCATGCATGAGTCACCAACCACCCTAGGAATTGCGTAATTCCTTCGGCTCTTGATGTGCCACATCTCATTCCTTTGAAATAAAGTGCTCCAAGAGAATAAGTTATTGTTATTGTCACGATTACTATTAAGGAGCTAAATAATAGTCTCGACCATGCATTCTGACTTTTAAGATATGCGATCTATAGTAATTAAAATTCGCCCATATCTCTAAAAATAAATTTATCCAAAATGTAAATTTTTAACCTCTTTTTGCATCAAATTTGGAAAAAAATTAGCGAAGTTATGACCACCTAGATGCTCACTATTATTTCCACACAAATTCCTCAAAATATAGCACCATCCTAAAAATGCTGCACGGAATCCTGAGCTAAGCCCAGAGCATACTTTGATTTTTTTCGAAAATGGGGTGAAATTGTCACCGATGCTAATTTTCCCAATGAGGCATAAAAATAGGATTTCAAAACTATCACGCTTATTATGGTTGAATAATACTTTTTTAATATGCTTGATGTGGTTAGGCTAGCTGCTAGACCTTTACTGCGGATTTGTGGGCACGTGCGGCAGTAGTACGTGGTCCAATGCGCGACCATTTGTCACACTGTGATTAAAGCTCCCACGGATTTCAGCCTCGCGTCAGTGGTCTCGGCATAGTCACATCTAGCGGTAACGGAGTATATGTTACGATTAGGGCGAGGTGTGTGTGTGAGGCTAGCCTCCCAAAGTCGAGGCGGGGACAAAGGCCTCGGAAAGGCCAGACCTAACCACCTCCCCTATAGAAAATTTGCTTGAATAATGAAGATTTATTCTAACGAGATTATCTGGTCACACACTAATTCGAATTCATGCAACTTCCCTGTAACCTCTTCTACAATTGATCATCAATATGCGGAAATAGAAAGCGATCGCATGCGCTCATTAAACATAATCAAGCACACATCTCAACACGATATGTAATGAGAGCTTATAGCTGAAAACCCCCGGCTATTTTGTATATTATAATGGAAGAGAACATGTAACAATACATGGCACAATACTCCTCACAAGTACTCGAGTACTATCTCCAAAAGGTTACACACAAACTAGCTCGATTTTGAACAAGTCACGGGTTCAAAAAGCTCCTCCATCGTGTTGCTGCCTCTACTGCACTTAATCGAAAAGGATTATGGATGAGATCCAAGTTCGAGATCCCACTAGCTCCATGCACTGCACAATTTTCATTGGCAATCCCCTCCAATGCTTGTGCAAATCCCATGCACAACTAATGTCGCAACTAATAGCAAAGTTTCGGCTCTCTCGCCTATCTCTTCCTTTGCAGGCTTTGACTCCAATGCCTTTGAAAGTGTTAGCGATGTGTTCTTTGAGTTGAATAATGAGTTAATAATTAGTGAATTAATTAATAATTAATTCACACAACTCATCTCCTATTGTATTAGCAGAGTTAAAACTAAATACAACTAGTTCAGCTAAAGTTAAATAGGAACTACAACTCCATCGACTCCTCAAATCAACTCCACTGCATATTTCTGCGCATGAGTGTGGCGAAGTCAGCCATCGCGATAGCTCAACGAACTAGGAATAGACGTAATTCCTTTTGGTACATGGACCATCATCAAGTAACTCAAAGCGCGAAGTGCGCACGAGAAGGATAAGATAATGTTTATAGTCCAAATATTGAACCAGAGCCAATAATATTTGACGACTATGCTATTTTAGCTCGACGGAGTCTAAAAAGTAAAGCGCTAATGTCAAAAATAGAGGTCCATATATTTTTACCAACTCGACCAATCATCCATAAATAGCATCCTGCAACTCATAGACCATGGTCCATATGTCTAAAAATAGACATAGTCTAAAAATAGACTTTGCGCGAAAAAATAGCCTACGGGCCCACTTGGTGAAAGCGACTTCATTTCACTAAGCTCCATCATCTTGTTGCATTTTCAACACTCCCTCTCAACAAGATGTGGATTATACTGCAGCCCTATCACCTTTCCTTGGAATTCGAATTTGCTCCTAGTGAGCAGCCTTCGTCGAGATGTCGGCTATCCCCCGATCCCTCGGTGGGAATATATGAAAGTAACATGATTCTCACATTTGCACACAATCTACTGATATGATGGTACCTAATGTCGATGTGTTTGGATCTATCATGAAATAATGGATTAAGCTGAGAGTTTAATGCAACTACTGGTTATCACAATAAATCATTGTAGGCTCCAAATGCAACAGAGTCTAGACCGACCTTGAGCAGTCTTCCTCATCCCGAGCTAGCCTCGCATGCGGCGCAGAGCTTGCTTGCCATGTACTATCGGCCTCTCTCGAGGCGAGGTGCCACCGGATCTCGCTGCTGTACTGCATGGAAGCTGCTGTCGAGCTCGATGCTAAAGATCATCCCGGATGTGCTCTTTCGGTCGCAGATTTGGGCTCCGCTCGTCTGCATCCGTCGAAGCCCACGTAAGCTTCACCCCATCCTCTGTACTGTACCACTGAGACCATATCCCCGATATGCCTCTAAGATAACGCAATCCCATGCTTGTATGCCTTCCCGAGAAAGAGCTTGGTAGAAGCTTAACCATAGCTTGCGAAAGGCGGTTAACGACATAGCATACATCGGGTCATGTATTGACGGACACATAAGCGGCCCTGGCGCGTCGATGACGGTGGCATCCACTACCTCACTGCTGCAGTAGCATCCTCCTTCCTCCAACCTCCGGGGAAGAGGAGTATCAATAGGCTTGCATTCATGCATGTTGAACTTCTCCGGTATCTCCCGAGCATACTTGCACGAGAAACAAACAGGTCCACCAGCTACGTTTGCCAAATTTCAATCCCGAAATAATGAAGGAGGCCCAAGTCCTTCATGTCAAACTCTCTAGCAAGGTCCTCCTTGCGTGAAAGTATCGATAGCTTATCACCAGTCAAAATAAGATCATCTACATACAATACAATGAAACAAATCAACTACTCCACCACAATACTGAGTCCGAGTTAGGATCCAGCCTCACTCTTGGAGAATCCAAGTCCGGTAAAGTAACTATCTATCCATGTGTACCAAGCACGAGGTGGCTTACTTCGCATGCGGTGCTCTCTTGGAAGTCGCACACGTGCGACTCGCTCGTGAAAGATCTCGAAACTTTTGAGACTTTGCTCTGTGTTACACCTCCTCCTCGGCTGACGCGTCGAGGAATGCGGTCTTCACATCCATACTGATGGATGTGCCACATATCTTATGCGAGAGAGCTAGGATCATGCGTATGGAAGAGTACCTTGCGACGGGTGCAAGGTCTCCTCATGATCGATCCCCTCAATGCAGCAGAAGCCACGGGCAACAAATCTTGCCTTGTACTTCTCCACCTCCCCGTCATTTGCTGCTTCACTTTGTAGATCCATCGCGAACCCACCATTGATTTCCCCTGCGGTCGCGGGACAATCTCCCATGCTGCGTCATGACAGCCTGATCGTACTCTTCACACACGTGGCATCTGCATGCGGGATCCTCCACGAGCTTCCTCAAAGAGGATGGCTGCTGTCACGACACATTTTCTCGTGAGAGCCATGTATCCGAGTGTACCGATCAGGTCCGTGTGTCTCTGTCTGTAGTGATGTACGTGGTCCTACAGCAACTTCTCTTGCATCTCGGGCAGGTCTGGCCTCGGCTCCTGACGGGCGCTTGCAAGCCTGCGGTAGTTGTGTTGCATGAGTGGTCTCTTCCACTCCATGAACTTCCTCTTGTGGGCTGATCCACATCAGGAAGCTCATCCTTAGGAACTAATAGCTCCTCATATGCACATGCAAGTGTGGCTCCCTCTCAAGCAAACACTTTTGCACTGCGCTTTCTCCTTACGTGATATCCCTTCGCACAACGAGTCTTGCGGCCTGCGGCAAATACACATGATAGTTGTGGGGCGTATCGAGTGTACACCAAAATATCCCAGCCTGCTGCGGTCGGATCCGGCTTCTTTACTGGCATCCTTCGTCACCATCGCAAGTAGGCGGAGGTGAACCAAAAATCCTCAAATGAAACATCGAGGGTCTCTTACCGGAAAACGCCTCCTCACGGTGTACTCATGCCAAGTATCTTGTGAGGAGCCACGGTTACTGCACATCTGCGCGATGTGCATGCCTCTCAAAGCCCACAGAGTGAAGGGGTAGGCCACGATCATGCAACATTGCCGTGCGGCACCCATGCAGTGGATACGATTCTTCCGCTCGGCAACCCCCGTTGCTGTGTGTGAGGTTATGGGGTGCGATGAGCTCTCTCGACGAATCCATACACGCTGACGCGGAAAATTCACTTGAATTCGGCGGGAGATGGATTCACCACCATTGTCGCTCTAAGAGCCTTCACATGCTTCCTGACTGATCCCTTCTCAACCGGCGCCTTGAACTCACGAACTTTGAGTATGTCTGGCTCTTCTTTTGCATGAAGAAGATCCAACACTTCCAGAGGAAAATCATCAACAAATATCACATAGTACTTTTTCTTTGCTGTGTCGAAAGCTGCGAGAAAGGTCCGCACATGCTACTGTGTGAACTCTCTCGAGGATTGTCGTGGCGCGACTATCCTTCTCGTGAAGAGGTGGCACTTTCTAGATTTTTCAGAGTACACCTTGCTTGATACGAGCTTGCGCAAGAGTGCCCTTAGGAAGCCCGGTAGAAATGCAACACGAAGTATCTTCAAAGCTCCATGGTGAAGGTGGCCCAATCTCCCGGGTGCCACGGCTCGCCATCATCGACTCACCACTTCTCATGCCTTGCATGCCATTGCTTTGCGTAGCCATCTACTTGCCAGCTGATAAAGGTTCTTGACTCGAACCCCTATCTTCCGGGTCTCTCGAGGTTGTCTTCTGCTGACGCGAGGAAAGCCTTTCCCTCGGCCGAAGACCACATCATACCCCTTGTCTTCCAACATCGCCATAGAGATCGAGATTCTTCATCAATCCTGGAACATGCAATACTTCCTTCAATCCCAGAAGGGGTTTACCGAGACTCCCTCTCAAAGGAAATGGTACCGATACGGTCGCCTTGTAGCCGTACCTGTCATCGCCCGTCTCGATGTGCACTCCAAGATCTTTCTCATCCGGATGCGAAAACGAGATCTCGATCTACGGTCTCATGTGAAATGACGCACCAGCTAATCCAAGAATTCCGCTTTGATCCCATCACACTTGAGACCAATCATGCGATCGGCGAAAAACCTAGCTTTCGAATTTGGGAGGCGATGCCTCTCCTGTTGCGGATCCGGCGGCATGCTTGTTACACCTGGCCTATGCCGGACAATTTGTGGCATAATGTCAGGTGTGCGTGATTAGTAAACTTCACCCACGGAGCTGTGTCTTGCTTCTTGCCTTTCGCTCTTTGATTGAGAAGCTTTCTTTCTCTTCCCCTTCTTTGCTTTGGCGGCCAAAGCACAATTCTCTCTCTCGTCGGGTGCCTTTGATGAAGAATCCCGTCCTTGGTAGTCCCAGCCTTATCTCCTCTTGCCTTGGGATCCGGCAAAGTCGCTCCCATCTGCAGCAACTTCTCCCAACCATTGATAGAGGTCTAAAAGGAATTCCAACTCTTTGGAAGACAAGAGAGAGCCGGAGTCCACCAGAAGATCCTCATCTTCGAGCGAGTCCACCCCCACACTTCGAGCTCATCTCTGCATTGAGTGAACTTTCGTGAGGAATTACTTGGTGATACGCCAAGCCTTTCTCCATCTCTCGAGTCGCTCTTGCTCTGGAGATAGATGCGTCGAAGCGCTTTCACACATCCAAATATGGAGAAGATTTTCCATGCGCGGATACTGATGTGATCCTTCACGCCCTCCAACGAGAATCCTTCGACATTTACGCCATCTTCTTTTGCCAAAGCCTCAACTTGAAGACGACATCGGTCAGAGCTTTGGGATCTCGGCATCTATGAACTCCTTCGCCGTTTATCATCTAATATTGCCTCCATTCTATCCTTCCATGCAACATAATTAGGCACGCTCAAAGGGCATATTCCGATCGCAAACCGTTTAGAAAGGCGTTTTCAGCTCAAGCCTGAGAAAGCAAACTACGCAAAATTCGAATTCCAAGCTCAAAAATCAACGCCTGGATCAGGATGAGAACAAATTATTTCTATACAGAGAGATGTATGTAGCATTTACTAGATATATCACCTTTCGAGAGAAAGGATGGATCCATAGGCTACACGGCAGCGTTACTGGAGATCTCGTCTCTGAAATAATTGTAATCACTTTGCAAATAGATCCGATGATCAATTCTCTCGCTCAGATACCATGTAGAAATTTCTTTGAATAATGAAGATTTATTCTACGAGATTATTACGGAGTCACACACTAATTCGAATTCATGCATAACACATAACCTCTTCTACAATTGATCATCGATGTCGCGGAAATAGAAAGCGAGCGCATGCGCTCATTAAACATAATCAAGCACACATCTCAACACGGTATGTAATGAAAGAAGCGTATGGGCTGAAAACGGCTATTTTGTATATTATAATGGAAGAGAACATGTAACAATACATAGCACTTTGTCTCCTCACAAGTACTCGGTGCTATCTCCAAAAAGGTTACACACGACTTAGCTCGGTTTTGAACAGAGTCCACGGGTTCAAAGACTCCTCCTCCTGTGCACCGCACTCTACTTGTGCAATCCAAAAAGGATTCTGGATGAGATCCAAGTTCGGAATCCCACTAGCTCCAACTAACGCAATTTTCATTGGCAATCTCCTCCAATGCTTGTGCAAATCTCATACTGCACAAGTAATGTCACAACTAATGGCAAACGCGGCTCTTTCTTTCTATCTCTTCCACTGGTCTCCAGCAGCGTCCATGCTGTGGTGTTAAGCGATGTGTTCTTTAGTTGAATAATGAGTTAATAATTGGTGAATTAATTAATAATTAATTCACACAACTCATCTCTAGTGTATTAGCCGGATTAAACTAAATACAACTAGTTCGACTAAGTTAAGCTAGAACACAACTCCATCAACTCCTCAATCAACTCCACCAAAAACTCACCTTACATGATTCTAATTGAAGTCAACCATGCAATAGCTCAACCAAACCCATAGGAATAGCATAATTCCTTTGTCGGCTACATGGGCCACATCATGCTCAAGGCGAAGTCTTGAGAGGATAAGATAATGTTTATAGTCCAAATATTATTAAGAGCTATGTATTTAATTTGATACATTTTAGCTCGACGAGTCTAAAAATAGAAACACTTAATGTCTAAAAATAGAGGTCCATCTATTTTTACCAACTCAACCAATCATCCATAAATAGCATCCTGCAACTCATAGACCATGATCCATATGTCTAAAAATAGACATAAAATCTAAAAATCAGGCCTTTGCGCCAAAAATAGCTGCGAGCCCACTTCTTGCGAGCGACTTCATTTCACCCAAGCTCCATCATCTTGTTGCATTTTTCAACACCCCCAACGTGAAAACAATGTTATAATAAAACTATATGCCAACCTTGATATATTGTTAAGTCTCATCTGCATGGCGCGATGGTTTGGATTGGTGCTTGGTGTTAGTTGGTCATGCTGAGGTTCCGACCGTTACTTGATCCATTCGGACTTAACCAAAAATTTTGGTGGCCCTCGGGCTACCACATGGCTGCTTCTTGGGCCACGGTAAACATGTGGTTAGCCACCAAACCAGCAATCAAAAAAATGCCACAAACGAAACCAATACCATCGTGCGCTGGCACCAAACCATAGGTTGAATAAAAATCCGTTGGCTAGTCAACCTACGCTGTGCATGTTTTTCAAAATTTTTGCATGTTTGACAGTGGAAACAGAAGCACTGCGTTTCTAGGAGCATATGGTGTTGGTTTTACTGTGAAACAGAGTTGCACCCGAGATTCAAAACGACGAGATCTACATGGTTGTTCATGTTCTAGGCTGATCCAAAAGCTTTCATTTTTTTAGCCTAATTTTGAGCACTGATCACTCCTCAACTGGAAGCTTTTAGGACGAAAGGTCAGCTTTTCAGTTTTTCGAGCGGATGAGGGTACGAGTTCCCTCACCCTTCCAATCTCGATCCATTTTGCCTTATAAGGATTTATGCCTTTGAGCCCCACACGAAGGTAGTCGACACTCTGTTTTTGATGTCCTTGTTCTTCTATCAAGAATGGTGTCTTGTTGAAGCTCATGTCGAGGTATTCAAGAGAAAAGTATTCAATAGAATGAATATCAACATGTTCTCCTTGATCTTCAATCAATGGAGGCTCATACTACCTCAAGTTCTCAACATTAACAACGGAAGTAAATTTGCATATATGAAGAGAAGGAAATCTAACTTGAAGGCATTTTAACCAATATTTTCCAAAGAATTGCTTATGAAAGGACCCTCATGGATTGGTTTCGGTATTTACCTTCCCCTTGAAGCCTCTATTTTATAATGTTAAGACAAACTTTGTCACCAAATTGGAACTTTTTTGATCTGTGATAGCCTGTCGTGCCTTGCTTTGTACTTGCCTTGGCTCTTTTGGCTGAACGAATTGTTTGATGTATCAATTGGATTTTCTCTATGAAATTCTTGGATTTTTCTATGTCGCTATGGCCATCAATATCAACATCCTTCCCAAATGAAATCAATGGCGATCTAGGCAAGTATCCAAGACATGCCTCAAATGGCAATGTTTATGTAGAGGTGTGTTTTGCATGGTTGTAAGCATACGAAATGTAGTGCAAGTTTTCATCCCACAAAGATGGATACCTTTACTCTGAGTATCCTCGAAAGATATTTATGACTATTATATTGACCACCTAAGTTTAACCACTATTTAAGAATGAAATTTTGTACTCTTATTCAACTTGCTATCCATCAAGTCCCACAAACTTGACAAAAAAATTCCCAACAAATCGAGTATCTCCAATGCTAACAATGGATTTGGGAAAACCAAAATGAACCCAAACATGTTGAAAGAATAAGTGAGTTTTTTGTCTAGTTGTGATTTTCCTTTTTACATGGCATTAGTATACAAAATTCGTTTGAACCTATCGAACTACATATAAATAATCATGACCTCTTTATGACAAAGAGAAGACCTCCACAAAATCCATCGAAACACTCTCCCATGGACGTGAAGGTACGGGGGAAGTGGTGCGTACAATAACTTCCTATTGCTATGCTTACTAATTGCACATAATGAACAACCACAATGAATTGTGACACACTTTCAAGCATACAAGGGCCAATAATAATACCTACGAAAGATGTGCCATTGTTTTTCTTACCCAAAATGCCTGATAAGAGAAGTGTATTACTTTTCTTATGACATTCCTCTCTCCCATTTGGAATACAAAACACCAAAATGATACAATAAGTTATTATGGTAATCCAATTCCTATAGTTGGTTGCCTTGACTCAAGCTTTCACATAAACATATTGAAAGTCATTATCACATACATATTTCTCAACACAAATTTCATGCAAAACATAGTGGATGATTAAAGTAGTTACTTTTTAATAATAGGCCGAGAAAGCTATCAACAACCTTGGTGGAAATAACTTTCTCACACAGATCAGCAAGTGGAATTTTTGTATTTGAACAATAATTTAAAATAAACAAATATATTATATTTGTTATTTTAATTTTTAATAATAATAATAATAATAAAAATTTATTTAAATTGATATATGTAGGTAAGGGCATAAATTTAATAAAAATATCTAGTCATTACTATTTTGAAAAAAATATACAAGGTGTATATGGTTTATCTTTATCTAAACTATTAGATGAGCAACAATATAATATATCTGAATAGCAAATTTAACATATAAGCAACATTAAACCATAGCATAAGAAACTAGAGGCAAAGCCATATTGTTCTCTGATGTAAAATAAACACCCACTCCTTTTGTCTTCTTTTGTAACCCACCTAGGAGGAGTTAAGCATCTCTTCTATATTGCGAGCTGTGACTGAGAAGCACCCACTCCCAATTGCATTAAATTTTTGCAAGCTTCTACCTACATAGGGCTTCTACTTAGTTTCTCTGCAACCTATGTTTCCTGAGCTCTCTTTCTCTCTTCTACACGCTCTAAATTTCTCTTTTTAAGACTACTCTTGGAGAGGAATATATTAATACTGATAAGATTACAATTTTATTTTCTAGTTGACTTACTCTTTATCTTTGTTTTGTACTTTGTCTCGGCCTCCTCTTCCTCATTGTTGCTTCACATTTTCTCTTCTTTCTCTTTATTTCTTTTCTAATCAATCCATTAACTTGGTCTCACAACAACTCAATCTTCAAAAAACTATCTCACCATCCCATGAACATATTTGTATATACATGACTTGTTGATTGTTAGTGTTCCATGTAGGGATTTGAAATGAAAAGTTGTCTTTGTGTATTCCACCTATTAATTTCACATTTTTATGATTTTGAATATCAAAACAAAATTAATAGTCCATCAAATATTATTTAAAGAATATGCTCTAGCAATTGTAATGATTATAGCCAAAACAATGTAAATTTATTTTTGCATTGCGGTTGCATACACATTTTCTTAAAGACAATACACAATTATACATGGTATTTTCATTGAAAAAATGTGTATATTCTATTTCATTATGGTTTTCTTGATATTTCTTTTGAGCACCAATATCATAAAATAAATTTTTTACTACTCTCTACCAACAATAATCGTAGCAAATAAAAACTCAAATATCTAACAATAATATATTTTATTATTGCCTTGACCTCATGGCCTAATATTTAGGAAATACGAAACAATATAGGTAAAACACAAAGATATCACTTTAAATGATACAATTTGCAAGATATTTTATTATTTAGACTCAGAATTCAATGTGCTCGTTCCTCTTGGGAGGCAGCCTCAATAGAGCGAGCTCAATTACAATCTAGACGCGTTCTTGTTCCCTTCTATCTAAGACTATTAATTATAGCTTAATGACATCCAAAACCCTAACTACCAATGGTCCCTTGCATAACAGTTAAATAATTTATTTATTAACTATGGCCGTTTATAACTAATTCTGGTTCCTTTTCTATAATGCCTATTCAGCTACTTACAATTATTGTATTAGTCATTGAGATCCTTTTGCTTATGAGACTTATTGACTCAACTAACTAATTATAACCAGGTAGGCCCCTTGGGCTTATTACATAACTAAAGGGGTTAGGGTTGGACCCCTCAAAATACAAACATCCTCCATCAAAAGAAGCCTTTTCTCCTCAAGGTTGAAAGGCATGGAAACTATTGAAGAATAGTGGTTGGTTCCCATGCCGCATCTTCTGGAGAGGTGTCTTTCCACTTCATGAGGACTTTCTTGAAGTCTTGCGACCACGAGAGATGTCTTGCGTGATTATCGAGGACATTGCAGTTTGGAGCCAAAAAAGTGATCCTTTGTCATCCAATTTTGATCTAAATGGTGATATTATTTTGTTTGTGCTAAGATCAAATTAGGGGCCCAAAAGAAAGTGATTGGGGATGATGAGGTTAATTGCAAGTTTAACATGAGTTTTTATGTGAATTTCATGGCGAATTAACATAAATAAAACATTGAACAATGGAATCTAATAGACATAATCATCACCATAAATAGTCACACAACACAATATGATGGAGTTCACCCGCACGGGCTACATCCCCTTGGTCTAGCTTCCAATGGCTTGGCCCTCTTCCATTATAATCAAAGAATTAACTGTGATTACATGTGTTTACAATGCTCAAACAACTGCGAAATTTGTTCCATTAGCTCCCGGAAGTCACCCAAAAATGCTGTTTAACCTCTTTTTGCATCAGAATTTGGCAAAAAATTGTAGAATTTATGACCACCCCTAGTTGCTACACTATTATTTCCACAAATTCCTCAAAATCTAGCACCATCCTAAAAATGCGAATCTAGCTAGCGAACATCAATTTTTTGAAAGTAATTGAAATTGTCACGGTCACTACGTGCCAATGAGGCCTAAAAATAGGATTTCAAAATATCAGCAATATGGTTGAATAAACCCTTTAATATGCAATGGTGGTTAGGCTAACGCGGCGGACTTAACTCTGGTTGTGGGCACATGCGACGGAGTCGTGGTGGTGCGCGGTGTTGTCTCCTGGAATTTAGGCTCCACAGTTCGCTCACGTTGTGGTCTCGGCATAGTCACATCTAGCGAGTAACGTTATATGTTACGGTTAAGAACGGGGTGTGAGGCTAGCCTCCGTCGAGCGAGGACGAAGAGGCACGGGGCTAGACCCAGGCCACCTCCCCAAGTAAACGATGTTATAATAAAACTATATGCCAAACTTGATATGTTAAGTCTCATGCATGGCGTGATGGTTTGGATTGGTGCTTGGTGTTAGTTAGTCATGGGTTCGACCCTTACTGCTCGATTCGGACTCCAACTTAAAAATTTTGGTGACACGACTAGGCCACGTGGCAACATGTGGTTAGCCACCAAAAAACCAATCAAAAAAATGCCACAAACGAACCAATACCAATAGTGCCACTTAGCACCAAACCATGGTTGAATAAATCAATATTAGCTAGTCGACTGCCAGCACCTGTTGTGTTTTTCAAAATTTTGCATGTTTGATAGTGGATAAAACATTTCTAGGAGCATATGGTGTTTGTTTTACGTAGGCGAGTTGCACAGTTCAAAACGGCAGGATCTACATGGTTGTTCATGTTCTAGACTATAAAGAAAACTTTCATTTTTATCCTAATTTTGAGCACTGCAAGTCACTCTCCCCACTTTGGAATCTTTGGACCCCAAAAGATCACTTTTAGTTTTTAGCGAGATGAGGGTACGGTTCCTCACCCTTCCAATCTCAATCCATTTTTCCTTATAAGGATTTATGCCCTTTGAGCCCCACACGAAGGTAGTCGACCTCCCTGTTTTTGATGTCCTTGTTCTTAAGTAAAGGTGTGTCTTGTTGGGCTCATCGAGTATTCAAGAGAAAAGTATTAAATAGAAGGAATATCAACATGTTCTCCTTGATCTTCAATCAATGGAGGCTCATACAACCTCAAGTTCTCAACATTAACAACAAAGTAAATTTGCATATATGAAGGAGAAATCTGTAGGCATTTTAACCAATATTTTCCAAAATTATGAAGAGGACCATAATGGATTGGTTTTAGGTATTTTGCCTTCCCCTTGAAGCCTCTATTTTATAATTTTAAGCCAAACTTCATCACCAAATTGGAACTTGTAGTCTAAGTCTTGTTGTGCCTTGCTTTGTACTTGCCTTGGCTCTTTTCAAAGTTTGAACTTGAATTGTTTGATGTATCAATTGGATTTTTTTCTATGAAATTCTTGGCTTTTTCTATGTTGCTATGGCCATCAATATCAACATCCTTCCCAAAAATGAAATCTGATAGCGATCCTAGCCAAGTATCGAGAACATGCCTCCAAATGGCAATGTTTATGTAGAGGTGTGTTTTGCACGGTTGTAAGCATATGGAATGTAGTGCAAAGTTTTCATCCCACAAATTAGGATGCTTGCTACGGTATCCTCGAAGAATATTTATGACTATTATATTGACCACCTAAGTTTGACCATCTATTTGCGAATGAAAGTTTGTACTCTTATTCAACTTGCTATCCATCAAGTCCCACAAATTTGACAAAAAGTTCCCAACAAATCGAGTATCTCAATCACTAACAATAGATTTGGGAAAATAAATGTTTAAACATGTTGAAAGAATAAGTGATTTGTTTATGAGTTGTGATTTTATTTTTACATGGCATTAGTATACAAATCTTGTTGAACCTACCCACAACTACATATAAATAATCATGACCTCTTTATGACAAAGGAAGACCTCCTACAAAATTCATAGAAACACTCTCCCATGGACGTGAAGGTACGGAAGTGGTGTATACAATAACTTCCAATTGCTAGGCTTACTAATTGCACATAATGAACAACCTTTAATGAATTGTGACACACACTTTCAAGCATACAAGGCCAATAGTAATACCTCACGAAGATGTGCCATTGTTTTTCTCACCAAAAAATGCCTGATAAGAGAAGTGTGTGCTTTTCTTATGACATTCACTCTCTACCCACAGTAAGAATGTAATCCTTTCCAAAATGATACAACAGAGTTATTATGGTAATCCAATTCCTATAGTTTTTTTCCTTGACTCGAAAGCTTGCATAAACATATTGAAAGTCATTATCACATGCACATATTTCTCAACATAAATTTCATGCAAAACATAAATGTAGTTGATTAAAGTAGTTGCACTAATAATAGGCCTAGGAAGCATATCGAAACCTTGTTGTAAATAACTTTCTTATACACGATCGCCAGTGGAATTTTTGCTGTGGTCAAAAGTGCCTTGAATGCGCTTATTTTGTGATTGCAAGTATTGCCTTTGGTTGGTGGTCGGTGCGTATGATGGTTTTCCTTTCTCGTCAAGTAGTGTTTCCACTTTCTCACACTTTGAACAATGCATAAAGCTCCTTGTCATAAGTAGGATTGTTTAAACCTTTGCACCATTTAAAGCTTCTAAATGAAATGAAATGGGATTCTTATGTTTCTATGGTATTGTCATGGCATAGTCGCTTGCATCAGTTTGAATCTCAAAAGGATGTATCAAGTCACAGTAATTCAAGTGCGGGGCTGAAGCGATCTTTAATTTCAAAGAGAAAGGAAATGATTTTGTTGCTTGCCTCACTGCCCAGGAAGACCTTTTCCACACTAGTCAATGCATGCAAAGGAGCTACGATAAAAGAGAATTTACTTGATAAAATTCCTCTAATATTGGGCTACTCTGAAAAAATTCTTACCTTAGTGAGCATTTGTCTTGGGCATTGGCCAATTCAAAATGGCCTCAACCATAGAGAAGAGGATCTATCCTCACCTCACCTCCTCCAAAAATATGCCCCGATTACCCAAAGAAGCTTTACCCCGAGCCTACAGTTGGCACTTAAGCCCTAATAGAGCGGGACGAAGGCTGGGAGCTGGATGCACGGCCACCTCCCCCAACGTGAAAACAATGTTATAATAAAACTATAATTCTGGCATTGATATATTTAAGTCTCGTACGCATGACACAATGGTTGGATTGTCGCTTGGTGTTATTTGGTCATGGGTTCGACCCTTGCTTGCTCCATTCGGACTTAACCAAAACTTTTGGTGACGCAGGGGCGCCACATGGTGGCACCTAGCTGGGCCACGTGGCAACATGTGGTTAGCCACGAGCCACCAATCCCAAAAATGCAGAGACCAACATCTCATTGCCATAGCACCCGACCATATTTTGAATAAAAAATTCGTTAACTAGTCCAACCTACCACATGCATGTTTTCCAAAATTTCATGTTTGTGATGGAAAAAACGTGTTTGCAGGAGCATATAGTGTTGGTTTTCCACAAAATAGATCCCTTGATTAAACTTGACAGAGATCTACATGGTTGTTCATGTTCCAGGACTAATCCAAAAACTTTGATTTTTTTAGCACGATTTTGGCTTTGATGTACCCCACTAAACTTTTGGACCCCAAGGTCACTTTCGGTTCAGCGAGATGAGGGTACAGTTCCCTCACCCTTTATTTTTCCTTATGAGATTTATGCCTTTGAGCCCCACACGAAGGTATTCGGCCTCCTATTTTGATGTCCTTGTTCTTCTGTCAGGCTAGTTATCCTTTAGTTGAAGCTCATCAAGGTATTCAAGAAAGGTATTGATAGAATGAATATCAACATGTTTTCTATGATCTTCAATCAATGGAGGCTCATACAACCTCAAGTTCTCCTTGTGTAATGAAGTGATGCATATAATGAAGGAAAATCTAACTTGAAGGCATTTTAACCAATATTTTAAAATTATGAAAGGACCATAACGGATTGGTTTCGGTATTTACCTTCTCCTTGAAGCCTCTCTTTTTATAATGTTAATCCAAACTTTGTCATAATTTTACAGACTGCAGTCTACACGATTATTGTCGTGCTTTGCTTTGTACTTGCCTTGGCTCTTTTCAAGAGGCGATCTTGAACTATTTGATGTATCGATTTGATTTGTTCTATGAACTTCTTAGCTTTGTCTATGTCTCTATGGCCATCAATATCAACATCCTTCCCGAGAAATGAAATCCAGTGGCAATCTAGGCAAGTATCCAAGACATGTTTTAATATTCCCATTTAGCCCAAGCTAATGGGAATATTCAATTTTGCTTTGTTTTGTTTTTAATTTCATGTTGATGAGTAAAATGTAAAAGGAGGATATCCTAAAACTCATGAAAACATCAAAATAAATTAATGCCCAATGAACAAGGCTAAATGGGTCATTTTATATAACACACTTGAGTGTGAAAGAATTTGATCACTTGACCAAGTCAACCATGACCATATCTACAACGCATTCTAGATGTGTAGACCTCCTTCGGACATCACGATTCTAGATGGAGGCTATGCATGTGAAAGGAGCTAAATTGATGAAGTGGTTTAGGGCTTGAAAAGACTCTTATCTTATAAAAGGAAGAGAGAGCAACATAGAGAGGGGTTGTTGTTGAAGATATTATTTCGAAGAATTTAATGCCTTAGACATTTCTACTCATTCTCTAGTTGTTTAGGCGAAATGATATATAGCACTTGGGTGTTCAGTCGGGAATCCCAACTCCTTCCTAGAGCGACTCTTGGAGTTTGCTTGTCTTTTCCCTTTATCGGACTTGGGCCAAACTTCACCTTACACCTACAACCATAACGTTATGTTGAGGGTTGGGTTGTCCTTGTGAGTTGCAACAAGTGGGAGATAGATCTCTTCGGATCTATACATATCTAGCCTCTCTTTTCAGCAGGAAAGTCTTCTATCCCATTAGCGAAAGTGTCTGAATCATTGGAGCTTCGAATCCGGACAGCATCATCCCAAATCATTCTCAAAGCTTACATATGAGTTTCTATTCCTAAACTACGTTATTTGCAAGTTTGCGGTTGCGGGGGGTGTTTTGTCTACGTATTTTGGAGGAGAGATCTCTAGGTGTTAGTATTCTTCCTCTCCTTTGTCTGGTAGATCCATGGATTGGCCATCCAATCCATGTTTGTTCAGATCTGATCTTTGTCTGTTATATAGATTCAAGAATTTCTGAATATTCTTTGCTGATTTGCAACTCTAGATCTCGGATACTCATGCTCTCATGTTTGAACCGACCCAAGGGGAATGTATACATGAGCTTTTATTGTACACGAGATCTGAATTAGATCTATATTTTTATGTGACTCTACTCTAGATGCGAGTTTATAATATGTGTTGCTTGACCCATTAAAATAACAATTTGTTAAGTTTAGAGTCTTTTCTTGTGGTTGTAGCACCTCACTTCCGTTTATTCCATAGTCTCTACTTTCTCTTGTACAATGTATGGGCTATAATGTAAATCTGATTTGTTGTTATACATCTAATCTTTGAGCCTCCATATTGGCCTACTTCTTTCTTTTAGTGGAAGCGTTATTTACGAAGCGGTTGTGCATATTCTTTACTTGATCCCTTCTTTGGGCGAGTTTTCAAGCCTTCCTAGGTGTGGGAGATCTGTTTAACCCACCTAGAAATATTTGTTTCTGATCTCCTCTTGGATTTAGGTCTTAGATACTTTCAGTTGAGATCAGAGCAGGTCCAAGGATTGTACCATCCATTCCTAAAAAAATCATTTTTCATGCATGCCTTGCTAGTAGTCCCGATTTTGGGATATTACGGTGGTATCGGAGAGAAACTTTGTAGCTCCAGCCTGGAGCTTCAAGTGTTATGGAGTCTTCTCATGGAGTGGAGGATATTTTCCAAGAGAAACCAGAAACCTTGTTTTTACGGAGAAAAGAAGGTTCACAAAAATTCTATCTCATCTACGAGAGTGTCAGAAAAGACATCAAAAAAGTAAGGAGAAGCGAGAGATCCCTCAACAAGATCTACAAGATCTATACATGAGGAAGGTTCTAAGTCCTCCTCTCATGGATATGAGAACTCAGCCATATCAACAAATCTACAACGTTCTATCGGTAACTTATTCATGAAGAGGAAGGGAGGAAGTGTGCAGAAAGAGGAGTGAATCACTTGAACTTCCAAGAGTCTTGCAGATCAAGGAAGAAAGGCGAGGTATCAACGGTCAAAGACAAGGGCACATCAGATCCTCATGATGAGGAAGAAGACCATCAGCTCCAAGGAGGAACTCTTGCACTCTTGCAAAAGTTTAGAGAAAGATCTCACATATGGAGATTGTGGCACAATCCATGTGCGACATGTGCCATCACCATCAAATGGTGATATCTTGAAGATGAAGGACAAGAGGAGGAAAGCATCACATGATGAGGAGCATATACCCCTCTCCATTTCAAGTTTGATGCACAAAGAAGGCAAGAGAGGATATATGTAATGAAGGCAAGGACAAATCAATCCATACATGTATGTATCCCCTCACTCTATGCCTTGATGTCTCTCTACATGGAGGCATTCCACCAAGGGAACCCCCGATTAGAAGGAAACTAAATTGTTTTCTCAGCTATATGCAGCGAGAAACATATTGAACACGGGGAACCTTGAGAGGAGCTACTACAACGGCGAGAATCATTGATGAGGAGCTAAGAAATTTCTGAGAAATTGACTTTGCTATCTTCCATCCATATGCCAACGCATTTGGAAAGAAGAGATTCAGAAATCTTTGTTGATATGAGCATGGTATCGAAAGGCCACTACCATAGACTTGGAGCGAGAAAAAATATACTCAATATATGATGAAAATTTATGAATATAACAAGAAGGTATTTCCATCCTTGTATGCAAAGAGAAAAACTTGGAGGAGAACCTTTCGGAAAGGAGGATGACTCTCCTAAACTTCAATCTTGTCTTGAGAAAGATCCAAATGCAAGAGGGTAGCAAAGAAAGTTGTAAATACTCCAACATGTGACTTTGACATCAAGCATGTCAAGGGAGAGCCCATCATATAGCCAGAGATACTTCATTTCAAACTTCTACGCGTTGTCAATGTTGGGAGGCCTAGATCCTTATTGAGAGTCCCAACTCTTGATGGAAATATTCAAGGACCTCTTCACATGTAAGGTTATAGATGAGAAAATGATAGATAGGAGGTATAAAGTAGTTAATGGAGTCATTTGTTTTTGTGATAAGATCTACTTATCTAAGAACCCCGAACTCAAGGACAAACTACTTCCTGCAACCTATGAGATCTTGATTTCTAAACCCACTAGCTTCATTAAAACATGACATACTATATTGTGTTGGAAATACTTGGGGGGTGAATCGGTATTCCTTTCCATTAGAGCATTAGTTAATCTTCAATTATTATCGGTTTTATACAATGATAGAAAAACTAAAGAGGAACACAAATTCACATCGTTTTTAAGGTGGAAACCCACTCGAGGACAAAAACCACCTAATGCTTTTCTAATAATTCTTTAATATTCAACTCAATTGAAAATAAAGCTCCAACTTCCTAGAATCTAGAAAAGCATTCTCCGGCCCCACCCACTAGATGGACGCTCCAATGCTGAGATTCTTCGGTAGTCAACTTAACGGATGCCCCAACACCCAGTAGACTCTGACTCACCCTAGCACCACCCTGCAACTATAGAAGAATAAAAGAAGAATGGACTCCGTGCAGAGGCTCAGTCCACTTTACAATGATATAGAATGATGTAGAAGAAGAATGTATACTAGAACATAACTAGCAACTAAACACTAAAGATGATCTAAGACACTCCAACCACGCCTCTTCAACCCTTGGTAGATAGATACTAGTACAATTTGTACAATAATGTATTTACAATGACTAAGTACAATGATTGTTATATATCTACTTGAGAACTATATGATGAACTTCCTTTCTTTGTTATGCACCTTGGTTGCTGCTCTTGTCATGCTACCCCTCTGCTGCACCTTGCTTTACTTTTAGTAGAAATTGGTCCTTTGCAATCCTTGACAACACATAATACAGGTTTTCTTGCCTTCTAGGAGCCGATATTGAATGCGGTGTATATCTGTTATTTCAGATCCTCAATATCTGATTTTCAGTCCTATAGTATTCACACTACGAGTCATATTTCCAATGCCAAGGTCGACCCAATTTGGATTTTTCAGAGAGTTATGCCCAATCTCCCCCAATGCCCTAATTATGGACTCTTTATTGAGAGTGCACTTGTATGGAATGCCACATGTCATTGTTTCTTTATTTGGCTCTAAAATTGATAGAGAGAAAATTATAGAATGTGAACTATCTACCAATTTTTACGGAATTTCAATCTAATACTCATAGAGAGAGTTATGACGATTTTACCAAGGTCACTTCTTTGAGATGAATTTCGGGGAGCACATAAAAACCACGACTTCCACAGTCAATATCTCCAAATATTATTGCACCTTGATCTGAAACTTACTGAAGCTTCCTCAGGGTTTTCTTCACCTCATAAAAATTTCAGCTTAGAACCTTCGTAGAACAAAGTTAGAGCGAAAATTCCATGATGACACCATTTCGGATGGCTAAATCCCTTGCATAAGGAGAAATGAGATCACAATTTATATAAATGCTTAAGTTGAGAGGGGCTTCAAAAAGTGACGAGTGGGAGGGATTTTGGGAGCTTGAAAAATATTAATTATGACTTTTCAATGACCCATGCCCAACCCCATGGGGGTTTTAGCCCAATAGCTGAGGTACAAACTTCAAACATGAATATCTCTCAAACCGTGAAGAATTACATGGCGTGCCATATATCAACGGAAACATCTCGACAAGTAGAAACCATCAAAGAATTATTGACCCAGAATATATTAATTTGGTAGGTCAGAATTCCCATGCGGTATTGGGTTAGCCCCTGGTGCTACTTGGGTTGACATCAATGACAAACGCTGATCGGCAATCTCCCCCTTTGGCATTGATGGCAACACGGGTGCTCCCTGCGATCATGACACCTCTTCCTACAACATTCTACTTGCCCCTTTGACATCAATGGCAAGGGTAACTCCCACGAAACACAACCATCCTGCCCGGACACATGCACACTTCCACTCCCCACGACACACAACGAATCCTATGAGACATAATAATCTACTTCCACTCGCCATTTTATATTATGAAAAGGAAAGTAATGAGAACTTGGGAAAGTCCCAAGCACGAATATTCCAATCTTTGAGTGAATATTTAATATGCTTGATTCTTTTGGTACCATGGAATCTTGCTACTTTTCAGCACAACGCATAACATATGGTTGGGGAGGCTATTACATATGAAAGACTGTAATCTTGAATGTGAAAAGCAGTCCACATCTGTAGATGAGTTGTCTATGCTAATTTTGCAACTGTTACCATTGGAGGTAAGGATGGGTTTGCAATCTTCCATTTTAAATTTCTTGAGCATTTCCTTGATGTACTTGGCTTGACATATAAATATTATTTCTCTTGCTAAGATATTTGAAGCCACACAAGTATGTCATCTCACAGTAAAGACATCTAGTCACTTTGCACCTTTGTAGCAAACTTCTTACTTAGTCGATCATCATTGCTACCAATTATTGTATAATCCTCTTTAGCTATTAGACATGCTTTAGTTGCTTCATCGAGAACATATATGTCGTTTGGAGCTCGCTTGTTGTAGCCACAATTTCACCATACACGCCTTTTACGATTTCACATTTTAGGTAGGTTGAATAGTATTGTGTGTCCTTGATCACATTTGTCCAACTCTTGAGGCCAGTTGTGATTCATGTTTTTCAACCAATAGAACATTCTTGGCTAGAGCATCTTTGCTTCCGAGTGATAGTACACGATCCTATAACATTTGAAGATCCATCATTTCCAAAGGACGCGGTTCGTCGCACTTCTTCCCTCTTTGGAAGATCCTGAAATTTATTTCTATCTCCGGTCATATCGTTGAACAACCATATCAACATACCACACATCTTTGTTATTTTGAGCCTTGAGAGCAAGAGCACAATTATCATTCTTCCTTTCTTCTTCCATGTTCGTTCATTCGCGCTTCGAAGATTCTTCTGGAGGATTTTCAAGTCTGAGTCTTTGAGCATGTGTCCAAAGTTTCTACATTTGTAACATTCAATATTATTTTCTTAAATGTTCAAATACGGTGATGTTTATTTGAGCCCTGGGAGGTTCATATTTGATAGATCTCTAGGTGTATTTGTTCTAGGGTACATGTGACATTCTACGGCTTTATGACCAAATTTTCCACATGAATAACGGTAGCCATAAAAAATATGTTGGTATCATTTACCAAATTATTCTTACCTTGTTCATCAGTAGTTGATGTAAATCCATTTTGAGCAGTGTCCCACATACTTCGTAACCTTGAAGATAGACCCATTCTTCCTTTCCCGAGTGCATAATTATTTTCATTGAATAGAGGTACACCATTCTGTATGCTCCATGACCTCCTTCCGAATTTGTTAAAGAGCTGGCACATTGAAGAACAAGCTACGAAACCAATTGTTGGGAATGCGGGGGGTGAATCGGTATTCCTTTCAATTAAGGCATTAGTTAATCTTGAATTATTATCGGTGTTTATACAATGGTGTAAAAACAAAGAGGAACACAAATTCACATCGTTTTTAAGGTGGAAACCCACTCAAGGGACAAAAAACCACCTAATACTTTTCTAATAATTCTTCAATATTCAACTCCAATTGAAAATACGGCTCAACTTCCTATAATCTAGAAAAGAATTCTTCTCCGGCTCCCCCTTTGGATGGACGCTCCAATACTGAGATTCTTTAGTAATCAGGCGAACGGATGTCCACACACCCAATCGACTACAACTCACTAGCACCACGAGACCTCCCTATAGAAGAATAAAAGAAGAATGGACTCCGGTACCGGGGAAAATGGTCCACTTTACAATGATATAGAATGATGTAGAAGAAGAAGATATACTAGACCATAACCTGAAATTTGACATAAACACCTAATGATGATCCTAGACCTCCCAACATTGCCTCTTCAACCCTTGAGATAGATACTAGTACAATTTGTCTGATAATGTATTTACAATGACTAAGTACAATGATACCTTTACAATGATTGTATCCAGGTCATGTCCACTTGAAGACTTCATATGATGAACTTCTTCTTCATTGTTACACCTTGGTTCTTCTCTTGTCATGCTACCCTCTGTTTGCACCTTTCTTTTCTTTTCTTAAAATTAGAAGAAATTTTGGTCCTTTGCAATCCTTAACAACACATAGTCCCAGGTTTTTTTTTTTTCTTTCCCTTCTGGAGCTTGATATTGAATCTGGTGTATCTACGGTATTTTAGATCCTCAATATCTAATTTTCAGTCCTGTAGTAGTCCTCTGAGTCTTCTTTCCAATTCCTGGAGTCTGACCCAATTTGATTCTTCCAAGAGATTTATGCCCAATCTCTCACAATTCCCTAATTAATCTGTTTTAGAAGAGCGCACTTGTATGGAATGCCACATGTCACCGTTCTTAATTTGGCTCTACAATTGATAGAATGGAAATTGCATACGTACACTATCTACCACTTTTACAGAATTCCAATCTAATACTCGGAAGAGAGAGTTATGATGATTTCTCCCCTGAGTCCTTCTTTGAGATGAATTTCGAGGCCTACAAAAACCACGACTTCCCACGGATCATATCTCCAAAAATATATTGCACCTTGATCTGAAATTTTCTTTATGACTTCCTCGGGATGTATTCTTTGCCTCATAAAAATTTCAGCTTCGACGAGTCATAGAAAAAAATTTAGAGTGAAAATTCCACGATGACTGTTTCGAGATGGTTGAATCCCTTGCATAAGGAGGAAATGAGGATCACAATTTATATAAATGCTTAAGTTGAGAGGGGGCTTCAGCAGTAGAGAAAATGGAAGGGATTTTAGGAGCTTAGAAAAATATTAATTATGAATTTTCAATGACCCATGCCCCAATCCCATGGGGGTTTAGCCCACTAAGCGTAGATTACAAATTTCAAACATGAATATCTCTCAAACTAGTGAAGAATTACATGGCGTGCCATATATCAACGGAAACATATTGACAAGTAGAAACCATCAAAAGCATTGCGGCCCCCGAATATATTAATTTTGTAGGTCAAAATTCCCATGCAATATTGGGTTAGCCACGGTGCTACTTGGGTTGACATCCCAGTGGCAACCAGCGATCAACATAGTGGGAGGGATTCATGTGGGAAGATCTCAATAAGGAGATGCACTCTCATGAGGATGTGCATGGATCATTTGCCGGTTGAGGAGAGACATAGCTCTTGGAAAAGACATCCTCAAAACTTCCTTATTCATTGAGTGTGAGAAGGAACTCATCTATGAGTTACTTCCATAATGTGAGAATATGGAGGACCTTGTATCTCGACTATTCGATGTGTTTACTATATTCTTGTATTTCTCTAACACTCATGTGCGGGGCTTTGCTCCAGGAGCATTATTTCTAATGGGTCTCATAGGCACTTGGGTATGAGCAGTGGTGATTATGGCTATTCCTTGAAGGGTCTTGGAGGGATGATATACTCTTCATGGTGTAATTCCTTTACACCAACTATCATGCACTTTCTCCAAGCATGCAAGAAGGATGGGGCAGCAAACAAGTGTTGGGAGAACACTTGTCATATCATATTCCAAGGCGATTAGGAGTAAAGCTATATTTGGTTTCCGCAGGGATATGTCCTTCTCCATTATTGCATATAGCGTATAGCATGACTCTAATTACGATTCCCATGTCTTGAAATGGTCTTGTCTTTGTTTGGAACATGGATGGAGGGGAGACACATTGATTGGATGTGTCCTTGGAGAAGAGTTTCCCACACTTTTTTACTACATGCTTCAAGGGGAGCATAGGATGTTATATGGCCATATCGTATACCACTTGTTTCTTTGTAGGGTGAGCCATATGTTTGTTTGGTTTAATGCCTCTCATAAGTATTGGGGGAGGAGTTTTTCTATGAATTGCCAAGTTGGGAGGTGATTCACTTCATTTGGATGATAACATGGAGATGGGAGTCTTTCATGGATGATGAAATTCCCCATGATTTCACATATATATGTGTGAGAGTGACGTGCACACCACGGGAATGGTTAATGACTCTGTTTGTAAAAAGTCTAGACCATCATTTATTCCATGCAAAGTCTTTTTGTATATTTATTCTCACAATTGCGAAAGGATAGTCACAATTGGCTTCATACACAAAAGTCTTTGAGGTCTCTAATATTTCCACATATTAGATTATAGATTAAAAGTATTTTTTATCAAATTTTAATGATTTATAATTTAAAATTTTTGAAATTCCTCAAACTTCAATATAAACTAGATATTAGATATCATTAAAATCTATATAATCTTCCAATATCAACCAGATATTAAACATCATTAAAATACGTATAATCTTTACAAAAAAAATTAAATTTATAATTATTTTCCATAAAATTTAAGCTCTATAATATTAACTAACATTCTCCACCATAATCCTCTGAAATTTCTTTATTAAATTAAAAACTATAAAAACTATTACAGATAAACACTATTGCACTTTTACAAATAAACTCTATTACAATTAAGCTTTCCTACCCAAAATACATATAAATAGAAGTCATTTTATTTTCTAAATTTGTTACATTTAATTTAAATAATATTACCATTAAATTTTCTATTAAATAATAACATGCGGATAAATTAGTTTGCCCTAAAATCATTTTTTATTTTCTAAATTTGTGACATGAAAAGCTTAAACTTGCATCTACATTTAATTTAAATAATATTACCATTACAATTTCTATTAAATAATAGCATGTTTTGAAACAAAGATCATTGTCGATAAAGTTTTGGGAAAATATTGAAAAAATTATATATTTTCAAAAACATTATAATATTTAATGATTTTAAAAGCAATCCAATTTTATGAAATTAGTGCTATTGTTTGTTTTTGCAAACAAAACACTAGTGGTGTACGATATTTGATGCATGATTTGAAACAAAAACATTTCCTAAATTTTAACACAATGAATATTCTAATGTAAAATAGATTTAATATAGAATGAATTAATAATTTGTAATTTTAGTAATCCAAATTATTGTACCATTATTTGTTTTCTTCTAATTAATTTTTGAATAATTAAAATAAATAGCTATATTATTATTTATTATTTGTTTTTTTTTCCTTCAATAATTTAATAAACAAATATATTATATTTGTTATTTTAATTTTATATATATTAATATTAAGAATAATAATAATAATTTTTTTATTTAAATTGATATATGTGGGTGAGGGCATAAATTTAATGCAAATATCTAGTCATTACTATTATGAAAAAGATCTACATGGTGTATATGGTTTATTTTTATCTAAACTATTAGATGGTGACAATATATCATATGAATAGAAAATTTAACATATAAGCAACTTTAAACCATAGCATAAGAAACTAGAGGCAAAGCCACATATTTGTTCTTATGATACAAAACAACCTTACTCCTTTTTACATTATCTTTTGTAACCCACTTACGGAAGGGTCCAACTTTATCTCTTCTATATTGCGAGCTGCAACTTGTTGGAAGCACCACTCCCACTTGCATTAAATTTGCGAACTTCTACCTACATAAGGCTTACACCTTAATTTTCTTCTGTAACCTACAACTACAAAGGAAACTCCTACTCCCTCTTCGACACGCTCTAACTTGCTCTTTTTCGGGCTACTCTCTTTTGGAGAGGAGACAACAATAACTTGATAAGATTATAATTTTATTTTTCTAGTTAACTTACTCTTTATCTTTGTTTTGTACTTTGTCTCGGCCTCCTCTTCCTCATTTACGGTTCACATTTTCTCTTCTTTCTCTTTATTTCTTTGCTAATAAATCCATTAACTTGGTCTCACAACAGCAATCTTGAAAAAATATCTCACCATCCAAATGTACATATTTTTATATACATGAATTGTTGATTGTTAGCGTTCCATGTAGGGATGCGAAATGAAAGATTGTCTCTGTGTATTCCACCTATTCAATTCACATTTTTATGATTTTGAATATCAAAACAAAATTAATATTCCATCAAATATTATTTAAGAGTAACATGCGCGGTGTAATGATTGCATAAGCCAAAACAATGTAGATTTATTTTTGCACATTGCGGTTGCATACACATTTTTCTTAAAGACCACACAATCATACATGGTATTTTCATTGAACAAATGTGTATATTACATTTCATTATGGTTTTGCTTGCTATTTCTTTTAAGAACACCAGTATGCTTCGCTCGAGTTTTTTATAGCACTATACCAACAATCTTCGTAGCAAATAAAAACTCAAATACTCTAACAAGAATATATTTGATGTTATGCAAAACCTACGTAAAAACGAATACGAAATACGAAAAAATATAGTCAAAACACAAAGAGAATATCACATTAAATGATACAGATATTTTATTGTCGGAATCAAAATTCAATGCTCGGTGCCTCTTCGAGGAGAAACCTCTAATGAAGAGAGCGAGAGATAAATGACCATACGACGCAATTCTTATTCCCTTATCTAAGACTATTAATTTATAGCTTAATGACATCAGAAACCTAACTACCGGTGATCCCTTTACTAACACGGGTTAACCGTTTTATTATTAACTATGGCTTTGTTTATAACTAATCGTGGTTCCTTTTCTATAATTCTATTCAACCACTTACAATTATTGTTAATGGATCACTTTGCTTACGAAAAATTATTAACTCAATAACTAATTATAACTCGGACTAGGCCCCTTGGGCTTATTACATAACTAAAGGGGATAGGGTTGGACCTAAAATGATAGCCTCCAATGAGAAATATATAAAGGTTGAAGGCTGTGAAACTGCGAAAGAATAGTGGTTGGTTCCCACGCCGCATCTTAGAAGAGGTGTCTTTCCACTTCATGAGGACTTTCTTGATCTTGCTGTTGCCAAAGATGTCTTGCGTGATTATCGAGGACTGTTGGTTGGAGCCAAAGTGATCCTTTGTCATCCAATTTTGATCTAAATGGTGATATTAGTTTTGTTGTGCTAGATCCAATTGAAGGTGAAAGTGCTCGAGGATGATCGGGTTAATTGCAAGTTTAACATGAGTTTTTATATGAATTTCACGAGCAAATTAACATAAATAAAACATTGAATGACGAGAATCTAATAGACATAATCATCACATAAATAGTCACACAACACAATATGATGGAGTTCACCCCGCACAGGCTACGTCCCCTTGGTCCGGCTTCCAATGGCTTGGCCCTCTTCCATTATGATCAAAAGTGTGATTACATGTGTTTAAATGCTCAAACAACTCTAAAACTTGTTCCATTAGCTCTAGAATTTCAAAAAATGCCTACGTAACCTCTTTGCATCGTATTTGGCAAAAATTGTAGAAGTTATGACTTCCCCTAGTTGCTCCACTATTATTTCCACAAATTGCTCAAAATATGGCACCATCTAAAAGTTCGCCCCGAATCCGGCTAGCGAGCATCGATTTTTTTCGAAAATCGGGCGAAATTATCACCATGCTAATTTTTCCAATGAGAACTAAAAATAGGATTTCAAAACATACATAATATGGTTGAGTAATACTTTTTTTAATATGCGATGGTGGTTAGGGTAGCAACGGACTTAGCATACGGTTGTGCCCACATGTGGCGGAGTCGTGTTCAATGTTGGCGGTGTTGTCTGGTAGTTAGGCTACTGGTTACCGCTTTGTCGTGGTCTCGGCATAGCCACATCTAGCGATAACATTATATGTTACGGTTATGAGAGGGCGTGAGGCTAGACTCCCATCGGAGCGAGACGAAGCCACAGGGCTAGACCCGGCCACCTCCCCCCCAACGTGAAAAAAAATGTTATAATAAAACTATATGCAGAGCCTTGATATGTTAAGTCTCATGCATGGCGCGATGGTTTGGATTGGTGCTTAGTGTTAGTTGGTCATGGGTTAGACCCTTGCTCCATTTAGACTTGAAAAATTTTGATGGCCTCGGTACCACATGGCAACATGTGGTTAGCGAGCTGAAAAACTAATCAAAAAATGCCACGAAACGAACCAATACCATTGTGCCACTTAGCACCAAACCATAGGTTGAATCGAAATCCCTTGACCGATCCAACCTACCACTATGCATGTTTTCAAATTTTGCATGTTTAATGATGGACAATACGCGTTTCTCGGAGCATACGGTGTTGGTTTTCCCTGACAGTCGCCGGTTTCAAAATGGCCAGATCTCATGGTTGTTCATTTTCCCGATCCGAAAACTTTGATTTTTTAGCCTAATTTTGAGCACCCTGAGTCCTCCCCCTTGGAAACTTTGGACCCCCAAAAGATCACTTTTGATTTTCGAGATGGTATAGTTCCCCTCCCCACCCTTCCAATCTCGATCTATTTTTCCTTATAAGGATTTATGCCTTTGAGCCCCACGAAGGTAGTTGACACTCCCCTATTTTTGATGTCCTTGTTCTTGTCCAGAATGGTGTCTTGTTGAATCTCATCAAGGTATTCAAGAGAAAATTATTCAATAGAATGAATATCAACATGTTATCCTTGATCTTCCAATCAATGGAGGCTCATACAACCTCAAGTTCTCAACATTAACAACAAAGTAAATTTGCATGTATGAAGAAAATATACCTTGAAGGCATTTTAACCAATATTTCCAAAATTATGAAAGGAACATAACGGATTGGTTTCGGTATTACCTTCCTTGAAGCCTCTATTTTATAATGTTAAACCAAACTTCGTCACCAAATTGGAACTTGTGATCTACACGATGCTTGTCGTGCCTTGCTTTGTACTTGCCTTGGCTCTTTTCAAGTTGATCTTGGGCTTGTTTGATGTATCAATTGGATTTGTTCTATGAACTTCTTGGCTTTGTCTATGTCTATGTGCATCAATATCAACATCCTTCCCAAAATGAAATCCAATGGCGATCTAGGCAAGTATCCAAGACCTACCTCAAATGGCGATTTTATGTAGAGGTGTGTTTTGCACGGTTGTAAGCATGTTGAATGTAGTGCAAGTTTTCATCCCACAACTTAATGCTTGCTACGGTATCCTCGAAGAATATTTATGATTGTTTGATTGACCACCTAATTTTTACCATACGTTTGTGAATGAAATTTTGTTCTCTTATTCAACTTGCTATCCATCAAGTCCCACAAAATTGACCAAAAATTTCCAACAAATCGAGTATCTCCAATCCTTAACAATGCATTTGAGAAAACCAAAATGAACCCAAACGCGTTGAAAGAATAAGTGAGTTGTTTTTCCGATTTGTGATTTTATTTTTACATGGCATTGTGTAAATCTTCAGTGAACCTATCCTGACTACATATAAATAATCATGACCTCTTTATGACAAAGGAAGACCTCCTACAAAATCCATAGAAACACTCTCCCATGGACGTGAAGGTAAAGGAAGTGGTGTGTACAATAACTTCCAATTTCTAGGCTTACTAATTGCACATAATGAATAACCTTTAATGAATTGTGACAAACTTTCAAGCATACAAGGAGCCAATAAATACCTGCGATGATGTGTCATTGTTTTGTAGGCAGAAATCTTGAAAATAAGAGAAGTGTGCTTGTCTTATGACATTCACTCTCTCCCTCTATAGATACAAAGCTTTCCAAAATGATACAATAAGTTATTATGTACATGGTAATCCAATTCCTATACTTGGTTGCCTTGACTCAAGCTTACATAAACATAATGAAAGTCATTATCACATGCATATTTCTCAACAAAAATTTCATGCAAAACATAATTATGGTTGATTAAAGTAGTTGCCTTGATAATAGGCCTAGAAAGCATATCAGCAACCTTGTTGCAAATAACTTTTCTTATACCTAATCGTAGTGTAATTGTTATAAGGAAACCCATCCATCGAATGTGCCTTGAATGCTACAAATTATTTTGTGATTTCAAGTATTGCAATGGTTGGTGGTCGGTGTGTATGATGGTTTCCTTTCCCACATCGAAGTAGTGTTTCCACTTTTTCACACTTTAAACCAACGCATAAAGCTCCTTTTCATAAGTAGGATTGTTAAGCACTACACCATTTTAAAGTTTCTAAATGAAATGAAATGGGATTACCATGTTTCATAAGGATTGCGCCCATGGCATAGTCGCTTGCATCGGTTTGAATCTCAAAAGGATGTCTCAGAGTACGTAATGCAAGTGCGGGGCTGAACTTACCTTTACTTTCAAAGAATCAAATGATTTTTGTTGCTTGCCTCCCCAGAAAGACCTTTTTCACACTATTCAATGCATACCACGAGCTACGATAAAAGAAAGTTAGCAATAAAATTCCTCTAATATTGGACTACTCCTTAAAAAATTCTTACCTCGGTGGTATCTTGGGAATTGGCCAATTCAAAATGGCCTCAACCTTAGAGGCGTCTATCCTCACTTCACCTCCTCCAAAAATATGCCCCGATTACACCAAAAGAAGTTTTACTAAACTCACATTTTGGCACCTTCAAAAAAAAAAATTATTTCCTTAAGACATCAAGTAATTTTCTTACATGCATGGCATGTTCATCAAGTGATTTACGAAAATAAAGATATCATCTAAGTAGACGATAAAAAAAATCATCAAGAAAATGGCCTTAAAAAATCATTCATCACACGCATGAAGGTAGCAAGAGCATTACGTAAACCAAAAGTCATAACAAGCCATTCAAACAAACCTTGATTTGTTTTGAATGTCGTCTTCCAAATGTCACCTTCTACAATTCTACTTTGATAGCAATCACTCCTTAAGTAAAACTTAGTAAAATACTTTGCATCTTTCAATTGATCAATTAAATCATCTATTCTAGCGAGTGGATAACGGTTCTTTATCGTAATCTTGCTTAATGCCATAATCTATGCACATAAGCCATGTTCCATCCTTCTTTGGCACCAACACAATAGGTTACTCGCATGGCATAATTACTTGGTCGGATGATACACTTTGTCCAACAACTTGTGGATTTTCTTTTTTGATTTCAACACTCTCCATCACGGAGACATCTATACATGCCAATGTTAGAAAAAGGACAATCTTGCTACAAGCTTGTATCTCATGTTGGATTCCCTCTTGGGGTAACCCCTTTGGCTCCTGAAACATCTCATTATTTTGATTAACCCTTCAATCAAATCAGATTTCAACTTTTGATCACAACCTTAGAATGCTTCACAATCAACATCATTCTTTGGTTTAATCATGAGAAGCACAAAATTCTTGCTTGAATTCACTAGTCTTTTCATTTGCCCTATATTAACTATTGAAAGATTTAGTTTCTTGTGATAGAGCTCTCTGTATACTCTACACACTTTTTAACAAGTGGTATTTGTTTCATGGCAATAGAAAATAGATTTTCTATCATAGAGGTAAGGACTATCCTAAACAATTCCTTAAATATCAAGTGGTACAACATCTAATTCAACCAAATCGATGGTTTTGTGTGATTTGCAAACCGAATAATACACTTTCTTTTGTAACTACTGCCAAATTTGTGTTCTTTCATATCCAACTTAATAGATATGGTTTGTGATAAGTAATGGTTTCAAGATTACTTTTCTTGAATAAGTCGTCGAGATATCAAATTGGCTTGAGACCCACTATCAAATAGTGTCTTGATTTTTGTATGTTTTGAAATAACCCTCACATGAAATAGTTCAATTCTTGTTTCTTCATTTAAGTCTTGGTGTGAAAATTTGATGAACTAGTGCTAGAAATGGATTATATTACCTTCATAACCATGTACGTAATTTTTTTTCATCACCCAAGTCGGATCCCAAATCTGTTGATTGGTTACGCATTTTGTTTTTATTTTCCCTTGTTTTTTAATTTCTTGGGCCTCATCTCTAGATGAAGCTTCCGAGAATGGTATTCATCATGACCCTCTTTGGAACAATGTTTTTATTTCATTTTATCTCCTTCCTTTTTAATGGATTCATTTTTCTTTCCCTTTCCTTTCTCTCCACCATTAAATGGTTTTTTGTACCCTCTTATAGAATATTTTTCCCTTTCCTCAAGGTGGGTGTCTTGCACACAAACCTCATCTAGGCTAGTGGGATTGAACACTTAAAGGAGATGCTATGCCTTAGGTAGCTATTAAACCCCACAGCATATGCTTGACAATGTGTATTGTGAATGCGAATCAACACCTAACATAAGAGCTCTTTTTCTAAATACTTGGGTGCTTAATCTTGCACACTTTGAACCTTAAGTTGTACGAAGTTACGCCACTTCATGAAGGCTTTTTCCATATATACTAGAGGGTAAAATTTTCTTTTAATTGCGGCAATGAAATTAGACCAAGAGAGTGAGATCTTACCAGCACTGTTATCATCTTGGGTCTTGGATTCCCACCATACAAGTGTTGTACTCTCCAATCTCTTAGGAAGCTAGTTGTATATTTGTATCATCATCTTGAAGGTTTTGAATTCTAAAATAGACCTCAAACCCAGCAGACAAAAATTTTCAGCTTATCACATTCACTTCCTACATTATAAATCTCAAAACAAATTTGATATCATGTTTTAACAAGGGTTGTTTACTAATTCCTTTTTGAGGTAGGTTGATGAGTATGTGTAAGGGTTGTAACGGTGGAAGAGGATGAATATGAAGGTGAAGGTGGTGGTGAGGATGATGGTAGAGTAGATGGTGGCTTATCACCATTTCCATTTACCTCCTCCTCTGGAGGAAGCTGTCTTCTCTTAGAGGAGCTGGAGCTTTCACCCTACAACCTTATCTTCCTCTCTTCATAGAGGACCTTCATCATATATTTCATGTCAAAAGAAAGCCTTCCTAAAATCCTTCTTATTATATGACATGTTATCAATTCCTCCTTCATGAGACATGCTTACAAGGAATCTTCTATTGCAGCTGGAGGTGAATCTTGTGGTGTAAATTATGGCAATTGTGCCCTCCTTGCCTTCTCCTCTCTCGAGCTTCAACCTTGTAAGAATTTAAACACTTGAAAAAAAAATTAAATCCTCATTGTACAAGTAAACCTAGTGATTTGATACCAACTTGATCTAAATGGTAATATTAGTTTCTTGTGCTAAGATCCAATTCGAGAATTTAAAGAAAGTGCTTGAGGGATGATGAGGTTAATTGCAAGTTTAACATGAGTTTTTATGTGAATTTCATGATCAAATTAACATAAATAAAACAACGAACAACGGGATCTAATAGATGTAATAATCACCATAAATAGTCACACAACATAATATAATGAAGGAGTTCACCTCTCCTAGGCTACGTCTCCTTGGTCCAACTTCCAATGTCTTAGCCCTCTTCTATTATGCTCAAAAGTGTGATTACATGTGTTTACAATGCTCAAACAACTCTAAAACATGTTCCCTCGGCTCGGAGAATGCCCAAAATTGCCTATGTATCCTCTTTCTTCATCGAATTTGGCCAAACTAGAGAAGTTATGACTTCCCCTAGTTGCTCCACTATGCGTTCCACAAATTCCTCAAAATTCGGCACCCGAGCCATAGGTTGAAGAAAATTACGTTGACCGATCGACCTTCCATTATGTAGAAATTATACAATGTGCATGTATATTAGCGAACTATCTGATCTAAAAATTTAATCCCTTTGTTAAATAAAATATCCTTCTACTTAATTCTTTGTAGAAATTAAATCACCGATTTACCAAACACATTAAGAAAAATCAATCACACATAACAGATGTCTTAGGGAAAGCTTAAGCTAAAAACCCCAAATATCATATATTATGTATATCAATGGAACATGAAACATTATCATACAAATCTTATCTCATAGAATATCGGTACAATCTGCAATCATCTCCCTGCCCTTACATACAAAAATTGGTTCACACGTGCACCAATTTCTTGCACCCTCATGGCATAACACTCCCCTTTACGCGATCCTGCTAAAAAGAAGAAAATCCTTGAATGAATGATCCTTATCTGGCCTTAATTTGTGAAATCCTCATTGGCATCTCCAATTGTGTGTGTAGATGCATTGAATACATCACTATAGTCACAATTGATAGTCCATCACACTCTTTCACATCTCTCTCTCTTGGGTCTCCACTAGATTTGACATGCGAAGTGATTGGTGCTATATTTCTTGAGTTGCATGTGAGACATTGCTTGTGAATTAATTAAATACTTAATTCACTCATCTCTTGCTAGCGTATCATGAGTTACAACTAGAACAATGAGTTTAACTCACTTGGTAAGTTAAACTAAATAGCAACTCCCAGAACTACTCTCCATTAGGGGAATTTTGAGGTCTAAAAATGGGGCTCCTAAGGAAATAATAAAATAATAGCTAAACCAATAAAATAATATTTATGAATTTGAAATTCACTTGTTGCATCAAAATCCATGAAACCATGGTTAAATTCAATTCCAAGAAATTGTACCAAAATAAAATTAATAAAAAAATTAACTATTAAAATCGACTATAAATACAAATAAATTTTTTCGAGAAAAATCATTATCATTGAACAACTAATGCATTTGTCCTTTGTACTTAAATAACTTAAAATAAAATATAAATATAAATTCATAAATTCTTAATTATATAATATACTATTAATTAAAATTTATATAATTTAAATTA